>WNWK01000705.1:192500-401485 GCA_009830355.1 Cherax destructor
TTAATTAGTCTGTATATTTCGATCCCTTTCTGTGATCTTCAGCATCTGCTGAAGAGGGTCCCAGAAGGGGATCAAAATATACAGATCAGTTAATCTCCTGAGTTAGTTTCTATGGAGATTATTAGTGAACATTGACAAGTGTTCATTACACGTTAGTTACCCATGGTATAATATATATGTCAGGGTATCTTATGAAAATATCCTAAATTTGCTTGAAGTATGAATTATAAATTGTAAATGTGTGTCCAAATAAATTCCTAATGACCCTTTTGGGGCCTAGTTCCTAGGCCTTTTATTTCTGCATGTGTGCTTGCGCTACCCCCCCCCCCCCCCACAGGATACATACAGGTTACGCACTAAACCAACCGTTGGGGCGGCAGGATCAGACGTCTGTTTAAATACATTTTACTTTCAAGTTTCACAAGCGCTCTGCTTTTTTTTTTACATTCATGGCAGCACATAGGATTAAGCTACAGTGTTGATCAACATGTAATTACATTAACTTTTGCCTCTAATCTGATGTGATAATGTGTGTGTGTGTATGTGTGTGCGCGCGCGCGCGCGCGCGCCTTTTGAGTGCTGGAGGGAGCACACACAAGTATGAAAATCTGTCATCAGTAACTTGACTTGTCTCACATTGTTGATTAATTACCTCAGGTTGGTCATGCTACACTGACGTACTCTATCTCTCAGAAATCCTTTTTAATTATCATCCAGGTCACAAATAAGAGAGAAATATAAGTAATAAAGTCTAGACTCATTATTTTACTTAAACACAATTTACTGGCATAGTGACAAAATTGTTTGGGTTGAAGATTATATTTTAGATTGCATAGTTTATGTGACTTTATCCGAATGATTATAACGAATAGAGTAGTAGATAGTAAGCAAACCATCCAGGGAGGTGTTATCATTATGTTGTAAGAAGTGGGAAAGAAAATGTTATTAAATATTTTGATTATAATTGTATAGAAGAGCCGCAGGTAAACGAGTAGGACCATTGTGAAATAAGTTTCTTCATTCCATAGTAAAGTCGCCCAACTGTTCTACATGAAAAATTGGTATTAATTATAACCATAATTTTTAAAGGGGCTGAGGGGTAAGCCAGCGGAAGGTCTCGGTCAGATGACCAAAAGCTCCAGCGGTGGGTCATCGCATCACGAAGACCCGCGTCAGGAAACACTTGACCTGTCTCCTGACAAACCTTACCTAACCTAACCTATTGTACGTGTCTTGTATAGAAGTTTCAATCATCGTACAGGAGTGCTGCTGATCTGTTCTGTCTCATAAACATGTAAGATGACAGGTAAACCTTTCAAACTAGATTTTTACATTATTAAGAAACATTCCTATGTTTCTTAATAGTGGATATTCGTGTAATACAAGTGGCTGTAGCAACAACCAGCCTGAGCATCATACTGCAGGAGGGTCGGGGAGGCACTGTGATTACTGCTTGGTGATCACTGGTGACCTCTGTCCTCTAGCAAGGATCGTTAAGATAACTGCAGGCGTGCGGGGCTGGACACCACGCTGACTGCTGACCTGAATGTGACCATGAGATGCCCATTGCTGACGTGGCTTAGATGCTGAGTAGTAGTGACTGCTGGCTTAGATTCTGAGCAGTAGTGACTGCTGGCTTAGATGCTGAGCAGCTGACTGCTGGCTTAGATGCTGAGCAAGCAACGGACAACTGCTCCAGCCAGAGTCTCGCCCCAGCACGAGGTTAGGAAGCTCTAGGTGTATAGCTGATTCTTCATTAGGGAAGATTAGTCTGACCCACCACTGGCTGGCTGGTGGGTTCCTAGGTCTGACCCACCACTGGCTGGCTGGTGGGTTCCTAGGTCTGACCCACCACTGGCTGGCTGGTGGGTTCCTAGGTCTGACCCACCACTGGCTGGCTGGTGGGTTCCTAGGTCTGACCCACCACTGGCTGGCTGGTGGGTTCCTAGGTCTGACCCACCACTGGCTGACTAGTGAGGGGGATGGTGTAATCCACTACTGGCTGACTAGTGAGGGGGTTGGTTTAACCCACCACTGGCTGATTAGTAAGGTGGTTAGTTTAACCCACCACTGGCTGACTAGTGAAGGGGTTGGTTTAACCCACCACTGGTTGACTGGCGTATCATGGGCCTGAAGAAAAAGACGAGAGAATAAAGAAATAAACCCATTGAAGATAAGAGGCGAATAGAAGGTTTCTGGGATTAATCCAGGTGCCAGGGATTAATCCAGGTGCATGGTACTTTGTGGACGAGGCTCAGGGACAAAGTTTTCCTTTGATGTACACTGTGTCTAGCCAGGCAATTACACACACACAGTAGAAGAAGCCTTTAAATACTTTTTCTGTAAGAGGTGAGACCTTCCAAATAGTCTGGCAGTTTTTTAATTGATGCTGGTTGGTTTAATTTGGTACGATAGCGTTTGTGATGTGATTGAGAAAACTGACGATGAATGAGACACGTGTGTAACATTTGGGAATCTTTATTGAGGAAAACTTTGCCAGTCAGTGGCTTCTTCAGTCTAATACAAAGAAGATCGTGGTAGAAGGTAATCAGTCCATCAGCCTGGAGTCGATTTGTTCAGTCCATTACTCTTTTTTTTCAGTGTTCAGTCTATCGACTCCAGGCTGAGGGACTGATTACCTTCTACCACGTTCTTCTTTGTATTGGACTGAAGAAGCCACTGACTGGCCAAACTTTTCCTCAATAAAGATTCCCAAATGCTACACAAGTCTCTCAATCTTCAACTTGATGTGATGTAAATGATTTAAAAAACCATTTACACCACATCAAAACTATTACCAAACATTCTTGCTCTGATACCAGTGTTTGTGGTACCCTCCTCGTGGGTATCTTTTTGTTCTTCAAATCATCGTCCTCCATGTAGTTTTATCTCCTCCATGGAGTGAAAAATCAAAATAAAACTATTGTTTTTTTTGTTCATTCCATAAAAAGACTTATTAAAAGTGAGTCAATGTCATTTCTTAAGTCAGATACCCGAGGATTCTGTATAA
Source organism: Cherax destructor (assembly GCA_009830355.1). Lineage (NCBI taxonomy): Eukaryota > Metazoa > Arthropoda > Malacostraca > Decapoda > Parastacidae > Cherax > Cherax destructor. The sequence continues at coordinate 195,511 of WNWK01000705.1, forward strand.
CAGTGGACTACCAGTGTTCATTTTAACTATTTCATTCGAAACGACTTTATTGTTTGCGATATCAAAAGCATTTTTCATGTCTATGAATGTCGCATAATTGTACATCTTGTCTCTCATCATAGAAATGTGACACAATTATGTACATTTTAGTAGTGTATGTGTGTGTATCGTGTGTTCTTTTATTGTGCAGCAGCCTGGTGAGTGCTGTAGGGCCATTCGCTAGTACTGGTGCAGGAAGGGACGTTATATCGGAGACTATTTCTCAGTAACAACTGCATCACTCACCGGATCTACATATTACAAAGACCAGTGTCTGGTGATTTATTTTTCCTGAGAAATGCAATAAGAATTGTGAAGAGGTTTAGATGGTGACTCGTGTAGAGTTTTTAATACCATTTGTGTGTGTGTGTGTATGTGTGTGTGTCGGTGAGGAAGGTAAACAAAGAGTTGTAATATAAGTTTGTTTATTTGGCGGCCATATAGAGTCTTCCCTTGCAATTTAGGGTTTGTGTAAGAGCTGAGTCCGGGAAAAAAAAACTTGGACAAAAGCCAGGTCAAACGGCACCCCCTTCCCCATCCTCCCCCTAACAAAAGCGGCCAATTAAAGTGGAAGATAGAACAAAAGACCCTTAGGCTAAGATAGAGGTCTTTTCGTTATATTTTTAAGGGGCTTTTGTCCTGTGGGGGAGGGGGGATGGTGAGAGGCTTGTGTTTCACACTTGTATAAGAACATATGAACCGAGGAGCACTGTAGCACGGTCTACTGGGCTCTTCTTGGTAGCTCTTGCTCGTAAGAATCGATCTCCTGAGTGCATGCAGTGAGCTCGGGGGCAAGAACTCAGCCCTAAGTGCAAGCAGTAAGCCCTGGAAGCTACAACTGAGCACTGGGTGTAAGCATATATCCTCAGGAGCAAGCACCAAGCCCTGGGGTACACCATCGTTCAAGCAGGAGACATCTGAATTAAAGTTTCGTAGCTTAAATTTCATGCTTCTATTGCCTAAATAAAAACTTGCTGAGAAGTTTTCTCGTTGAGACGGTTGAGTTGAAGTTGTTGTAAGTTTCGATATGTTAGCCACTCGCCAGATATACCAAGAACCTTTTTTTTTATCAGGTATTTTATGATGAATGCGGGTTTTTATTTTATTTTTATTCGTACATGGTTTTATATTGATTTGTAGTTTTTTGCCGATTTGTGTAGAACTGTGTTGTCTACATCTAAACTGTAGGTGTTTGGAGTTGTGTTGGTGGGTCAAGGCTTCAGGTATTGGTGGTTCCAGGCTTCAAGTATTGGTGGTTCCAGGCTTCAAGTATTGGTGGTTCTAGGCTTCAAGTATTGGTGGTTCCAGGCTTCAAGTATTGGTGGTTCCAGGCTTCAAGTATTAGTGGATCCAGGCTTCAAGTATTGGTGGTTCCAGGCTTCAAATATTGGTGGTTCTAGGCTTCAAGTGTTGGTGGTTCCAGGCTTCAAGTGTTGGTGGTTCCAGGCTACAAGTGTTGGTGGTTCCAGGCTACAAGTGTTGGTGGTTCCAGGCTACAAGTGTTGGTGGTTCCAGGCTACAAGTGTTGGTGGTTCCAGGCTACAAGTGTTGGTGGTTCCAGGCTACAAGTGTTGGTGGTTCCAGGCTACAAGTGTTGGTGGTTCCAGGCTACAAGTGTTGGTGGTTCCAGGCTACAAGTGTTGGTGGTTCCAGGCTTCAAGTGTTGGTGGTTCCAGGCTTCAAGTGTTGGTGGTTCCAGGCTTCAAGTGTTGGTGGTTCCAGGCTTCAAGTGTTGGTGGTTCCAGGCTTCAAGTGTTGGTGGTTCCAGGCTTCAAGTGTTGGTGGTTCAGGCTCAGTTGTGATCCAGGCTTCAAGTGTTGGTGGTTCCAGGCTTCAAGTGTTGGTGGTTCCAGGCTTCAAGTGTTGGTGGTTCCAGGCTTCAAGTGTTGGTGGTTCCAGGCTTCAAGTGTTGGTGGTTCCAGGCTTCAAGTGTTGGTGGTTCCAGGCTTCAAGTGTTGGTGGTTCCAGGCTTCAAGTGTTGGTGGTTCCAGGCTTCAAGTGTTGGTGGTTCCAGGCTTCAAGTGTTGGTGGTTCCAGGCTTCAAGTATTAGTGAATCCAGGCTTCAATTGTTGGTGGTTCCAGGCTTCAAGTGTTGGTGGTTCTAGGCTTCAAGTGTTGGTGGTTCTAGGCTTCAAGTGTTGGTGGTTCCAGGCTTCAAGTGTTGGTGGTTCCAGGCTCAAGTTTGGTGGTTCCAGGCTTCAAGTTTGGTGGTTCCAGGCTTCAAGTTTGGTGGTTCCAGGCTTCAAGTATTGGTGGTTCCAGGCTTCAAGATTTGGTGGTTCCAGGCTTCAAGTGTTGGTGGTTCCAGGCTCAAGTGTTGGTGGTTCCAGGCTACAAGTGTTGGTGGTTCCAGGCTACAAGTGTTGGTGGTTCCAGGCTCAAGTGTTGGTGGTTCCAGGCTCAAGTGTTGGTGGTTCCAGGGCACTCAAGTGTTGGTGGTTCCAGGCTCAAGTGTTGGTGGTTCCAGGCTTCAAGTGTTGGTGGTTCCAGGCTCAAGTGTTGGTGGTTCAGGCCAAGTGTTGGTGGTTCCAGGCTTCAAGTGTTGGTGGTTCCAGGCTCAAGTGTTGGTGGTTCCAGGCTTCAAGTGTTGGTGGTTCAGGCTTCAAGTGTTGGTGGTTCCAGGCTTCAAGTGTTGGTGGTTCCAGGCTTCAAGTGTTGGTGGTTCCAGGCTTCAAGTGTTGGTGGTTCCAGGCTCAGTTTGGTGGTTCCAGGCTTCAAGTGTTGGTGGTTCCAGGCTTCAAGTGTTGGTGGTTCCAGGCTTCAAGTTGTGTTAGGCTCAATTTGGTGGTTCCAGGCTTCAAGTGTTGGTGGTTCCTAGGCTTCTACAAGTGTTGGTGGTTCCAGGCTTCAAGTGTTGGTGGTTCCAGGCTTCAAGTGTTGGTGGTTCCAGGCTTCAAGTTTGGTGGTTCCAGGCTTCAAGTATTGGTGGTTCCAGGCTTCAAGTTTGGTGGTTCCAGGCTTCAAGTGTTGGTGGTTCCAGGCTTCAAGTATTGGTGGTTCAGGCTTCAAGTATTGGTGGTTCCAGGCTTCAAGTTTGGTGGTTCCAGGCTTCAAGTATTGGTGGTTCCAGGCTTCAAGTGTACTGGTGGTTCCAGGCTTCAAGTATTGGTGGTTCCAGGCTTCAAGTGTTGGTGGTTCCAGGCTTCAAGTATTGGTGGTTCCAGGCTTCAAGTATTGGTGGTTCCAGGCTTCAAGTATTGGTGGTTCCAGGCTTCAAGTATTGGTGGTTCCAGGCTTCAAGTATTGGTGGTTCCAGGCTTCAAGTATTAGTGAATCCAGGCTTCAAGTATTGGTGGTTCCAGGCTTCAAGTATTGGTGGTTCCAGGCTTCAAGTATTGGTGGTTCCAGGCTTCAAGTATTGGTGGTTCCAGGCTTCAAGTATTGGTGGTTCCAGCTCTGTTTGTTCCAGCTACAAGTTGGTGGTTCCAGGCTTCAAGTATTGGTGGTTCCAGGCTTCAAGTATTGGTGGTTCCAGGCTTCAAGTTTGGTGGTTCCAGGCTCAGTTTGGTGGTTCCAGGCTCATTGGTGGTTCCAGGCTCAAGTGTTGGTGGTTCCAGGCTTCAAGTTTGGTGGTTCCAGGCTTCAAGTATTAGTGGTTCCAGGCTCAAGTATTGGTGGTTCCAGGCTCAAGTATTGGTGGTTCCAGGCTCAGTGTTGGTGGTTCCAGGCTACAAGTGTTGGTGGTTCCAGGCTTCAAGTGTTGGTGGTTCCAGGCTCAAGTGTTGGTGGTTCCAGGCTTCAAGTGTTGGTGGTTCCAGGCTTCAAGTGTTGGTGGTTCAAGGCTTCAAGTGTTGGTGGTTCCAGGCTTCAAGTGTTGGTGGTTCCAGGCTACAAGTGTTGGTGGTTCCAGGCTCAAGTGTTGGTGGTTCCAGGCTTCAAGTGTTGGTGGTTCCAGGCTCAAGTGTTGGTGGTTCCAGGCTTCAATTGGTGGTTCCAGGCTATGTTGGTGGTTCCAGGCTTCAAGTGTTGGTGGTTCCAGGCTACAAGTGTTGGTGGTTCCAGGCTACAAGTGTTGGTGGTTCCAGGCTTCAAGTGTTGGTGGTTCTAGGCTTCAAGTGTTGGTGGTTCCAGGCTTCAAGTGTTGGTGGTTCCAGGCTCAAGTGTTGGTGGTTCCAGGCTCAAGTGTTGGTGGTTCCAGGCTTCAAGTGTTGGTGGTTCCAGGCTTCAATGTTGGTGGTTCCAGGCTTCAAGTGTTGGTGGTTCCAGGCTTCAAGTGTTGGTGGTTCCAGGCTTCAAGTGTTGGTGGTTCCAGGCTTCAAGTGTTGGTGGTTCCAGGCTTCAAGTGTTGGTGGTTCCAGGCTTCAAGTGTTGGTGGTTCCAGGCTTCAAGTATTGGTGGTTCCAGGCCTCAAGTATTGGTGGTTCCAGGCTTCAAGTGTTGGTGGTTCCAGGCTTCAAGTATTAGTGAATCCAGGCTTCAATTGTTGGTGGTTCCAGGCTTCAAGTGTTGGTGGTTCTAGGCTTCAAGTGTTGGTGGTTCCAGGCTTCAAGTATTAGTGAATCCAGGCTTCAAGTATTGGTGGTTCCAGGCTTCAAGTATTGGTGGTTCCAGGCTTCAAGTGTTGGTGGTTCCAGGCTTCAAGTGTTGGTGGTTCCAGGCTTCAAGTGTTGGTGGTTCCAGTCTTCAAGTGTTGGTTCTTGCAGTCTTCGACCAATGGAATGTTTATGCCTGGGAGAGGCGTGATGGAGAGATGGGTTGCTAAAGGATATCTTTCAACCAGCTGTTTGGTAACTCGTCTAGTCTCCGCAGTGTTTGTTGTGGCGGTGTTTTGTTCGTCGGAAAGCGAGTCTCTGGACGCTGGTCTTTGATGAAACAACCGTTGGCCTTTCAGAGCCAGGTTTTCCACGTTGTCTTAAATCATCACTGAATACCGATCTGTAATGTTTGGGTTTTGAGATACTGAGGATGACTTTAGTGTTGTCATTGATTATTTCCGGAGGAGGACGAATGTGATTTTTTATTTTTACACGAGTGTAAACTAATTTATACCTCGTACTCCTCATATTCTTTCTCCTCGTCCTCTTCTCTTCCTCCTCCTCCTCGTGAAGGAGGATGCAATAAAATGGAGAGAAAGGCAGTTGTAAGTTGCAGCAACAGCATAAACCTGGTCCTTGATACCATAGACCAGGGGTGAAAATTTGAAGCCGATCGAACAAGGCGTTCTGAAGTTATAAATGAAATCATCGGCGGGAGGAAAATATATTCCGACAATTACTATAGGTTTTCCCTGGTCGGGGAAAACCTGAGATGATGATTTCTCTTTTCAGCAAAGATGAACTTTATCTTAACGAAATTATTTAGCACGCAATGGCAGGCTTCCTAATGCTTATACATCAGTGTGTTGAGCAAACAATACACTGCCAACAGTGCTTACTACCTTAATACACTGCCAACAGTGTTTACTACCTTAATACACTGCCAACAGTGTTTACTACCTTAATACACTGCCAACAGTGTTTACAGCCTTGTTAACACTTTGCTAACAGTGCTGGTAGTCCTGTTAAATTCAACAAACGCCACAGTAGTTCAGTATGGTGGTGAATTCTGCCTTCCCCTTTCCCCCGTGGTGGTGAATTCTGCCTTCCCCTTTCCCCGTGGTGGTGAATTCTGCCTCCCCCTTTCCCCCGTGGTGGTGAATTCTGCCTCTCCCTTTCCCCCGTGGTGGTGAATTCTGCCTCCCCCTTTCCCCCGTGGTGGTGAATTCTGCCTTCCCCTTTCCCCCGTGGTGGTGAATTCTGACCCCGCCTTCCCCGTGGTGGTGAATTATTGTCTCCCGTGGTAATGAATTCTTGTCCCCCGTGGTGGTAAATTCTGACCCCCCATCCCGTGGTGATGAATTATTGTCCCCCGTGGTGATGAATTATTGTCCCCCGTGGTGGTGAATTATTGTTCCCCGTGGTGGTGAATTATTGTCCCCCGTGGTGATGAATTATTGTCCCCCGTGGTGGTGAATTATTGTTCCCCGTGGTGGTGAATTTGTTCCCGTGATGATTATTGTCCCCGTGGTGGTGAATTATTGTCCCCGTGGTGATGAATTATTGTCCCCCGTGGTGATGAATTATTGTTCCCCGTGGTGATGAATTATTGTCCCCCGTGGTGGTAAATTCTGACCCCCCATCCCGTGGTGATGAATTATTGTCCCCCGTGGTGGTGAATTATTGTTCCCCGTGGTGATGAATTATTGTTCCCCGTGGTGATGAATTATTGTTCCCCGTGGTGATGAATTATTGTCCCCCGTGGTGGTAAATTCTGACCCCCCATCCCGTGGTGGTGAATTATTGTCCCCGTGGTGATGAATTATTGTCCCCGTGGTGATGAATTATTGTTCCCCGTGGTGATGAATTATTGTTCCCCGTGGTGGTAAATTCTGACCCCCCATCCCGTGGTGGTGAATTATTGTCCCCCGTGGTGGTGAATTATTGTCCCCCGTGGTGATGAATTATTGTTCACCGTGGTGATGAATTATTGTTCACCGTGGTGATGAATTATTGTTCACCGTGGTGATGAATTATTGTTCACCGTGGTGATGAATTATTGTCCCCCGTGGCAGAACATTCTTGCCCTCTCCCAGGGGTAGTAATGACCACCGCTGCAGCAGCTCATACGGGTTGTGGATTCATCACAATAGATTTGTTTTTTTTATGTCCATCAAACGAGTTTTTCTTTCTTCGAAATTACCTTTGTCTGTCCATCCAAGAAAATTGATCAAAGGGAACACTGATGATCGTCTTAAAAGATTTAAGAGGTCTGAGAGAGGTAGTGTGTGTGTGTTCGTTTGTTTGTATGTGTGTGTTTGTGTATGTATTTGTTTGTTTGTGTGTGCTTGTATGTTTGTGTATGTGGTTTGGAGGGGAAGGATGTATATATGTATGTACTGTATGTATTTACCTATTTTTTTCATTGAATATTGAGCTGCAGCTCAAGGTCCTCCACTTAAAGTTGAAATTGAATTCTTTGTTTTTAAGTGACTTGATTGTTTCAGCTTCCAGCATGATGTACTGGACTGTTGCTTCTTCCTTCTGTACTGATACAACTACAGTGTTTTCTTGCGTCTCTGTCAGTCATTTTGAGCAGTTAGTTTCCACCTGTGTACACTCACTCTTACCACTCATGCTGCACAGTCGTTGTCTCTCTTATTTTTAGTATTTTATATGCCATAATCATGTCTCTTCTCTCCGTTCATCTATGGGTCGTGAGCTGCAGTTCTTAGGTCTTTCTTGATTGCTTTTCTCAGATCCACTTCTTAGCTTTTTTTGTAAATGTTGAATATTTTTATTTGCATTTCATTACGTGTGGGTTCCCCACTTGTGCAGCTTACTCGAGGAATGGTTCAACATTTGTTTGGGTTATTCTGTAACTTTTTTTATTGAGCTTGTTCAATACTTTTCTTATATTTATAAGCTTATGAATATTTCCCCAGTGTTATGTGGTTTAAGTAGGCTACTGGTGATATGTTTGGTATGATTCTAACTCTCTAAGCTACTGGTGATATGTTTGGTATGATTCTAACTCTCTAAGCTACTGGTGATATGTTTGGTATGATTCTAACTCTCTAAGCTACTGGTGATATGTTTGGTATGATTCTAACTCTCTAAGCTACTGGTGATATGTTTGGAATAATTCTAACTCTCTAAGCTACTGGTGATATGTTTGGTATAATTCTAACTCTCTAAGCTACTGGTGATATGTTTGGTATGATTCTAACTCTCTAAGCTACTAGTGATATGTTTGGTATAATTCTAACTCTCTAAGCTACTGGTGATATGTTTGGTATGATTCTAACTCTAAAATCTTTCTTAATGTGATAAGTTTAATCTGAGCGCCTTGCTACCTCGACTATTATAACTATTTTGTCTTAGCAGGGGTTGAACTCGAGCAGCCACTTTCCGACATTTCCTGTATCCGGTCAAGGTCATCTTGCAGACGTAACTTTTCTTTAATCTTGGTTCTAAACACCTTGGAAGAAACACTTACAGATTTGTGTCCGATTCCTCCGCAACTTTAGTTTCGTAGCCTCGTTTAGCTTTTCTTATCCCGTCAACATTACCACGTCTGAAACAGCCTGAGAAAGAGAGCTACGCTCCCATCCCAACTTCCCTTCTCCGTCATTTTACTAATAATATAACAGAAACAATATTCTCAGAGCAAATGGAATACTGTTAATATTCGTCCATTTAAATATTTTCTTAACGTAACTACTGTTGTTTATTATTGACGAATTCAGTCATTCTTAAACTTATTCCTTTTAACCTATTGTTGTTGTTGCTTTTGTTTTTATTGGTCACCAGCTGGAGGCCTCAGCTGGAGGCCTCAGCTGGTGACCACAATATGTACATAACCATTATTGTTTTTTTCTTAGCTGGATTTTTCTCTCCCATTCATCAGTGTTCATTACACTTTGATGCAATAAAACATACACACACCACATACACACACAATATATATATATATATATATATATATATATATATATATATATATATATATATGTATGTATTACCGAATAGGTAAAATTGGTCAACTATCAGGAACTCATTTAAAATTAAGTCCTTTCTAAAATTTTATCTTATACGTTTAAAGATATATTTTTTCATTTATGTTCATATAAAAAATAATGATTTTGTACCAAAAGAACCTTAGGAAACTTAACTAAGCGCAATTTAATTTAGCCTAATTCATCTAAATATATTTTATACAAGTTTACAATAATTTAATAACCAAACATAATGAAATATATTTTTTCGTTAGATTGAGAATTTTTGCGAAATTATTGCATACACAAATTTTCGCTTGCCCTATTCGGCAAGAAGTGCGTTGATATGTAAACCAAAATAGCAAGTTTTACTTATTCGGCACGATATATATATATATATATATATATATATATATATTTATATATATATATATTTCCTTTTATTAGTAAGTGAAGATAGTTGTTCTATGCGTTTAACTCCAGCCTTCTAAGCCTTATTTTCTTGTAGCATCTAAGCAACCTCTGGAAGTAATTTATATTTCACCAACGCACCATCACCACAGTCACCAGCAGCAGGACCAACAAAGGTAATAGCACTATAGTCACCACCACCACTAACGTCACAAATCACCAACAATAGTTATAACAGCACCAGAGCCACTACGAGCACCACAGTCACCAACAGCAGGACCAGCAGCAACAATAATAAAATCACCACAGTCACTTGCTGCTGCAGCAGAGATGAAAGTCTCTTTCGACCTTGGTGTTAAGGGCCTCGTTAGGCTCTGCAGTGTTGGCGTGTCACACTAAACGACCTCTCCTCTCCAAGAGTGTCGTCACTTCCATGGGAGTCGTCAGTGCCAGGAAGGTCAGTAGGTGAAATTCACAATTACAGAGAGGGACTTCACTGAGACGTTTCGCTTGTGGAACAAACTTCTTTAGTCGATACACAGGGATACGTAACAAGATTTTTTATAAAAGTGTAGTGAGGCGAGTGTCCGGGTCATTGAGGTCAGTGTGGGTGAACTGCTAGACGGGAGCACTGAAGGAGGCTTCGGGAGCACTGAAGGAGGCTTACCTACGTAGCGTTCGATCTGAAGAAGGCTGTCCAAACTTGCTTACCTGCCTGGGGTAGAGGAGCAGATAGATGTTTCACACCTGCAGTATTCGACGAAGCATTATTGAACAATTTCCACAATTGCACAAACTGGAAGAACCTAACAGCAACAGTGACGCATTTCACTGCTAATTTCCAAGCTAGATTTATTGAGTGTCCAACGAGGAGAATACAAATGGCCAAACTGTGTATTAACAAACCGTTTTTGCTACGATAGAATGCTTGACCATAAATTTTAAAGGGGGTGGACCGGTGAGCCAGCCGAAGGCCTCGGTCACATGACCAAAAGCTCCACCAGCGGGTCATATGTCTAACGCCCGCGTCAGGAAACACTTGTCCTGTTTCCTGACAAACCTTACCTACCTAATGCTTACATTCTTCTGTGAATGCTGCTTGTATTGGTGACTTGTTTCATGGTTGACAGCATCAACATGCACTAACTGCTCCAGAAGTGACAGTTATTTCTCACGTATGACTTTCAGTCGGAAGAAACTGAATAAACTACCTTCGCAGAAGTGGTAGGAGTCACACGACAATATTAGTCAGTTGATAACAGTGTTATGTCGTGTGTTGAATCAACTGAAACTGAGTTTTTCGCAGTCTTGGCTTTTGTTACATTATTTTTTTCACTAGAATGGCTATAAATTCATCGTGGAAGAAAGATATGCAGCGTTACCTCGGCCAGTCTCTACGGGCTGAGTCAGATGGACCAAACTAAGAAATATCTTCCAGCACTTCTAAAAAGTTTCCGTCGTTTAGTAAACAGAAAGTTTCATCACTGATACGAAATGCAAGTGAGCAAGATGCATGTGCAGTAGGTAGGTATCTTTACTTCGGGAATAAGGATACCTAAGTGTTGCTTATGTGTCTTCCTCACCGAGCTCTGGCAGAGCACAAGCGTGGATGGTGGGGGACAATGGAGCAAGATGGGCTCCAGTACACTACGTCATCACACTTTTCCTATGGCGGAAACGTGAGTGATATGTATGCACCAAAATCTCGTGTATAGATTTTTTTTGCGGGCACTGTATACTATAATACTGATACCAAATACCCAGCCCGAAGTTGTGAATACCTTAACTACAAGCCACGGTACGAATGGGGTTAGAACTCTGCAAGTGAGTCTTAAAACTCCAGACCAGTGTGTAAGCCACTGGCCTGGAGTTTTATGACACTTAACTACGACCACAACTAGCTTCACTATATCTTGTCAGTGTCCGGAAGGGACAGATGCTTCGGGAGTTCGTTGTCAATCCGGTCTTTTGAGTTTGTGCACACCAGCATCACTTGGACTGTGCACTGTGATGTGCACTGCTTTCCTGCCTGGAAACAGATCTCGCGGTATGCTTCCACTCAAAAGAATCTGTGCATAAATGGCCACTGAAAACTTTAGAAAGAAATAAGCAGGTGGAAAAGAATACGGTGGCCTTGGGTGGGAAATGTCAAGCCCAGTTACGAAGGCTCTGACATCTTAAGATTATGAACAAGGTATCATGCGCACCATTGCTTCACCTTGCAATCAATCCTCACTGAGGTATCGAAAGTTCCGTTGATATGTAGATATACAGGCAAGCTGAGGAACCTTCAGCAGTCTACAAATGCCAGGATTCGTGATGTCTTGCTGGATTCACTTTCCAAGAACGTCTTCCAGTGCTCCTGGAAGTACGGGGATGGATGGCTCTGAGCCTGCTGCCTCACATCTCATTTTTATAAATATTAACAGGATTAGTTTCCTGCAGTTCGAGTTCAATGTTCGTATGTTCTTCGGCAGTGGCAGCGATATTGACAGTAGCATTAGGTGTACAATGTACATGATGTGGCACAGAATATGTACACTGAGAGGTGTATTTCTCTCAGCGTGTATATGCTGAGAGTTGACTTTAGGGATTAAAGTATTCTTATCTGGTTGCGAAAAGATTACGTGGAACCTTAATGACCTTCGTGTAGTCGATAGCCTTTAAACCTCATTAACCATTAATTAACTTGATGATGCGGGAGGTGAGGTGATTTGTCTCCCGCATGGGTTCGAAGCACCTTTAGTGATAGAGGGGAAAAACATCGATATTTTGGTGATATATTAACAAGAGAGTCTGTAGTTTATGGTATTTAGTTGCGAAGACGTTTCGCCAGCCAAGGAATATTTTTTTTTATTAGCTCATCGGCCGTCTCCCAAAGCAGGGTGGCCCGAAAAAAGAAAAACTTTCATCATTCACTCCATCACTGCCTTGCCAGAGGAGTACTTACACTACACTTACAAAACTGCAACATTAACACTCCTCCTTCAGAGTGCAGACACTGTACTTCCCATCTCCAGGACTCAAGTCCAGCCTGTCGGTTTCCCTGAATCCCTTCATAAATGTTACCTTGCTCACACTCCAACAGCACATCAAGTCCTAAAAACCATTTGTCTCCATTCGCTCCTATCTGACACGCTCACGCATGCTTGCTGGAAGTCCAAGCCCTTCACACACAAAACCGCCTTTACCCCCTCCAACCTTTTCTAGGCCGACCCCTACCCCTCCTTCCCTCTACTACAGATTTATACACTCTCGAAGTCCTATTTCGTTCCTTCATCTCTACATGTCCGAACCACCTCAACAACCCCTCCTCAGCCCTCTGGTTAATAGTTTTGGTAATCCCGCACCTCCTCCTAATATACAAACTACGGATTCTCTGCATTATATTCACACCACACATTGCCCTCAGACATGACATCTCCACTGCCTTCTCCTTGTTGCAACATTCACCACCCATGCTTCACACCCATATAGGAGTGTTGGTATAACTATACTCTCATACATTCCCCTCTTTGCTTCCTTGGTAAAAGTTCTTTGTTTCCACCGACTTCTCAGTGCACCACTCACCTTTTTCCCCTCGTCTTTCATAGACCCATCTGCTAACACGTCCACTCCCAAATATCTGAATACATTCAACTCCTCCATACTCTCTCCCTCCAACCTGATATCCAATTTTTCCAATATTTACTTTTAATTTCCTTCTTTTACATACCCTACCAAATTCATCCACCAACCTCTGCAACTTCTCTTCAGAATCTCCCAAAAGCACAGTGTCATCAGCAAAGAGTAACTGTGACAACTCCCACTTTGTGTTATATTCTTTATCTTTTAACCCCACACCTCTTGCCAACACCGAGCATTCACTTCTCTTACAACCCCATTTATAAATATATTGAACAAAAATTTTGCAGTCATACATTCCTATCTAAGGCCTTCTTATATAAACTGATAAAGTCCCTGGTGGGCGAAACGTCTTCACAATAAAAATACCAAAAGCCAAATGTCGTGTCTTATTGACTTGTCGGTATATAACACCAGTGATGAATTTTGGCGAGTTCAGTTTCCACACAGTTCTGCTTAATTCTCTCTTGTCTCACTTTTTTTTTATTTTTGGGCCCCGCATTTTCACTTTTCCATCATTTCCTCAGTATTTTCTGAAGCAAAAAAAATGATTATTCCCATTTTGTGGGGCGAGGGCATATGCCCTCTTTGTCCCCGTCTATAATCCATCTATGTCAGGAGTGTTGTCAGTGCCAGGAAGATACAGACGTTGACAGAGGCAAAGGACAGACACATACAGAAGCAGACGTAGATACAGTATCTCTGACGTCCTGTCTGAGTGACGTCAGTGTTTGCCATGGCATCGTTTACTCTGTGGTGAAGCTGGCCAGACTCAGTGTTTCAAAGACAATTTGAATAACTATATCACTGTTACTAGATCATTGCTGTTATTGTATCGTTGTTACTATACCGTTATTATTACTACATCATTGTTGTTACTATATCGTTGTTATTATATTGAGCAGTGACTGGAGACGTTACCTCTTAACACAGACAGTGACAGGAGGCTGGTGAAAAAACTCTGTAGTCCGGTCAGTGAGCAGGGAACCGACGTCTCCTAGGTGATTCTATGTACATTATATATATATATACACATGTATATCCTGATAGAGAAATTCAGGCATGTCTGGAGCAGTGTCTTGTCATACACGCCGACTTCACCCAGGTTGCTACACAACTGCTCTTGTTTCCCTTGCGACCAGTATTTCTTACGTCTCGTATCCTTGCTGGGATGACCTTTGACCTTAGACGACTTCGTTATAGTGAAGAGTCTGCACTTGACTTTTGCCACCTTGTTGCTGCAACATTCCAATGTTTGATGCAACAAAACATTGTGATCTTCCGGTGAGAGGATGGGGATTTAAAAGTCGGGGTGTTGGAATGCAGGTGTGCCTTGTTTAACAAACATGCTTGTAATAAGACAGTGGAGCGTATCTACGAGTGGAACAATTCCTAATCTATATAATACCTAATTTAATACCTATGTAATACCTAATTTTGGAAATATTTTAAGGTTAGGTGCCGAGCAGCTGATTGTGGAACATGCCTATCAACCTACAATTTTATCCCTTTTAAAGTCTTAAATTTCTTAATTACCGAGGTGCCTCTTGGGAACTCTGAAGAGTTTTTTTATATGTTAATTGTCAATTTAGTTTTTTTAATTGATGCTGCTAAATTTAATTTGTTGTTAAGTATTGTGTTATGTATTGTTTATGTCCTTATTTTTTAGTATTTTTATTAAATTTGGCATTGGTTATTGTGTGCTCTGTATGAATTATGCATTACGTGTTATCTACCAGGTCACATTGCTGTTTGATCTACTAGATCACAGTCCTGATTGATGTACCAGGTCACAGTGCTGATTGAACTACAAATTCACGGTGCTGATTGAACTACCAGGTCACAGTGCTGATTGAACTACCAGGTCACAGTGCTGCTACCAGATTAAGGTGATAACTGAACTACAAGGTCACGGTGCTGATTGACCTACCAGGTCACAGTGCTGATTGATCTACCAGGTCACAGTGCCAACACAGGTGAGAATGCAACACAGGTGACAGTGCCAACATAAGTGACAGTATCAACACAGGTGACAGTGCCAACATAGGTGACAGTATCAACACAGGTGACAGTGCCATTACATGTGGCAGTGCCAAGACAGGTGACAGTGCCAGCAGTGAGTGTTGATCCATCATAACTCAGTGTTGATTTTGGCACCACCTGTGTCACGACCCTCAATGTTAACCACCAGCCTGAGTGCTTCAGTGTCTGTATGAGTGTGTATACTCATATGTGGTTGCAGGGGGTCGAGTCATTGCTCCTGTGTATGTGTATGTACACTCATATGTGGTTGCAGGGGGTCGAATCACAGCTCCTGTGTGTGTGTGTACACTCATATGTGGCTGTAGAGGGCGAGTCACAGCTCGTGTGTGTTTGGTTAGTTAATGGTTTTAAAGCCTATCGACTGCACTACTGATCATGAAGGCTTCATGTCAACTTGCTTGATTGCCTGATTTGCTCGCTTGCTTGTTTGCTAACCCGCTTGTTTGTATGTCAGCTTGCTTGTTTTGAGTTAGCTTGCTTATACGTGTTAGCTGGCTTTTTTGTGTTAGCTCGGTTGCTTGTGTGTTAGCTCTCTTGTGTTAGCTCGCTTGTGTTAGCTCTTTTGTTCAGTTGTTCGCTTGTTTGCTAAAGAGAGATAATTTTTTTTTATGAAAAGTCTACCTCTGTTATAACTATCATTATAGACGCCATATTGGAGGTGATGTCAAAGAGTTCCCGGATATCGACATCAAGAGGACCAGCCAGGAAGGCAGACAAAAACAGGAAAAAATCAAAGGAAACTGTAAGACGACTTTGAAAGTGAGTTCATGCTGGGGGAAATGACCCCGGGGGAGGTGGTGTCAGAAGACGACCAGGGGGGAAAGAGGACATGTATTGGAAGATGAAAATAGAGAGAGAGAGAGAGAGAGAAAGGGACATAAATGATGTTAAATGAGGCGAAGTGAAAGTCAATGAGAAGAGAAATGAATCCCGGTGAGGAGATACGGGCTGTGATGAGAGGAGGAAATGAGATCAGTTTATGGGATATGAAGTCAGATAAGTGGTGAGCTCAGGTGAGATAAGGGAAGGGGAGGTGGGCTCAGGCTAGAGATGGGGAAAGTGGTGAGATCAGGTGAAGGTGATCTGAGGTGGAGACTAACTTAGGTTACACTGCAACTTGCCGCAAGCAACGACGTCTAACTTGTAACATATCCTACCACTTATCTTCAGTATAAGTTAAGTCTTAATGAATAAGCATAAGAATGAACGGAGACTCGAAGCGTGGTGTTTACAAGTAGCAGGTCCAGTGGTGTACCACTGGGCAACGAAGTTTACAACAGGAAGGTGTCACAGACGTCACCACTATTATCATGTGTCACTAGCTGTGAAAGTTCTGGGGCCGTGGAAAGGGACAGTTGGGTCACAGCTGGTGACCTCTGACGCAGAAAGGTCACAGAAGTGTTGTCTGTGACGCCATATTGTAAGCCTCGTAGCCCAGTGGTACAGCGCTGGACATACTACCTGTCAGGACCTCGGTTCGTGTCTCAGTCGCTGTATAACCCCTACGGAGTTAGCGTTTCCAAATGAATATAATAATAAAATGTTTGTAAAACAGTTTGTTAATTATTAAATGAGTCTGTGAACTAGAAGGTCTCATGCTTTCACTGGTTTTGTCACTGAAGATGAGAGACAAGTCGACTGAAAAACAACCTTTGAGGTGACCCACGTTAGTCACTACAATGTTGACTTGCATAACCAACAACTGCGCCACCTGTGGCCAGCTTCAGCCACCTGGGGCCAGCTGCAGCGACTGAAAGTTGTGACGAAGATGCACTCGTAACGCAAGCGTTCAGTGGGGTAACGTTTCGCCCTGCGTAGAGAATATCAGCGTCTTGATCAAGTTCTACATAGAGAGAGAATCTTTCTCGTAATGAAAGCTTTTCCCGGAGTTTCCGTTTTCCTTTACAAGTCCCGACTCAGTTTTCTTCAATTCTTTGCACTAAATATTATATTATTATTGCTGATAAAAAAAAAAAAACATTCCCCCACTCGTAATGTTTTTCAAGTATTTTGTTAAATATTTTTCGCTGTTTAGTAATTCGTTCAAAATATTCGTATAATTTACATTTTTTTTATCAAATATTTAAATAACATTGTTGGAATACTATTAATGTCGAATATTATAATTTAGGTTAAATATGTAAAGCAACATGTTAAATTATTCCTATGTTAATATTCCACTTGGGTTATATATAACATATGGCCAGAATATATTATGTTTTAATAGAGTGACACTGATGAGCGATATATTCACTCAGAGTAGAGCCGGAAATCCCAAAATCTAGCCACGTGTTTTTTTTTCCATGCTGGAATTAAACACCAGTGACAAAATATCCAATTAATGAAAAAAGGCAATTTTAGCCATGGTCTCCATTTACACAAACTAGATTTATTACTCTCTTATAAAATATTTGTTGATCTGGAAAACAGGAAATTTGGTTTTGGAGTCCAATTTTTGCGTCGCACACACACACAGTGTCGTGCCATATATGTTAAACTTGCGATTTTGCCTTATAGCAACGTTCTTCTTGCCGAATAAGGCAAGCTAAGTTTTGTGTATGCAGTAATTTCGCAAAAATCATTCTGAACCTAACAAAAACAAAAAAAAATCATTGTGTTTATTATTAAATTCTTGTAAATTTACCTAAAATATATTTAGTTGGATTAGCCTAAATTAAATTGCGCTTGATATAATAAGGTTAGGTAAGTTTTCTAAGGTTCTTTTGGTACAAAATTATTATTTTTTACATTAACATAAATTAAAAAAATATATATCTTTAAACGTATAAGAGAAATTTTTAGAAAGGACTTAATATTTTAAATGAGTTCTTGCTAATTGACTAAATTTAACTTTTCGGCACTACATATATATGGATTATTTAAAAAGCATTAGCATTATAATAATACAACATATCAAACGAAATTATGAATCTCCTGCAGCTTCTCTGAAGCTAGACGAACCTAGTATGCAGCAAGCATTTCCCCTCTGGATGGCCACGCTGAGACGCTGAAACATAAAAGCGGCCGCCGTTGGGTCCCTAGGGGTGTCATTGAGCCTGGAACCCAGTTCTTTGAAGGAACGTGTGGCATTCTTTCCCATGATTCCAGGGTCTTCGATCCCACTGGAACAAATTTATACTGATGGCTTACGTCCCTATACTTGCTGATTTTGTATTCCTCCCTCCTCAGCACCTCCCTGTGATCCACAGCACCTCCCTGTGATCCACAGCACCTCCCTGTGATCCACAGCACCTCCCTGTGATCCACAGCACCTCCCTGTGATGGATGTAGGTGTCAGCCAGTATGGACATGTGGGTATAGTCCCATGCTAAAAGCTTGCTGTTCTTCCGAGAGAAGATAGTGATCCCGTTGGGGTGGTTTGAGGGATTGTGAGAATTGTTGGATGCAAGGGATCGTGCCGCTCTCTCAGCTGAAGCAAGGCTCCTTTTGATGTCGTTGAGTTCATTGTCTCGCACGTTCCAACCCTTAGTATTGGAACAGTTTAGAGCATGTAGATCATATTGGCCAGATTGTGCATCGCCGGAAATACATGTATATTCCGTGTGAATTAGGGCAGTGAGGAAGAGAGCCACTGCAATACGGAGGGTCTGCGGATCCAGGCGTGTGCCCATTGCATAAATTGGAACTGTTAGCAGGAAGTTCCCAGAGTAATGTGCTCTCACAGCTTCGAAACATTCTCGCTGTTGGGCGTTATGGCCATGAGCATGATTTTTATGCATCTTTTCTGCAATGGGGTCATCCCATCTAGACTCTTTGTAAGCGAGTGCTGTAGTGGGTTTTGGCGCTGGAGCAGTGAGTGTCTCCCACTCGGTGATGGCAATGATGCAGCTTCGATCCTGCATTCTTCCTACGCCATCCAGGTCATCTGGAAGAATTGCATTATTACCTTGTCCGATGCTATGGAGGAGGATAAAGCTGGTAGGGCAGTTTTGGAGAATGTACGTGTTTGTGTGTATATTATATATATATATATATATATATATATATATATATATATATATATATATATATATATACTGCGGCAGGCCAGGATTCGACCCTACGAACATTGTACCGCCTCAAGAGACAACACAATATACGCGTCACCTTACCACTGAGCCAGCAATCCTTCAAAGATCACGCATGCAGCCAAGCTACATGTTTTTCTCGTGATCCGAGGACACTCGTGGGAGTGGTATCTCAAGGATTAATTTCAGCCTCCTCCTGTTTGAATACCCGCCTCAACAAGCAGTCTATATAGCAATGAAATCACGAAAGAAGTGATTTTAAATCATTTACCAAACTGCGGCAGGCCAGGATTCGACCCCTCCTGGCCTGCCGCAGTTTGGTAAATGATTTAAAATAACTTGTTTCGTGATTTCATTTATATATATATATATATATATATATATATATATATATATATATATGTCGTGCCGATTAGGTAAAACTGGTCAATTAGCAAGAACTCATCTAAAATTAAGTCCTTTCTAAAATTTTCTCTTATACGTTTAAAAATATATTTTTTCATTTATGTTAATATAAGAATTTATAATTTTGTACCAAGAGAAACTTTGAAAACCTACCTAACCTTATTACAACAAGCGCAATTTAATTTAGCCTAACCCAACTAAATATATTTTAGATACGTTAACATTAATTTAATAATAAACAAGCACAATGAAATATATTTTTTCGTTATGTTCAGAATGATTTTGGCGAAATTATTGCATACACAAATTTTCACTTGTCTTATATGGCAAGGTGAGCGTTGCTATTTAAGCCAAAATCGCATATATATATATATATATATATATATATATATAATATATATATATATATATATATATATATATTAATATATATATATATATATATATATATATATATATTTCTGCATACAATATGTGAACGTGTGCGTGTGGTAGCATCTATTCATCATCTATTCGTAGAATAGATGATGGAAAGAAAGCTGCTGGACTCTTGAGTCTATGGAAAGAAAGAAATTCGTCAGTGAATTAAAAAAAGGAAATGTACCAGAGTATAGTAGTGCCAGCATCTTTATGTGAGTGTGAGGCACTGTCTTTGGTGCAGGGAGGAGGAGGCTGGAGGTTGAAGGCTGGAGGCAGTGGAGCTGTCATGTTTGAGATCGATATGTGGCGAGAATATTAAGCAGAAAAGAAAAAGTGAGAAACTAGAAGACTGTGTGGTGGTGTGAAATGTATAATTCCGGGAGGCGAGGAAGGTATGAGAGCGGCTGCTACAGTACAGACTCATCACAAGTGTGTGTATAGTGTGTATGAAAGTTAGTGTCTAGGACGTCATAGGAAGCTGTGAATTACGTCATAACATAGGTCTACATCGTTCAGTTCAAAATAAACACAAACTTTGAGATTCAAAATAATGTGATGGTTCGCTGTTAGAGAGGAACAAACTTTAAGATACATCGAGAGTCAAGAAAGATGAACTGTATCCATCTATTAAATACAAACAACGTAGATAAAAATATGAAACCGATTTAAAACAAAAATTATAAATATCAAATGGCCTAACGTAAACAGAAACATGAAAGGTGAAAAAGAAGCAAACAGATCCAGAGTAGATTACAAAATAAGATTACGGGTAAAAAAGTGAAATGCAAAATATCTAAACTGACTGATGACCTGGAAGACCAAACTAACTATAGACACCGACAAAGAGACAACAAGAGAAAAATATGAAATGATAAACTGAAATTTGAAAGACGAATTGCACACATCAAAGGTAATCCAAAAAAATATTTTTTTCCAATTCGTCAGGCGTAAAAGCAAAAGGTAATAGCAAGGACAGGTTTTTTTAATTAACAATAACAACATAACACAACTTTCACCTCTGTGTTTACAAGTGAACAAGACACAAATATTCCCAGACAACAACAAAAAAAATGTTTTATGCCTGAATCTGGCAAACAGCGAAATTATTAGCCTTATTTTATCGTATTTAGAGAAGTTAAGTAAACAAACCAAGCTGACCTGACGGACTGCCAACCTGAGTTAAAAACACACTGTTGATTGCAAATAGCGTACCCACTAAGGGTAACATTAAACACATCATTGGAAAAAGGCCAGGTGTCTTACGACTACAAACTACTAAGTGTTCCACCAACATATAAAAAGGGAGATAAGACTTGTGGCCTGGGCTATCGTCCCAGCAAATTAACATCAATTTTAGGTACATTAATAGAGGCTGTTATTAGGGACAAGATCGTTAATTTTATGGGACCATAATTACTGGAAATCAACATAGATTTTGCAAAAGTTGATGCATATTAGCGGGTGCTGCTGTTCCTCTCTCTGGCTTGTTGCAAGCTGCTGAGAACTGTGGGTGCTTCTTTATGTGAGAATTGTAGCAACTGCAGGGACCTCGGTGAAATTGTTTTGATATTCGTTGAATATTAACCATGCAATGGGTTTTAATTTGACGTAAGATATTTAAATCTTGTGTGTGAATGTGTTTATTGTTTTGCTGAGTGTCGGTGTGACTGGTCTGCCCTTGTAAGATCAGCGTCAGTGTCTGTGTGTGTATATATCAGTGTATACCAGTCTGAAGTGTTGCACCTCTCTTTCAGTTCTAAGTTTTTCACTCCATTATCCACACTCTACATCTCTATACCCCTCTCACTCGTCCCCTCTCACTTGCCCCCTCTCACACCTTTCTACTCCACGTCTCCACATTCCCCATAGCTTCCGCTGCTCCACTATCTTCCCAGAGTATAATAGATTAAAACTGGAACAGCACTTGTGGTGAGCACCAACACAAGGAACCACAAGGAGAGTGTCGAGACTTCTCAAGACTTAATCAAATAAACTGGAAGGAGGAAGTACAAAGGGAAGGAAATAGATTGGGGGGTGAAAGGGAGTGACGGAGAGAGAAATGGGGAGAGCTGGAAAGAAAGGTATAAAGTGAGAAAGAGAGAGAATGAGAACAGATACAAAGACAAACACAACACACACACACACACACACACACACACACACACACACACACACACACACACACACTTGCAACCACAAATAGGTGAGTACACAGTGCTGACAACAAAACAATACAGCCATAAAAAGACAAGAGGCCAAATTCGGAAGGGAAAAAAAATCTTAATATCTGCAGTTAGAATGGCGAACCAAAACAAAGACTCACTGAAAGAGGAGATCTTGAATGAGAGAAGAGAGCGAGGCAAGATATGAATGGAAGGTAAACACGACAAATGACAGTGACTTTCTATTTTTTCCTCTCTTTAGAAAACTGACAGAAGTTATTAAGAGGAATTTTTGAAAAAAAAAATATATGTCAGTTCTGAAGGACTGAAGATCAGTGGCGAACATCAGGAGGCGGAGAATTAATGAATTATTTTTGTCAAGGAGTGTGAAACAGAAGGGTTGGAAAGATAGAGAGAGAGAGAAAGTGAGAATAGAAAATATAGATAACAGAGGACTTGGAGGTCCACACTGACTGCTATATTTCCAGAGTGATTGGAAGAGTTAGACAGATTATCTGAAAGTAATTTTTTGTTTACAAATGAAAAGTTAACCCATGAGAGAAGTGTAATTACCTTCCATGAGACAAGTGTAATTACCTTCCATGAGACAAGTGTAATTACCTTCCTTGAGACAAGTGTAATTACCTTCCATGAGACAAGTGTAATTACCTTCCATGAGACAAGTGTAATTACCTTCCATGAGACAAGTGTAATTACCTTCCATGAGACAAGTGTAATTACCTTCCATGAGACAAGTGTAATTACCTTCCATGAGACAAGTGTAATTACCTTCCATGAGACAAGTGTAATTACCTTCCATGAGACAAGTGTAATTACCTTCAGAAGTTCCAGTAAGAGAATAAACATTCTGAAAGTTCACGAGTCGACTGAACAAAAAATTTAATGTCGAGTATAACGAATAGAGAAAACATATCGGACAGGAAGCATGTTGGTCTGGAAGCATGTTGGTCAAGAAGCATGTTGGTCAGGAAGCATGTTGGTCAAGAAGCATGTTGGTCAGGAAGCATGTTGGTCAAGAAGCATGTTGGTCAAGAAGCATGTTGGTCTGGAAGCATGTTGGTCAAGAAGCATGTTGGTCAGGAAGCATGTTGGTCAGGAAGCATGTTGGTCAGGAAGCATGTTGGTCAGGAAGCATGTGAGAACGATCTGTTGAAGCACTGTGAAAATATCCTCAGGAAAACCTAAGAGGGCCAGCAGCTGTAATTCAGCATCCCTAAAACATCCAGGAACTGTAACAGCCTCAAAGAGGACAAAGAGCTGTGACTCAACATTCTTAAGAGTCCCAGTAGAGGAAGAAATAAAACTGATATAAAGACTTGAGACTTTCTTATATTGTTTTTCCATGTTAAGTTGAAAGACAACTTTCACACGTATACGAATTTTCTCTCCATATTTACGCATTTTTTTCAGTGCATAAATATATTTATTCAACATGACACTTGAGTCTTTATCCATCACTGTAAAAACTGCGGCATCGAAATTGGTTAAGAAATTGGCCGAAAATTTTCAGCGCAATTTAGTCTCATCAACTTGAAGGAAAATTATATAAGATCCAAAATATTCAGAAAGAAAAATTCTCCTTTCATTATATATATATATATATATATATATATATATATATATATATATAGAGGATGGGGTCCACCTCTGGTGTACATTGTGGGACCCATAGCCTCGGAAAAGTGGTTAAAAAGGCTTCAAGGAAGAATATTTAGATTTCTTTCTGAAGCCATTTGAATATTCCACTTCCCCTACCACCCCATCTTTTGGTTGTGTATAAACTTTATTACAAGACAAAATACATTGACAAGAATACAATAGGGAGTAAAACAACATAGATAACTCAGAGCTACATGTCAAATACTTCGTCCAGCTCCCCGGCAGTGGGCTGCATGCCCAGAATGCTGCAGGCATTTTCCCTCTGGATCGCAACACTGAGTCTCTGAAAGAGGAAGCTGGTCGCCCGGTGGTCCTTGGTTTCTATGATGAGTTTTTCCACCCAGCTCTTTGAGAAACTTTAGAGCACACTTGCCCCATGCTCCATGGGTCTCCGACCCTATTGGGATAAAGTTATAGCAAGGGGGAAGGCCTTCATATTTGCGAGTCTTCTGGGTCTTCCTGTGGCTGGCAGCTCGACCCCCTTCGGCTACAGAGTATGGCAAGTAGGTGTCTGCCATTGTGGCAGCACAGGTGTAGTTCCAAGCAATCTGCTTACCATCCTTCCAGG
The DNA here is from genome assembly GCA_009830355.1 of Cherax destructor. NCBI lineage: Eukaryota > Metazoa > Arthropoda > Malacostraca > Decapoda > Parastacidae > Cherax > Cherax destructor. The sequence continues at coordinate 219,365 of WNWK01000705.1, forward strand.
GTAGCATAGTGGCTCCATCCGGACGCTTTTGACTTCCATCAGACCTCTGCACTTGGGGTATATATATATATATATATATATATATATATATATATATATATATATATATATATATATACACATACAATCGCAGACTGGCGATCTTAATGCAAGACAAGCCACAGGGGATGTAAATCTTCAGCTCAAGCACTTGCACACGTCTCTGTGCGTCATCAGGAGCTATGCAATGTTGCAAGTGTAGAAACAGAAGGAATGAGGGAAGATTTTCTCCAAGTTAGCATGGCGACACCAGCCAGCTGGCTGGGTGTATAACGCTGGTAGATTAAGGCATATTCTAGTATAGAAAATAAAATTGGGACGTACTAGCAGATTATACACAAGTTCGTTGGAAGACTCTTGATAGTGGGAAGTGACCAGTTGATTACAAATAGAAGAATCCACTGATTGACCAAGACCTTGCGTCAGATTTTAGAACTTGAAGATATCAATTTTGTCAGATTTTGGCCACCAAGAACTGATTTCCACTTTATCCTTTCCCTTCCCCCAACACACACTGGCATCCACTCTCCAATGCTACGAATGTTTTTCTCTCTCGTGAAGCAGCAGCTCCCGGATCCAACAATAAGAACTTCAGAATTCTCGGAGGCTGCCACCTTCCATTGAGGTGTGGATCAAGAAACGTGAGATGGTGGATCAGGGCAGCTCTGGCTCTCTCTCTCTCTCTCTCTCTCTCTCTCTCTCTCTCTCTCTCTCTCTCTCTCCCAGGAGAGATGAATTAGGTATTTTACGCTGTTAATCCACCCAGGCAACCGCTATTTAATAGGAGCGAGATCACTGCAGCATACAAACATTCACTGGACAACACCAGTTCACTGCAGACAACACCAGTTCACTGCAGACAACACCAGTTCACTGCAGACAACACCAGTTCACTGCAGACAACACCAGTTCACTGCAGACAACACCAGTTCACTGCAGACAACACCAGTTCACTGCAGACAACACCAGTTCACTGCAGACAACACCAGTTCACTGCAGACAACACCAGTTCACTGCAGACAACACCAGTTCACTGCAGACAACCAGTTCACTGCAGACACCAGTTCACTGCAGACAACACCAGTTCACTGCAGACAACACCAGTTCACTGCAGACAACACCAGTTCACTGCAGACAACACCAGTTCACTGCAGACAACACCAGTTCACTGCAGACAACACCAGTTCACTGCAGACAACACCAGTTCACTGCGGACAACACCAGTTCACTGCAGACAACACCAGTTCACTGCAGACAACACCAGTTCACTGCGGACAACACCAGTTCACTGCGGACAACACCAGTTCACTGCAGACAGCACCAGTTCACTGCGGACAGCACCAGTTCACTGCGGACAGCACCAGTTCACTGCAGACAACACAATTTCACTGCGGACAACACCAGTTCACTGCGGACAACACCAGTTCGCTGCGGACAACACCAGTTCACTGCAGACAGCACCAGTTCACTGCGGACAACACCAGTTCACTGCGGACAACACCAGTTCACTGCAGACAACACCAGTTCGCTGCAGACAACACCAGTTCGCTGCAGACAACACCAGTTCGCTGCAGACAACACCAGTTCGCTGCGGACAACTTGCTACCCCTCACACCGTGAATCCCATCTCTTAAAAAATTCGCTAATTTCGTTGGGTCGGCAAGCTCCATTTCCCTGTTTCCTGGCTGGCCGAAGACATCCACTTCCCTCAAGATGTCTGTGCCTCTTGAAGGAGGGAACCGTAGTGGAGACATCTTGACATGGTTGGTAACGTCGCCGTGTTGAAGAAGAGAGGAGAACCATGTGATATTTCCTCTTAACGTGGTTGCCAGCGTCGCCATGTTTATTTTAGAGACAAAGAAAGAGAGATTGAGAGAGAGAGAGAGAGAGAGAGCGTGTTCGCACTAGCATCACGTAGTTGGTACTGTGTACAGGAGAGACCCGTGTAAACGTTGTTCCAGCGTCTGTCGTGTGAAGACGTACTGTGGCATGCTACGAGTATGTTGCATTTTATTCCGTGTATGTACACACTCCCATACAGGCTGCCTCCCAACCAGCGAACAGGGTGTTAAGGGTTTAACGATCAATAGGGCACCCGTCGTTAAATCAGTACCTTGGTTCATTGACTAATCACAGACAAGCACGTAAAAGATAAAGCAACGTGGTTCACTTGTTTACCTGGAGAGAGTTCCGGGGGTCAACGCCCCCGCGGCCCGGTCTGTGACCAGGCCTCATGGTGGATGAGGGCCTGATCAACCAGGCTGTTGAAAGTGAACATAGATAAGTGTAAGGTGATGAGGGTATCAAACGATTTAGATAAAGAACAATTTGATATCACATTGGAGGGAGTATGAAAGAAGTGAATGTGTTGTGCCAAGGAAATTAACAGACTTTGTCTGAGCTGCGGGTTGAGCACCTCTCTACATATTGAACATACTTGTATATATCTGGCAAATTATATCTGCTGAAGGAAAATAAAAATTATTTACTATTGAGTTTTGTTTGGTCCACTTTGAAACCCATTAAGACCAGGTCGCAGGCCATACTACACCAGTGTTCGTAATACCTACTGCAATAAATGAAGCGTTCATTGTAGACCTCTAAGAAGAAATAGGAAGAGGGGAGAGAAAGAATGGAAAGGAGACGGGGGAAAGAAGGGGGAAATTTGAGGAAGAGAGACAGGAGGAGAGAGAGAGAGAGAGAGAGAGAGAGAGAGAGAGAGAGAGAGAGAGAAGGGATGTAGAACAGTTTTAGTTTATTCATGAAAAAATTCTAAATCTTTGGGATCAGAGAGCCCTGAAATTCTGAGAACTGAGAAGCCACCCTGGGTAAGCTGCGCTCTTTTTCCTGGATTGTCCTTCATGGTTACTGTAGCATGGTACTGGAGACAGTTACTGTAGCATGGTACTGGAGGCAGTAGTTACTGTAGCATGGTACTGGAGACAGTTACTGTAGCATGGTACTGGAGACAGTTACTGTAGCATGGTACTGGAGGCAGTAGTTACTGTAGCATGGTACTGGAGACAGTTACTGTAGCATGGTACTGGAGACAGTAGTTACTGTAGCATGGTACTGGAGACAGTAGTTACTGTAGCATTGTACTGGAGGCAGTAGTTACTGTAGCATGGTACTGGAGACAGTAGTTACTGTAGCATGGTACTGGAGACAGTAGTTACTGTAGCATGGTACTGGAGACAGCAGTTACTGTAGCATGGTACTGGAGACAGCAGTTACTGTAGCATGGTACTGGAGACAGTAGTTACTGTAGCATGGTACTGGAGACAGTAGTTACTGTAGCATGGTACTGGAGACAGTAGTTACTGTAGCATGGTACTGGAGACAGTAGTTACTGTAGCATGGTACTGGAGACAGTAGTTACTGTAGCATGGTACTGGAGACAGTAGTTACTGTAGCATGGTACTGGAGACAGTAGTTACTGTAGCATGGTACTGGAGACAGTAGTTACTGTAGCATGGTACTGGAGACAGTAGTTACTGTAGCATTGTACTGGAGACAGTAGTTACTGTAGCATGGTACTGGAGACAGTAGTTACTGTAGCATGGTACTGGAGACAGTAGTTCTGTACTGGTACTGGAGACAGTGTCTGTAGCATGTACTGGAGACAGTAGTTACTGTAGCATGGTACTGGAGACAGTAGTTACTGTAGCATGGTACTGGAGACAGTAGTTACTGTAGCATGGTACTGGAGACAGTAGTTACTGTAGCATGGTACTGGAGACAGTAGTTACTGTAGCATGGTACTGGAGACAGTAGTTACTGTAGCATGGTACTGGAGACAGTAGTTACTGTAGCATGGTACTGGAGACAGTAGTTACTGTAGCATGGTACTGGAGACAGTAGTTACTGTAGCATGGTACTGGAGACAGTAGTTACTGTAGCATGGTACTGGAGACAGTAGTTACTGTAGCATGGTACTGGAGACAGTAGTTACTGTAGCATGGTACTGGAGACAGTAGTTACTGTAGCATGGTACTGGAGACAGTAGTTACTGTAGCATGGTACTGGAGACAGTAGTTACTGTAGCATGGTACTGGAGACAGTAGTTACTGTAGCATGGTACTGGAGACAGTAGTTACTGTAGCATGGTACTGGAGACAGTAGTTACTGTAGCATGGTACTGGAGCAGTAGTTACTGTAGCATGGTACTGGAGACAGTAGTTACTGTAGCATGGTACTGGAGACAGTAGTTACTGTAGCATGGTACTGGAGACAGTAGTTACTGTAGCATGGTACTGGAGGCAGTAGTTACTGTAGCATGGTACTGGAGACAGTAGTTACTGTAGCATGGTACTGGAGGCAGTAGTTACTGTAGCATGGTACTGGAGGCAGTAGTTACTGTAGCATGGTACTGGAGAGAGTTACTGTAGCATGGTACTGGAGACAGTAGTTACTGTAGCATGGTACTGGAGACAGTAGTTACTGTAGCATGGTACTGGAGACAGTAGTTACTGTAGCATGGTACTGGAGGCAGTAGTTACTGTAGCATGGTACTGGAGGCAGTAGTTACTGTAGCATGGTACTGGAGACAGTAGTTACTGTAGCATGGTACTGGAGACAGTAGTTACTGTAGCATGGTACTGGAAACAGTAGTTACTGTAGCATGGTACTGGAGACAGTAGTTACTGTAGCATGGTACTGGAGACAGCAGTTACTGTAGCATGGTACTGGAGACAGCAGTTACTGTAGCATGGTACTGGAGACAGCAGTTACTGTAGCATGGTACTGGAGACAGTAGTTTCTGTAGCATGGTACTGGAGACAGTAGTTACTGTAGCATGGTACTGGAGACAGTAGTTACTGTAGCATGGTACTGGAGACAGTAGTTACTGTAGCATGGTACTGGAGACAGTAGTTACTATAGCATGGAAAGGGAGAGAGAGAGAGAGATTGAATCGTTGGTATACCTGTTCCTAAGTTTATGTAATTGTCATCTATTCAGTTTTTAAGCAAATGTATTATTTTATTTTATTATTAACACGTCGGCCATTTCCCACCGAAGCAAGTGAAGAAACACCTTCATCATCACTCACTCCATCACTGTCTTGCCAGAAGCTTGCCAACACTATAGTTCAAAAGCTGCAACATTTATTATTATTATTATTATTATTATTATTATTATTATTATTATTATTATTATATGTCATTGTCTTCATATTTTGTGTGGCTGGTTCAAGGATCTCCTCGTAGACGGAAAAGACTGTCCTTACCTCAGGTACTAACTAATGTACCATTCTCACTTTCCTGTATAAATACGAGAACCAAACATCCCCTGATGATTGTTATAAGGTAAACTCCGGTCCTTGTATCTCACTTATCCCACTTTGTGGAATCAGATTTGATTCAGAGAAAGTTGAGTCGTGATGTTAATGGGATCCGATACTCACAACGCACTCAGGACCCCCAGTTTGAGCGGCTGTTGCGTCTGGTAACATGAAAGTGTCTGTTATAACCTCGGGCTATGTGAATGGAATATGTTTTATTTAATAGTTGTATTTGCTACGACCCTCGAAGATGGTCATTGTAGTGTACTCACATATTTGTATTCACCTATTCGTGGTTGCAGGAGTAGATTCGTAGCTCCTGGCCCCGCCTTTTTGCTGATCGATACTAGGTTCACTCCCTGCTCCAAGAGCTTTATCGCACGCGCGTGTATGTGTGTGTGTGTGTGATCTCGAGTAAACATGAGGATCAAGTGTTGTGTAAATAAAACGGGAACGAAATAATACCACAACAGCGTTTTGTTGTGTTTGCTTTTATGGATGCATTTGTTGATGTGTTGTTTTGTCGGTGTGCTGTTGTAATTCTTGATTTTCTTTTTCTTGCTTTTCTTCTTTCTTGTTTTTTTTCCCTTTTTATTATTTTTTCTCTTGTTTTTCTTCCTTTTCTTCGTCTACGTTTTTGTCGTCTTTAAGACGCATGCAGTTTGCTTAGTTTCTCCCCCACCACCAGAGTGGCCCAGCCATCAGTCATGTTTGCAGTAGTATTGTAGACTGGCCCAGGAGTTAAGTCTCCGTCAGTACGTCAAGAATCATTCCTGGATCAAGTGTCTGCCCCTGGCACTTGTCCAAACAACTTGTCTGGCACCTGACTTGTTTCTTCACACAAGCCAGAAGTAATTGTGATACAAGGCATGTCTGATCAGCCGCGTGTGTTCCCCAAGGATGCTTCAAGATTATCCCTGACTGTCTTCTATACTCTGAGCTGTGTATGTCTCAGTTTGGTACAGTCGTAGCTGCTGCTGCTGCTGCTGCTGCTGCTGCTGCTACAGCTATGCCAAAGCATAGGTATCAGTGAGTATCGGCTAATTTTGATGGTATCGTTATCGAAATAAATTTGAGTATCGGTATCGGTAAATATTTTGGTATCGCTCCCATCCCTAGCTGTTGGTTCTCATTTCTTCTTTTTCGACTTCGTTGATTCTATTTCTATACTACTGCTATTTTTGGTTCAGCTTCTGCTTCATACCTCAAGAGTTGAGAGCCTGAGTCAGCGAGAATCTACGGAGTTAATCCTCCAATTCTGATTTACATCAGCTGAATTCTCGGCGAAAAGATTCGACATTCATTAGAGTGGAGCCTGGAAATCCAGAGTTACACAGCACAGTTATTACAGGTTCATGTTCAGTGTCCACACTCAGCTCTAAGTCAACACTTATTAGCTCAGTAAACCAGGTGACCTGAAACTTAATCTACATGCAAATGTGCTCTTTCCAGTACTTTTCTATATGAATTGTTTTAAAATTATATATATGTACGTTTTTAATATATATATATATATATATATATATATATATATATATATGTCGTACCGAATAGGTAAAACTTGCTATTTTGGCTTAAATAGCAACGCTCTTCGTGCTGAATAAGGCAAGCGAAAATTTGTGTATGCAATATTTTCGCAAAAATCATTCTGAACCTAACGAAAAAAATATATTTCATTGTGTTTGTTTATTATTAAATTATTGTAAACTTATCTAAAATATATTTAGTTGGGTTAGGCTAAGTTAAATTGCACTTTTTATAATAAGGCTAGGTAAGTTTTCTAAGGTTCTTTTGGTACAAAATTATTAATTTTTACATTAACATAAATTAAAAAAATTTATTTAAACGTATGAGAGAAAATTTTAGAAAGGACTTAATTTTAAATGAGTTCTTGATATTTGACCAGTTTTACCTATTCAGCACGACATATATATGTCGTATATGAAGGCGGGGTAGGGGTCGGCCTAGAAAAGGTTGGAGGGGGTAAAGGAGGTTTTGTGTTCGAGGGGCTTGGACTTCCAGCAAGCATAAGTGAGCGTGTTAGATAGGAGCGAATGGAGACAATTGGTTTTTAGGACTTGACGTGCTGTTGGAGTGTAAACAAGGTAACATTTGTGAAGGGTTTCAGGGAAACCGGCAGGCCGGACTTGAGTCCTGGAGATTTGAAATACAGTGCCGGCACTCTGAAGGAGGGGTGTTAATGTTGCAGTTTTATAACTGTAGTGTAAGCACGCCTCTGGCAAGACAGTGATGGAGTAAATGAAAGTTTTTCTTTTTCAGGCCACCCTGCCTTGGTGGGAGACGGCCGATGTGTTAATAATATATATATATATATATATATATATATATATATATATATATATATATATATATATATATATATATATATGTGTGTGTGTGTGTTGTAGAGGTCTGAGCAAAGCACAATTGTCATCAAAGATTTGTTAAGTTATACCATGAATTAAGGAAAGATCCTGGACTTCACCTTACGAAAGCAAAGCAAATGCGATAGTAATTATGGACAAGGTAGATTGTAGGGAAAACATAAACATGATATTAGGAGACAGGGAAACTCAGGCGCCTCTTAGGTAACGTAAACAGGACTGAATTACTAATTACAAACAATGTAGAGATGATGTGATGCAGATTTAAAATAATAATAAATCTTTAAAGGTGGGGGTAATATACAAAGACAAGTACTGAGTAAAACAATGGAACGTAACAAGATTTCGTTGTGTCAGGTTACAGACAAAAATATAATGGATATAATGTAATCGCGAACGAGAGCGATAAAAGATGCAAAATATCCAGAGGGGAAGAGAGAGACGTGACCCTGAACGAACCTGCCTTGATTTCCTACACTGTTTCTGCAACATTGCAAGTTCCTGATGTGTTGATTGCCACACGAAGGGCCTAGAGCTATCATTCAACTCTCCTTGTCCCCTCAACGGAGGTTTCTTGACGCTGGTGAGGGGCTGTTGATCTAGGGAATTGGATCTGTTCTCCAGTTCCTTGAATTGAGCCTGAATACCTTCTATCCCCCCACATGCGCTCTATAATCCTACGGGTTTAGCGCTCCCCCGTGATTATAATAATAATCAACTCTGTGGTTATTTTGCATAATGCATATAAATATATATTGATAATGGAATAAGATACCAACACGTTGATGATTAAGACACATGTGCAGCACATAGGTATCTTTATTGATGAAACGTTTCGCCTACACAGTAGGACTTCTTCAGTCAGATACAGAGGCAGCAGATGTAGTAGTGAGATGAAGATGATGTAATCAGTCCAAGGTTGATGGACTGATTACATCATCTATATTTCACCACAACACCTGCCTCTGTATCTGACTGAAGACGCCAGTTGTGTAGGCGAATACCATAGTGACACCATACACTTACCAAGAGACAGCAGGAGAAAAGGAGGAAGTGATAAACTGGAATTAGAAAGACGAATTTCAACATCAAAGGTAATCACAAAACAAGAATTCTTTAAATATGTTATCATGAAAAAAAGTAATATCAACACAGCCTTCAGCTCTTTATTTACAGCTGCACATGACATTAATATTCCCAGGCAACAGACTTTGAATTTATCTCCTGAATCTGACAAATTTTATGATAACGAAATTAGCAGCCATGACATATTAGTATATTTAGAGAAGTTAAACAAATCAAGCGAGACAGACGACTGCCTGCCTGAGTTATACAAGAATGTACATAGCGGTAGTATATAACACATCATTAGAAGAAGGCTAGATGCCAAACAACTGTAAACTAGCAAATGTTACACCATTATTAAAAAAACAGAAGATAAGAATTGTGGCCTCAGCTATCGTCACTTTGCATCAATTTAGGTAAACAGACAGAGGCTCTTATTAGGGACAAGATGGTAAATTTTCTGCAACGTTACTCAGTAACTGGAAATCAAGATAGATATCACAGAAAAGGATCATGCCTGACCACTTTAAACGTTTGCTTTAATATGTACAAAAAACTAGGACGAAAAAGTCCCAACAAATGTAGAATTCCAAAAAGAATTCGACAAGTTACCCCACCGAAGATTACCAGCCAAAATAAAGTTACAGTTTGACAAATCGAAGATTAATGACCGGATTAGTGACTGGCTCACCAGTAAGAAATAGAGAGTGCTGGTGAAGGGACTGAGTGGCTAGACGTTAAGAGTGGAGTTCTTCAGAAATCGGTTCTTGGTCCGTTCATTTTGACAATGTACATGAATGACTAAGAGATTAGGACTAGCATACGAAATAGCAAAATTCAAAGTTGACGAAAAAAATGTAGAAAATGCAGCATTGAGACAGGTTGGCGGTGTAGTCGGTGCAAAGTAATGCAATTTGGATGAAACAATCTCAGATACGAGTTGCAATGTTTGGCAACAAATTAACCAAAACAAGAGAAAATATGAACGACCTCAGAGGTACCAAATAATGTCTATCTGAGAGCAGCAAATCCAACATAATGCTAGCTGTCATAGCTAGAAATTACGAGTACAAAACACCAGAAATCCTAACGACTATAATGGTAGATCGCAGTTTGAATATGCTGTCTAGTTTTGGAGAAGGTAGAAAGAAAATGGCAACTGAGATAATATCATCACTAAGAAACAAAGCATATGAAAGACTCCTGCTCTTAATGTCTGACTTTTAACCTTCGTTCTGACCTTAACCCTTGACTTTAACCATTTAATTCTGACCTTTGTCCTTTAATTCTGACTTTTGACCTCTTGTCATTTCATTGTTGTATTATTGGTGCCAAGGATAGCTGCTTGATCTTTACTGTTAGGAGTTTTACACTTCACAAACAGCCGTCCAGGACCATTATGATCCTGGACGGTTCCAAATGACCAAAGTTTACTGTAAATTTTTCTCTTTGGTTTGGGTTACTTGTAAATTGTTCCAGCCTCGATATTGTAACTTTTTATTTTTAAAAGTTTTATTTTTTCAAACTGACGTTTAGCAACTCATTATTACACTTTATATTTTCCTCAATATAAGCTTAACCAAGATCTTATAACTATCATGTTCCCGGAATCCGCTTTGAAGAGGAACCAGTCAAGTTTAGACAGACATATTGTGATCTCAAGTTGTTTAGTGGAGTCACGAGGTAATTAAACTGTACTTGTGACTTGCACAAGATTAGGAGCGATGATTATGGCAGACAGTTTAGTCTGTAATGTGGAAGCCTCGTTCAAGGTAAGAGTTGCAACCAGTGATGTTGCAAGCTTGGCACACCTGTTCTAAATGAAACATTTTCATGTGTTTTGGTTTACTGTATGACCCTTACTGGCCCTACTGATGGCACCTCAGTGAAGATGTGTGGCGCGTCCCTCACACACTTCACTGTACTGCGTCCCACACACACTTCACTGTACTGCGTCCCACACACACTTCACTGTAGTGCGTCCCTCACACACTTCACTGTAGTGCGCCCCTCCACACTTCACTGTAGTGCGCCCCTCCACACTTCACTGTAGTGCGCCCCTCCACACTTCACTGTAGTGCGCCCCTCCACACTTCACTATGGTGCATTCCTTCCCCCCCCCCCCCCAAACTTCACTGAGTTGCGTCTTCACTGATATACCTCCATCATGTTAATCCAGGGATCGTATTGAGGTACACGAAGCAGCTGAGCTGAGAGGTTGAGAGCCTCCGTGACCTCTGACCTCTCACATTATCCTGGGTCAAGTTCCATTGTTCCATCAGCTGTTTCTTCAGCATAACTCGTGGACTCACGACTAGAATGTGAATAAAAAATACCACAGCTATTTTATTTTCATAAAAGTTTTATCCTGGACACACTTTATTAAATCACTACAACACGAATGATGAAAATTATATACAATACTGACAAGGTGAAGAATAAGACAGTTGGGTGTCTTTATTGTTGTGACGTTTCGCCCACGCAGTGGGCTTCTTCAGTCAAATACAGAGAAGATTGAATTGAAAGCTGGCGTGGTAGCGAAGTAAAGATGTAATCAGTCCATCAACCTTGGAGAATAGTTTGAGGTGGTCTGTAGCTATACTTAGCTTGTAGATGCATCCACGACTACCCAGCCGTCCCAGTAGCCGTTGGTTGATGCAGACGTTCACATCCCCCACAGGGCTGTATGGGTGTATAAAATTATGTAAGTATAATATATTGCCCCAAAGGAGCGTATGCCATATCGTCAGTCATTGAATGGACTGAACGGCGATTTACTTACGGTGTTTGGGCGGATCGCCCTCGTCTCACCGGGTGAATGATAAATCTGCCTAGAACAAAATATGTATTCCTAACTGTGCAGCTGGTGACATCTATGTCTAAGCAGACTTAGGGCGGAAAGGGTAGGGCCCTTGAAAAGGGCAGAAAGGGCTGATATCCCCCTCTTTTGGAGAATTTTCTCCACATGGTCAGTCACTCAGCCTGGAGAAGAATTCAGCTCCATAGTCTGGAACAATGTGAAGCTGAGGTGTAGAAGATCTTGAAGACGCCGCAAGAGGCGGGGCCCACTAGTAGAAGCAAGAAGGTAGGAATTAAGGAGTACTGAAACAAGCCTATTGACCCATGCTAGGCAAATCACTCTCGAATCCAACACTTCTCAGTTGTTAAGCAATGTAGTTGTGGAAGATGTTCTCTGTACCAAGATACCGTTGTGTTGCTGGGTCTGACAGGTGTGTAGAAAATGGTATATAATACTGACAACTTGACGAGTAAGCCAGTCAACACATCCGACAATCAACACTTACAATAAACACACCAGCCAACACGTCAGACAGTCGCATCAGACAATCAACACGTCAAACAATTAACTCATCACTGGACAGAAACAACTCATCACCAGACAGTTAACTCATCAGAGAAGAGAAGTAACTCATCATTGGACAGAAACAACTGTCAACTCAATTAACACCTTGCTGGGCACAAACAACTCATGATACACTCACTACAACAATATTGCTTGAAAAAAAGTCATCATTGTGTCCACAATTTGTCAGCAATTTCAGGGACTGAAGCGCTAGTAACATCGTGTCAACAATAACAATCTCTGTATGTGTAATGTATGAGAGTTATATAAACATTCTATATATACAAAACTCTAGTAATGGGTATAAATGTTGCTACCGAGAGCTGTCACTGTTGAACAGTTATTTAGAGCTGTCAGTGTTGTATGGTAGTTAAGTACTTAGCAATTACTGTTATTGTATTGAACCCGTGCTGGCTACTGCTTATGAAGCCACTTCTTTCCAAGAGTTCTACCATTCTCCTTCTGTCTTCTACCAGTCTCCTGACTGTCAGTCTCCTGACTGTCTTCTACCAGTCTCCTGACTGTCTTCTACCAGTCTCCTGACTGTCTTCTACCAGTCTCCTGACTGTCTTCTACCAGTCTCCTGACTGTCTTCTACCAGTCTCCTGACTGTCTTCCACCAGTCTCCTGACTGTCTCCTCCATTACCTTGCAAGGTGTGCACGTCAGCGAAATTGGCCTGTAGTTCAACGCTTCCTGCCTGTCTCTTTGGATATAGGCACTACATTCGCTATCTTCCAGATCGCTGGCAACTGTCCTCTGTTATAGATCTTAGCTAGTGGTTCGGACAGTGCTTCTTCTCCCTCTCTCAGAATCCGTGGTAACACCTTAGTCAGGTTCCACTGCTTTTCATGCATCCAGCTCCATCAAAAGATTTTTTCTTTTACCTCTTCCCGTCTTGTGTGTACTGTGTCCAGTACCTATTAGTGTTGTCTCTTTTCGTAGGCTTCCTGGCATTGACTCAATTTCAACCGAGAAGACTTGTTTGAATCATTTGTTCAGCACTTCACAGACTTCCTTGTCATTTGCAATAAGCTCTTCTTCCTTCTTGAGTCAAACTACCTGGTGTTTTATTGTTGTTTTCTGATGTGGTAGTGAAGCACTTTTGGTTCAGACTTGGCTTTAGTTGCTATGTATTTCTCGAATTCTCTGTCTCTCCTTACCTTGGCATATTCATTTCTGGATAATCTGCTCAATTTTCTGTTTTCATCAGTCTTTCGTTTCCTATATTTTTCTACTCTTTTTCTGCATATTTGATTAAACCAAGGTCTCTTTATCCTTGCTATTTCCCATTTGTTTTTGGGGATGAAGTTCTCCTCTGCCTCTTTGTACTTTCCAGCTACTTAATCCATCTCACCCACTGAATTTTCCTCCAGTTCCCTTTCCCACTGCCCTGCATTCAGGAATTCCCTCATCCCTGCAAAGTTCCCTTTTCTAAAGTCTGGCTTCTCATGTCCTTCACTTGCCAATCTTCCCTCTACTTATGGTTCCACAAGGTAGCCGAACTCAGCATTGCTTGGTCTCTGGCGCCCAGGAGACACTCTTATTGTTTCTTCCATGTCTGATATACTTGTAGTAAATAATGGGTTCAGTCTTGCTGGCTCATCTCTCTCATGTCAAATCTTTAACATGCTGACACACAGTTTTCCTGACCACTGACATCAGTTTAACCCTTCACGTTTCCAGTCCCCATGAGGGGTCCCAGTTCTCCCAATATATCTCCGTGATTTCAGTCACGAAATTATTTTTCTTTTCAGTCTGAAGGTGGTTAGGAAGTGGAACAATGTGGATGAGGATGAGTAGCAGCTTTGCTTTAGCCCTGTAGGCATTCATCAGCTATGATGTCAACAATTGTTACATTGTCTTCATATTCTTCCCTTAGTCTTTTATTGTTAGGTGGTGGGTTGTATATCACTGGAACTATTACCCTTTCTTGATCACTTGATATCCAACTGAAAATATGGCATCAGATATCATGGAGCTACACTTTGTCTCTGTGATAGCTGTGATGTCTGGAGTTGCTTTAGTTGTTCATTCCTGCAGCTCGTCACTTTCGTTTGATAGTCCATCTGCGTGTGAGTACCACACTCTTAGTTTACTTTCCCTTGTCATACACTAGTTTTTGCTTTACAATTTCTCTATGTTGCTCATTTGACTGGTGTGATGGATGTAGGAGCCTGTTTGTGGGGGATGGTGTTAGTGTTTGTGCTAGGACTGGCCCAGAGTTGAGCCGACTTGGAGAAGTTTCTTGAACTTGGTTGCTCCCTCCTCCTGATCCCTCGTCTGCTGCACATTCTCCTTCTCCCGTTCCCTCTCCCTCACAATCCTGTCAGGATGCAGGTATACACGACTGTAGCATAACGTGGTTCTCAGGTGCGTTGTCTGTCGTAGGGTCCCGTCTCGAGGTATATTGTACCTCAACGTCAGTTCGACTGGGCGTTGTTTGTTTCGGAAGAACCTCCCCATCTTGGGAAAATTTGTCTCTTGCTCTCCTCCAGTGCATCTGATGATAGATATAACCTCGCATTCCTTCCTACCTCCTGGACCTCCTTCAACCTCCTGGAGGCCATAGATCACAATGACCTCCCTCTTGTTTTCTTTCCATTGCCTTTCCCTCCAGATATCTTTGTTTTCATTTCTCTTGCTGTCTCTCTTATCAGTTTTTTACCTTCCCTGTCGCGCGCGCGCGCGTGTGTGTGTTTCACAATCCTCTTGAAGTTAGGTCAACACAAGGCACTCTCCCTTTCCTGCAGCTGGCCGAAGCTCTGGCACTTAACCCTATCCTGCTTTTGAGTAAGGCTTTGGCACCCCTACTATCCTGTGGCTCGACATGGCTCTGGCACTCCCACTATCCTGCAGTTGGACATAGCTCTGACACTCCCAGTATCCTGCAGCTGGACATGGCTCTGGCACTCCCACTATTCTGCAGCTGGACATGGCTCTGGCACTCCCACTATCCTGCAGTTGGACATGGGTCTGACACTCCCAGTATCCTGCAGCTGGACATGGCTCTGGCACTCCCATTATCCTGCAGCTGGACATGGCTCTGACACTCCCACTATCCTGCAGCTGGACATGGCTCTGACACTCCCACTATCCTGCAGCTGGACATGGCTCTGACACTCCCACTATCCTGCAGCTGGACATGGCTCTGGCACTCCCATATCCTGCAGCTGGACATGGCTCTGGCACTCCCATATCCTGCAGCTGGACATGGCTCTGGCACTCCCAGTATCCTGCAGCTGGACATGGCTCTGCACTCCCACTATCCTGCAGCTGGACATGGCTCTGACACTCCCACTATCCTGCAGCTGGACATGGCTCTGGCACTCCCATATCCTGCAGCTGGACATGGCTCTGGCACTCCCACTATCCTGCAGCTGGACATGGCTCTGGCACTCCCAGTATCCTGCAGCTGGACATGGCTCTGGCACTCCCAGTATCCTGCAGCTGGACATGGCTCTGGCACTCCCACTATCCTGCAGCTGGACATGGCTCTGGCACTCCCAGTATCCTGCAGCTGGACATGGCTCTGCACTGATCCTCATGCATCGTATCCTGCAGCTGGACATGGCTCTGCACTCCCACTATCCTGCAGCTGGACATGGCTCTGCACTCCCACTATCCTGCAGCTGGACATGGCTCTGGCACTCCCATATCCTGCAGCTGGACATGGCTCTGGCACTCCCAGTATCCTGCAGCTGGACATGGCTCTGGCACTCCCAGTATCCTGCAGCTGGACATGGCTCTGGCACTCCCAGTATCCTGCAGCTGGACATGGCTCTGGCACTCCCAGTATCCTGCAGCTGGACATGGCTCTGGCACTCCCAGTATCCTGCAGCTGGACATGGCTCTGGCACTCCTCAGCTATCCTGCAGCTGGACATGGCTCTGGCACTCCATCCCGCAGCTGGACATGGCCTGGCACTCCACATCCTGCAGCTGACATGGCTCTGCACTCCCATATCTCATGAGCTGGAAAACATCTGCTTCTCGTCAACTCCAGTTAATTCAGTCTGGCATGCTCTGACTCTCTAGTATATGAGTGAATGGTCTGCAGTGCCACCATCCTGCAGTGGACTATGGCTTTGACAGTGCCATATCCCTGCAGTTGGACCTGTTGTTCTGGCCCCTCACCCTTCCTCATGGCTTATCTGTTTCTCTGAGGCACAACCTTCTTCTGTGACTTCCAGTTAGTTCAACGTGTCAAATCATCATTTCCTAGGGATTATAGTGATGTTCTAACCAGTGCCACCATCCCTTCTGTTGTGACTTACCTGTTTTGACAGTGCCACCATCCCTTCCGTTGTGGCTTACCTGTTTGTTCTAACAGTGCCACCATCCCTTCCGTTGTGGCTTATCTGTTTGTTCTAACAGTGCCACCATCCCTTCTGTTGTGACTTACCTGTTTGTTCTAACAGTGCCACCATCCCTTCCGTTGTGACTTACCTGTTTATTCTAACATCTTACCTGTTGTGGTTTCCTGTTTGTTTAACCGTTAGATCTTCTTTGCTTCCTGTTTGTTCTAATTCCACCATCCTCTCCGTTTTTACCTTTGTTCTACCTATTCACCATCCCTTCTTTTTGCTTACCTTTTCTTCTCATCCATCCTCCTTCCTTTACTTCTTTTATTCCACCATCTTTACCTTTGCGTCTCTTCTTTTCTTACAGTTAGATTTTTTTTTCCCTCCCCTTCTATTATTTCCTTTTACATCTTCCTTCTCTCTCTTTCCTTTCTTTCTATTCCTTTCCCTTCAAGTATTTTTTTCTTTTCTTTCCTTCTCTATCCATCTCTTCTTCCCTTTTCTTTTCTTCTTACCTATCCCTCTCTTCTATTTCCTCTCTCCTTCTTCCTCTCTTATTTTATTTTCCTCTCCTTCCCTCATCTTCTTCATTTCCTCTCCTCCTTCTCCTCCTCTTCGTCTTCTCTCCCCTCTTTCTCCTCCTCCTTCCTCCTCTTCTATCTCCATCATCTCGATTCACCTCTTTCTCCCATTTCTTTCCTCTAGCTTTCCCTCTTCCCTCCTCCTGACCTCTCAGTCTTCGTCTCCTGCAATCCCCCATCACATTCAACTTGACCTTGTCAGTTACTACCTCTCCTGTCAAAGTCACAACTTGAGAAGATCAGTAATGATGATGAGAGTGTAGGATGTCTTAAGCCACATTAGAGAAGAAGATGAGAGAAGAGAGAGAGAGAGAGAGAGAGAGAGAGAGAGAGAGAGAGAGAGAGAGAGAGAGAGAGAGAGAGAGAGAGGAGAGAGAGAGAGGGGAGGGGAGACAGTGGTAATTATATTTACTTTAGATAGATAAATTTCTTCAAGAGGGTTCCTTGATGCTGGTGAAAGGTTCTTTATCCAAGGCATTGGAGCTGTCTCCTTGGATCATATCTGATTTCTTCCTATTTCCTAAGCACTGTGTGATTCCTTATGGGTAGATTTCCCTTTTGAATAGAATAATGATAATAATGAAAATTGTGAAATTTGTTTAGACGGAAACGCATTTTGGGTAATTTGCAAACATTCTCTTCCTAATTTTGGATACGATGGAAAGACGTCTTACGTTCATTCAACTTGTAGTGACAACTCTGTCTAGTACCCGGAAGCTGCGTCACTAGACGACCGGGGGACGGGGGGGGACATATCAGTGGTGTCTCTGGAAAACACACACCCAAAGGTGCAGGGAGGCAAAGACTCAGAGTGTCAGAGAATGGAAAAGGTACAGAAAGCAAAGAACCTAAGTAAACAAAGAGATTAGTAGAAGAGCTAGAAACGAGTATGCACAAGTACGGAGGGAGGCCCAGAAACAGTACGAAAACGACATAGCATCGAAAGTTAAGTCCGACCCGAAGCTGATGCACAGTCACATCAAAAGGAAGACAACAGTTAAAGACCAGGTGATAAGGCTGAGGAGAGAAGATGGGGAACTCACAAGTAACGATCAAGGGGTATGTGAGGAGCTCAACTTGAGGTTTAAGGAAGTATTCACAGTGGAGGAAGGAAGGCAGCTGGGTAGACATGATGGGGTGCGTCACCAACAAGGGATGTATCAAGTGCTAGAGGGCATACACACAACTGTGGAGGAGGTGAAGCAGTTACTCAGTGACCTTGATACCTCAAAGGCGATGGGTTAGGACAATATCTCCCCGTGGGTTCTTCGGGAAGGAGCTGAGGTACTGAGTGTGCCACTTACCATAATATTCAACACATCCCTTGAAAATGGGCAGATACCTGAGGTATGGAAGAAGGGCCAACGTAGTCCCCATCTTTAAAAAAGGAGACAGAAAAGAGGCACAAAACTATAGACCGGTGTCACTTACATGTATAGTGTGCAAAGTCCTGGAGAAAATCATCAGGAAAAGAATGGTGGAGCACCTCGAGCTGAACAGGATAATAAACACCAGACAGTACGGATTCCGGGAAGGCAAATCCTGTGTAACAAACCTCCTAGAGTTCTATGATAAAGTAACAGAGGTAAGGCAAGAGAGAGAAGGGTGGGTTGATTGCATTTTCCTGGACTGCAGGAAGGCATTTGACACAGTTCGTCACATGAGATTAGTAAAGAAGTTGGAAGAACAAGCATGTATAACAGGAAGGGCACTGGAATGGATCAGGGAATACCTCACAGGGAGGCAACAACGGGTCATGGTGCGAGATGAGGTATCACAGTGGGCGCCTGTGACGAGCGGCGTACCGCAGGGGTCAGTCCTAGGACCAGTGTTATTCTTGGTATATGTAAACGACATGACGGATGGGATAGACTCAGAAGTGTCTCTGTTCGCAGATGATGTGAAATTAATGAGGAGAATCACATCGGAAGAGGACCAAGCAGGACTTCAAACAGACCTGGACAAGCTTGACATCTGGTCTAGCAACTGGCTTCTCGAATTCAATCCCACCAAATGCAAAGTCATGAAGATCGGAGAAGGGCAAAGAAGACCGCTGACAGAGTACAGGCTAAGCGGACAAAGGCTACAAACCTCGGCAAAGGAGAAAGACCTTGGGGTGAGTATAACGCCAAGCACGTCTCCGGAGGCACACATCAACCAGATAACTGCGGCAGCATATGGGCGACTGGCAAACCTAAGATTAGCGTTCCGTTACCTTAACAAGGAATCGTTCAAGACACTGTACACCGTGTACGTCAGGCCCATACTAGAATATGCAGCACCAGTCTGGAACCCACACCTGGTCAAGCACATAAAGAAACTAGAGAAAGTGCAAAGGTTTGCGACAAGGTTAGTTCCACAACTCAGGGGTCTGTCCTATGAAGAAAGGTTGAGGGAAATAGGACTAACAACACTGGAGGAAAGAAGGGTCAGAGGAGACATGATAACAACATACAAAATACTGCGGGGAATCGACAAGGTAGACAGTGACAGGATGTTCCAGAGAGGGAACACAGAAACAAGGGGACACAACTGGAAGCTGAAGACTCAGATGAGTCAAAGGGATGTTAGGAAGCATTTCTTCAGCCACAGAGTAGTCAGGAAGTGGAATAGTCTAGAGAAAGATATAGTGGAGGCAGGAACCATACATAGTTTTAAGACGAGGTATGATAAAGCTCATGGAGCAGGGAGAGCAGAGACCCAGTAGCGGACAGTGAAGAGGCGGGGCCAGGAGCTGAGTCTCGACCCCTGCAACCACAATTAGGTGAGTACAATTAGGTGAGTACACACACACACACATGAACCTTATTAAAAGTTTCCATCAGACATGACTCAGACAATAGCTGTATCTATCAGCCACATAACCAAGTTTTCAGCCACACCTCACCTGACATCAGCCACACCTCACCTGACATCATCCACACCTCACCTGACATCATCCAGGGAAGAAGAATTATTTTGGTAAGTCGGAGAACCTAAATCTGTTTCCTCCTGCAAGGAAGACAATCAAAGAGAGAGACTTAACAATGGAGCGAAGGACCAGTGCCCTGTGCCACAAAAAATCCATCTCACCACCTGTGACGTGGTGATTACGGGGATCCTTATGACCTTCTCTGGGTGGGGTCGTTATGGCTTGCTACCAAAGTGCACAGCAGAAGCTGCCGGAAGACATGGGACGGCACTGTCTTGCCTCGTGGATAAGCTGGATTAGCCAAGGATCGGGTGATTGAAGAGGATGGGTAGAGGACAGGGGATAGGTGGAGGATAGGGGATGGGTGAAGGACAGGGAATGGGTGGAAGAAATAGGGCTCACCAGTTCACGATGGTTCTGAAATCCGGAGGGAAAAAGGACTGAGAGAGAAGCTGGGTAATGGTGCAGATCGAAGCTCCGAGCTCGGGAGAATATTGAGTTTGTTTTTCTAGAAGACACAAGACGGCTGCAACTTCTACCTTGGTGCTGGACACACTTGCACCTGCCAACGCAGCCTCGCTTTCTTACCTTCGCTTTCCATCATATTTCTCTACGTTATTAAAGTTAGGTTTGGCTAGACGGGCTGTATATAAAAATGAACCGCTTATAGCACTCCTCAACGTAAGTAAATACAATATATGATAAAGGCGATAAGAAATTCTGAAACGCGATCAAGAAAAAAAAAGGAGGCAGGGAGCGCAGTAGACATTACTTAAGTCTGATAATCACTGTTTAATGTTCGTATAACAGTCACCCGTTTGACTGTGTTAGTGACAGTAAAATACTGCCTGTTATTAAGAGTTTGGGCTACGGACACATCACAATGAAAGAGACCTTGAAAAAATATCACACCAGTTAAATGACCAGAATATAAAACAGGTGGCAGCACCAGCCTTCGTTGCAACGACATTTCATATGTTAGAACTCCACAATGAGTGAAACGTTATCTCAATGCAAGCTAGTACTGCAACCTTTCCCTCTTCGCTGCTGTCGTCAGTACACCATTTAGATCCATATTACCGGATATTAAGATCAGTGGTTATCCACGCCTGAGAGATGACAAGTGCCCGGGTGACTGCTGCTGTTTCTAGCTTGCTGTGTAGCAGCCTTTGCTGCTGTTTCTAGCTTGCTGTGTAGCAGACTTCTGCTGCTGTTTCTAGCTTGCTGTGTAGCAGACTTCTGCTGCTGTTTCTAGCTTAATGTATAGCAGACTTCTGCTTAAGTGATGTCATGGCCCTCATACCTTCATATGTCGTTGGTAAGCGACACTAGCGTGGTACACATATTAATTGACCACGGCTTCGGCCGTTCCGCTTACGTCGTGGTTTTCATAAGTACGGGATGCCTGTAGAGACCTCGAGGCACTTTTAGAAGAGACAGTTCGACATTGGCAATTTGCTGTTTTTTTTTAACTGATGTGGGTTACTTTGATGTGATATATAATTGTTTTGTGTATTTTTTCATGCCACATGTTTTTATTTTATCATGTAGCTTTATCTTGGAAATATTGGGCATGTTTCTGTACACCCTTCTTCATCCAGCAGTAAGTAGGTACTTGTTGCGAGTCGCTACCTGGGGGGTGCTAGTATACTTTAGGGATAAATAAGACACATTAGTAGCACATGGGTATCTTTAATACCCAGACGTTTTGCCTGTGCAACAGGTTTCTTCACTCGAAATACAGGTGAAAATTTGAAGTAGTATGTAATCATTTCACCCATGGAGGGAGGTGGTCAGTCCCAAAAGCTTGAAGGACTGACTACCTTGAGCTTGATGGCCCCTCACCGACGGTGACTGACCACGTCAAAACTACTACTGCTTCCAGTTTTCACCTGTTTCTCGACTGAAGAAACCTGTTGTGCAGGCAAAACGTTTTTGCATTAAAGATACCCATGTGTGGCAAATGTCTTATTTATCAACTTGTCAGTACTGTAACGCATCAGTAAGATGGCACCCTAAACCCGGCTGGGCCTTGAAATAAGATAAACTAGGTTAACATATTTTAACCCGTAAATTTAACAGAGTTAAAAAAGTAGTTACCTAATCGCTACTTTCAGGAACCTTAACAAATAATCATTTACTGCATTAAAAGTTAGGTCAGTCATCTTCAAGTATGAGGCGCCAGTGCGGAGCCTTCTCCTGGTCAAACATATGAAGACACTGCACGTATAAAAGTTCTCACTGAGGCTGGTATCGGAACTGAGGTAAAGTTTTCACTGAGGCTGGTATCGGAACTGAGGTAAAGTTCTCACTGAGGCTGGTATCGGAACTGAGGTAAAGTTCTCACTGAGGCTGGTATCGGAATGAAGGAAAGGGTCTGCATAGAGAGTGAAAGCACTCAACATCCTTAGAAGTTAAGGTCAGGCGGGACACGATCATGATGTAAACACACTGAGGAGGCTGAGTGGCTTGAGCCAGGAGTCTTGGGAGGAGAGGCAGCCAGGGATGATGTAGAGGCAGCCAGGGGGGATGTAGAGGCAGCCAGGGGGATGTAGAGGCAGCCAGGGGGATGTAGAGGCAGCTAGGGGGATGTAGAGGCAGCCAGGTGGGATGTAGAGGCAGCCAGGTGGGATGTAGAGGCAGCCAGGGGGGATGTAGAGGCAGCCAGGTGGGATGTAGAGGCAGCCAGGTGGGATGTAGAGGCAGCCAGGGGGGATGTAGAGGCAGCCAGGGGGATGTAGAGGTAGCCAGGGGGACGTAGAGGCAGCCAGGGAGGATGTAGAGGTAGCCAGGGGGACGTAGAGGCAGCCAGGGGGACGTAGAGGAAGCCAGGGAGGACGTAGAGGCAGCCAGGGGGAAGTAGAGGTAGCCAGGGGGACGTAGAGGCAGCCAGGGAGGATGTAGAGGTAGCCAGGGGGGACGTAGAGGCAGCCAGGGGGGACGTAGAGGAAGCCAGGGAGGACGTAGAGGCAGCCAGGGGGGAAGTAGAGGAAGCCATGGGGGACGTAGAGGGCAGGGGGTACGTAGAGGGAGCCAAGGAGGCACGTAGATTGAACCAGGGGGGACGTGGAGGGAGCCAGAGGGCACGTGGAGGGAGCCAGGGAGCACGTGGAGGGAGCCAGGGGCACGTAGAGGGAGCCAGGGGGCACGTAGAGCCACATAGATGTTAGGAAGTGCTTCTTTTCAATTTGAGGATGAGGAGAGTGAGTGGAACGAGCTAGATGAAGAGATGGTAAAGGTAAATACTATACACAGTTGCAAGACTCAGTATGAATACACACAGACACACAGACACACAGACACACACACACACACACACACACACACACACACACACACACCCCGGTGGCCTAGTGGGTAAAGCTCTCGCTTCACGCACGGAGGGGCCGGGTTCAATTCCCGGTGGGGCAGAAACATTTCGAAGTGTTTCCTTACACACACACACACACACACACACACACACACACACACACACACACAACAGGCCTAGTGTCTAAGTGACATGTGCCTAGGACAAAATGGTAACTAACACACACACACACCAGATAACTGCGGCAGCATACGGGCGACTGGCAAACCTAAGATTAGCGTTTCGTTACCTTAACAAGAAATCGTTCAAGACACTGTACACCGTGTACGTCAGGCCCATACTAGAGTATGCAGCACCAGTCTGGAACCCACACCTGGTCAAGCACGTCAAGAAATTAGAGAAAATGCAAAGGTTTGCGACAAGGTTAGTTCCACAACTCAGGGGACTGTCCTATGAAAAAAGGTTGAGGGAAATAGGACTAACAACACTGGAGGACAGAAGGGTTAGAGGAGACATGATAACGACATACAAAATACTGCGGGGAATCGACAAGGTAGATAGTGACAGGATGTTCCAGAGAGGGAACACAGAAACAAGGGGGCACAATTGGAAGCTGAAGACTCGTTGGTGTCTTAACCCACCACCTGTATTATCCCACCACCGGTCTTCAACCCAATACCTGTTTCTTTAACCCACCGCAAGTATATTTAACCCACCGCCAGTATCTTTAACCCACCGCCAGTATCTTTAACCCACCGCCAGTATCTTTAACCCACCGCCAGTATCTTTAACCCACCACCAGCGTCTTAACCCACCAACAGCGTCTTAACCCACCAACAGCGTCTTAACCCACCACCATCGTCTTTAACCCACCACCAGCGTCTTTAACCCACCACCAGCGTCTTAACCCACCACCAGCGTCTTAACCCACCACCAGCGTCTTAACCCACCACCAGCGTCTTAACCCACCACCAGCGTCTTAACAGACCACCAGCGTCTTAATTAACCCACCATCAGAGTAATAACCCACCACCAGCGTCTTTAACCCACTACCAGCGTCTTTAACCCACCAACAGCGTCTTAACCCACCACCAGCGTCTTTAACCCACCACCAGCGTCTTAACCCACCACCAGAGTCTTAACCCACCACCAGCGTCTTAACCCACCACCAGCGTCTTAACCCACCACCAGCGTCTTAACCCACCACCAGCGTCTTAACCCACCACCAGCGTCTTGACCCACCACCAGCGTCTTGACCCACCACCAGCGTCTTAACCCACCACCAGCGTCTTAACCCACCACCAACGTCTTAACCCACCACCAGCGTCTTAACCCACCACCAGCGTCTTAACCCACCACCAGCGTCTTAACCCACCACCAGCGTCTTAACTCACCACCAGCGTCTTAACCCACCACCAGCGTCTTAACCCACCACCAGCGTCTTAACCCACCACCAGCGTCTTAACCCACCACCAGCGTCTTAACCCACCACCAGCGTCTTAACCCACCACCAGCGTCTTAACCCACCACCAGCGTCTTAACCCACCACCAACGTCTTAACCCACCACCAGCGTCTTAACCCACCACCAGCGTCTTTAACCTACCACCAGCGTCTTTAACCTACCACCAGCGTCTTTAACCCACCACCAGCGTCTTTAACCCACTACCAGCGTCTTAAACCCACCACCAGCGTCTTTAATTAACCCACCACCAGCGTCTTTAATTGGTCACTGCGAGAATACATTCATTCAGAATTGTCATTAAAATTAAACTCGAGAATAAATTGGTTGTGGAAGCTGATACTGAAGTCTTTCCCATTTGTGTTGCTCTGCATGTTGCTTGTTGATCATTTGTGTTGCTCGGATTGTTGCTTGTTGTTCATTTGTTAAAGCAAATC
Organism: Cherax destructor; assembly: GCA_009830355.1. Taxonomy (NCBI): domain Eukaryota; kingdom Metazoa; phylum Arthropoda; class Malacostraca; order Decapoda; family Parastacidae; genus Cherax; species Cherax destructor. The sequence goes on from WNWK01000705.1 coordinate 244,499, forward strand.
ACAAGCACATCCACCTCATTAAAACCCTGCTTATTCCGAGCTGAAATAAAAATAAACCTCTCAGTCGATCCAAATTTATTCTTCTGCTATCTTTTCTGAGTTTTTTCCTCTCCCATTTGTGAGGGTTTTTTTAGTGAATGAGAATTGTATATATGTTTTTTTTTATTGTTAGTCAAGGCAGCGTGGGAGGGGATGGTGGTTATCGCACCGTAGCTACTTGTGATTGTTAGTGTGAATGGTGGTTGTCGCACCGTAGCTACTTGTGATTGTTAGTGGGAATGGTGGTTGTCGCACCGTAGCTACTTGTGATTGTTAGTGTGAATGGTGGTTGTCGCACCGTAGCTACTTTATTGTTAGTGGGAATGGTGGTTGTCGCACCGTAGCTACTTTATTGTTAGTGGGAATGGTGGTTGTCGCACCGTAGCTACTTTATTGTTAGTGTGAATGGTGGTTGTCGCACCGTAGCTACTTGTGATAGTTAGTGGGAATGGTGGTTGTCGCACCGTAGGTACTTGTGATTGGCCAGTGCTAATGGTGGGTTGTCAGAGCATAGCTTTCTGTGATTGGTTTTATGAGAGCTTATTCTGTAGATTATCTCTGCCAGTCAGAAGAGTCAAGTTTGATGACTCGTCTCTCTAGTGTAAAACAACCTGAAATTCACCAAAACCTCCCACTTAGAAGAGAAACCTTATGACGACGTTTCGGTCAGTCCTGGACCATTGTCAGGTTACAACTTAAGGTTATACTCTGGAAGATATAGTTATCCGATTAGGCCTGAGATCACCGGTTGGGTAGCCAGCAAGGGTGTAGCCACTAAGAAGCACCGACATCACAGGAAGCACCTGATCAGTCAGCAGGAAGCACCTGATCAGTCAGCAGGAAGCACCTGATCAGTCAGCAGGAAGCACCTGATCAGTCAGCAGGAAGCACCTGATAAGTCAGCAGGAAGCACCTGATCAGTCAGCAGGAAGCACCTGATCAGTCAGCAGGAAGCACCTGATCAGTCAGCAGGAAGCACCTGATCAGTCAGCAGGAAGCACCTGATCAGTCAGCAGGAAGCACCTGATCAGTCAGCAGGAAGCACCTGATCAGTCAGCAGGAAGCACCTGATCAGTCAGCAGGAAGCACCTGATCAGTCAGCAGGAAGCACCTGATCAGTCAGCAGGAAGCACCTGATCAGTCAGCAGGAAGCACCTGATCAGTCAGCAGGAAGCACCTGATCAGTCAGCAGGAAGCACCTGATCAGTCAGCAGGAAGCACCTGATCAGTCAGCAGGAAGCACCTGATCAGTCAGCAGGAAGCAGTCAGTCATCGAGGAAGGAAATCAGCGTAAGGAAAAGCTAAGGATACAGTGAATATGTTCACTGTGAAGTAATGTGCTAGAACTGCGATGCCATGATAGTGCAGTGATATCAAGTACAGTGCCAGTTAGTGATCAGAGTAGTGTAGTGACAGTGACTTGGTCTAGTGTGTAGTGTAGTGACAGTGACTTGGTCTAGTGTGTAGTGTAGTGACAGTGACTTGGTCTACTGTGTAGTGTAGTGACAGTGACTTGGTCTACTGTGTAATATGAAGTATAAACTGAATGCAAATGTATTGAAGCAAAAAGTTTAAATGTTACACTATATTCATCACATAATATTATTGTCCATAATATTATGTGATGAATTTCAATAAACTGTGATGCTTGCTGAAGTGCTTCACATATAACATGTAAACATTCCCAGTGTTTTTTGTTCAATCACATAAGTTGTCGTTGTTTTATTAGTATATTTACTTGTATCTACCATACCCCAGCATACACGCATGAACCACCCCAGGTGCTCGAGAATGCCACCCCACGCGTTGGCATATAATATTATACTCGTGTATACCCTAGTGTTTGAGTATACCGTCTCTGGCATATACACACACATGAACCACCCCAGGTAAGTGAGCTATCATCCCCTGCAAAATACTTACGAGTGTCACTCGGTGTTTGAGTTTACCATTTCAAGCAAAAAATGGGTAACCTGGATACTAGCCTATTGACTCCTACATGAAAAGGTGGACCCACCATGCAGGGATCTGGACAGTCTGGCCACAAATATATATGAATCTGATGCCACACCTGCTATATATTGTTAAACTTGCTGAAGAGACATTTTTTTTCTACGGCTTCTGGAAGTTTATATCTTTTATAGGTAAAACAAGTGAAGTTTGTTGACGCGTTTTATAATTAAACCGGTACGTGATTTGACAATGACTTTCAGTGGCATGGAGACCCCCACAAGTTGCTTGCCTCAGGACCACTGCAACTCTGGAATCATCACTCTATGTAACTATGTACGCATGGTTATTGAGTGTTTACTAGTAATTATTAAATTGTTGGATACAGAAATGTTAATTCACAATTCAATTGAGATCAAAGTATCAGTAAGTTTTTCACTTGGAGAAAAACACAAGTTTAAATGAGTGGGGACCTGAGCTGGAATCTATACAGTCTGCTCCACCTCTCTGACGTCAAGGTTATTATATATAGTCTCGCTTGCTTAAATAACAAACACTGTATGGCAGCAATAAATATGAAACGTCTGAGCATCGTATAAACCTACTCGTGTCTCCCTGTTATAGTTTGCTCTCATGGAAGTTCAAAGTTTAGCTAAAACGTCTTTTTTTCTGCTTGGTGTGACGGTGAGTAATGTGCATAACATCTCGTGTAATTCTTTGATGACGTTAAAATGTTATATGGAGAAGATTGAGACTGGTTCAGTGAGTGCTGCTGCTGATGGTGCTGCTGCTGCTGGTGGTGGTGCTGCTGGTGATGGTGCTGCTGCTAGCATCACCACCAGCTTCTGCCACTACGTCAAGAAGTTTTATATTTTTACTTTTAGAACTTTTACGGAGCCAAGAGCTCAAAGAGGTTAAATAAAACTATAAATCACTTCAAGCATTAAAAATTGTTCACGATGTTGCTTTAGTTCATACAAAGTTGACATTCACACCAAGATCAAGCAACATACATTATGCTATAAATCATACGTATTTATAAATATTCAAACCCGTTATATATATATATATATATATATATATATATGTAATGTCGTGCCGAATAGGTAAAACTTACAATTTTGACTTAAATAGAAACGCTCTTCTTGCCGAATAAGGCAAGCGACACACACATACACACACACACACACACACACACTTTAGTGGTGCTGGGAATTATTAAAGATGCAAGTACTACATATGTTTATTAATATAGAACTGTAGGTTCAATAATTGTTCGTCAATAAATATGAACAGCGAAAAACTGCGAAGTTGTATTACTCAATGCAATTATATGTACACGGGGAGGCATGTGCGTGTACTCACCTAGGTGTACTCACCTAGTTGTGGTTGCAGGGGTCGATTCATAGCTCCTGGCCCCGCCTCTTCACTGGCCGCTACTGGGTCACTCTCCCTGCGCCATGAGCTTTATCATACCTCTGCTTAAAGCTATGTATGGAACCTGCCTCCACTACATCGCTTCCCAAACTATTCCACTTCCCGACCACTCTGTGACTTCCTAACATCTCTGTGACTCATCTGAGTCTTCAACTTCCAACTGTGTCCCCTTGTTGCTGTGTCCCATCTCTGGAACATTCTGTCTTTGTCCACCTTGTCAATTCCTCTCAGTATCTTATATATTGTTATCATGTCCACCCTATCTCTCCTGTCCTCCAGTGTCGTCATGTCGATTTCCCTTAACCTCTCCTCGTAGGACATACCCCTTAGCTCCGGGACTAGTCTTGTTGCAAACCTTTGCACTTTCTCTAGCTTCTTTACGTGCTTGGCTAGGTGTGGGTTCCAAACTGGTGCTGCATACTCCAGTATGGGCCTAACGTATACAGTGTACAGGGTCCTGAACGATTCTTTATTAAGATGTCGGAATGCTGTTCTTAGGTTTGCTAGGCGCCCATATGCTGCAGCAGTTATTTGGTTGATGTGCGCCTCAGGAGATGTGCCTGGTGTTATACTCACCCCAATATCTTTTTCCTTGACTGAGGTTTGTAGTCTCTGGCCCCCTAGACTGTACTCCGTCTGCGGTCTTCTTTGCCCTTCCCCAATCTTCATGACTGCACTTGGTGGGGTTGAACTCCAGGAGCCAATTGCTGGACCAGGCTTGCAGCCTGTCCAGATCCCTTTGTAGTTCTGCCTGGTCCTCGTCCGATTGAATTCTTCTCATCAACTTCACATCATCTGCAAACAGGGACACTTCGGAGTCTATTCCTTCCGTCATGTCGTTCACAAATACCAGAAACAGCACCGGTCCTAGGACTGACCCCTGTGGAACCCCAATCGTCACCGGCGCCCACTCTGACACCTCGCCCCGTACCATGACTCGCTGCTGTCTTCCTGACAGGTATTCCCTGATCCAATGTAGTGCCTTCCCTGTTACCCCTGCCTGGTCCTCCAGCTTCTGCACTAATCTCTTGTGTGGAACTGTGTCAAAGGCCTTCTTACAATCCAAGAATATGCAATCTACCCACCCCTCTCTCTCTTGTCTTATTGCTGTCACCCTGTCGTGTGTGTGTGTGTACGTGTACACGCATAGTTTACTTTAATCGCTATTTAATTTATTAAAATATTCTTGAGTGTAGGTGACCTGGGTGTATGTAGTTTTAATGCTGCTGGTTTAGTCGTTCAACTTTAAGTTCAATAAACAAATTACCTTGGTCCTGGGAAACACCTGCCACGTCAACAACACAGCTGGTAATGCACATAAGTACAAGATCACAACATAATTAGAAAATACTGAGATCTAAACAGGTTACTGGGTAGATGTCTTCACATAATTACTTATTATTATTGTTATAATCAAGGGGGAAGCACTAAACCCGTAGGATTATACAGCGCCTGTGGGGGGTGGATGGAAAGTATTCAGGCTTAATTCAGGGAACTGGAGCACAGATCCAGTTCCCTAGATCAAGAGCCCCTCACCAGAATCAAGGAACCTTCCTTGAGGGGACAGAATTAGGTATTTTTCAGCTTAGCCAAACCTGTAAAACACCTCAACATACGTAAATAGGTCATCAGAAGCATCGGTAGGCCTACTGCATGGCCTCCCATGTATCAGTTTATACCCACACAGTGATCTCACTGACCCAGCCACTCGCCTGACTACACCAGTGTAAATCTTCTTTTTGTACATCTGTCTTGACCGAAGAAGCCTGTTCATAGGGGTAACGTCCCTACAAAGTTTCTCTGTGTGTCTTTTTCGCCAGGTTAATGAGCTTGTATCCGTCCCCGTGTGTGATGGATCAACGTTACGCTCAATCAAGTCAATGAAACCAGTTTGATTAATTTTTTAACCTATGTTATATTTCAATATTATGTTACTGTAATTTTATTTTTTTCCGAGTTGTTGCTTGTGTAATCTATTACAAATTTCGTGGTAGTTTTATCCTTGCGTGGTAAGCGTGTGTACAACTCTTAATACTTTTCTTGTTTGGAACATTGAATGTTATTATGGTGGCAAGACTGTAATTCTTGAACTTTTCTTCCTCCTTCCATTCTCTTTAATTGAATCGTCGTCATTTATTGCCTCTCGCGCTCAGAATATTTTGTTTTATATTCCACCATGATTGCACTCCTTGACCTTGATTCCTCACACATGTATCGCTTCTTATCATTCAGAATTAGCATTGACTCGACTGAGATTGATTATCGAGAGACTTAGACTCACAGACTTGAATTATCATTGAGGGAGATTTATCTCCACCAATTTCCTTGAATTATCATTGAAAGAGACTTATCTCCATCCATATCCTTAAATTATCATTGAGGGAGACTTGGCCTGACACGGAGACACGATTGAGCTTTGTCGTTATCTCATACCTAATTAACTGGCATATCTGAAAATCTCTTTGAACCTACTTTCTTTTCTACCTTTGCTCATTACCAACGTCAGTCTCTTTTCTTTCAGTCGGTGTCAAAGCATGAGCAGGAAATCTCTCTGTTTACATCATTAACTCAGACTCGAATTAATAAAAATGCATAAAAAGACTTTTGACCTTAAAACAAGAATCATAACTTTGGCAGATGGAAAAGACTAAAGGTATTTACATACGATATCCTGTGAATATATCTTAGTATTTCCCACCTGAGAAAAAAATATTAATATATATGTTTATATATAATGGAAAAAAATCCTTCCCCAGATCCATTGGGATCAGAAATATTAAAAAAATAATAATCAACAGATTTTAATAAAGGCTGACCAGTGGGAGAATACTGGTAACACTCACGAATATTTAAGCTAATGCACCCCCCACAAAAAAAATTATGGCTCTTGACACTCCCTCCCCCACCCAAAAAAAAAAGTATGGCTCGGCCTCCCAAAAAAGGTATGGCTCGGCCCCAAATAAGAAAGTATGGCTCTTGACACACCAAAAAGAAAGTATGGCTCTTGATCTCCACCAAAAAAAAGACAGTATGGCTCTTGACCAACAAAACAGAAAGTATGGCTCTTGAGCTACCAAAAAAAAAATAGACAAAGCAATAGCCACAATCACTGCCTGACGAGCCAATTAGCTGCTCTGTTAATTGATTTCTTGGTGTTTTCAGGTTGTTTGAGACCCACCCCGACGTGCAGGAGGTGTTTACCCCCTTCCGTGGGCTGCCCATGGAGGAGGTGCAGCAGTCGAAGGAACTCAGAGCCCACGCTCTCAGGTCAGTACTCTCTCACTCACCCATTCTGAATACACCAGATTGATCTTATTTTTTTTTTAAACTTTGAAGATTAAAGATTGAAGATTTTGAAGATTAAGCGATGCATCAGTTGGGTATTTTTATTGATGGAACAGTACACAGGAGAGCTCCGCCTAGAGAGCGAGATTAAGAGCAGCTTGACGAAGGAACTGTGTGAAGCTTTAGCGTGTTTACCAGACCTGAGACCTTCCTGAGATGACGGACAGCGTACCTCTCAACAGTTGATCCTGAAGGTTTCAGTTTACGCTTCACCGCGTCGGGAATCAGCCTGATGTCTGCGTATGTAGTAGAGATTTATTGATTCATGCAGCTGTAGCAGAGGACTCTTAATATCTGCGCCTCTATTAAACATCTCTTGATGTCTGCAGCTAAAAGAGAGATATTTCTTGATGTCTGTGTCAATAGGTAAGACCTTTTGATGTCAGCGTGTATAGCAGTTATTACACTTGATGCTCAATAATCCACATGAAGATACTCTGAAAATTAATTTATCTGTATATTTCGACCCCCTGTTGGGGTCTTCTTCAGCAGAACACAAACAGGGGTCGAAATATACAGACCAAATCATTTTCTGAGTTTGTCTCCACCTGCTTTATTGTTGAACACTAACAAGTGTTCCTTACACTTTTATTAGTTACTCATTACACTTCGTGTCTGGCAATCGGTTGTAAACACTGTAAACGGGTGTTGTTGTGATGGTCACAGCACCTGTCTTCACCTGCTGAGTTACCTGCCGAGCTCCTAATTGGGTCTACCGCTCGCTTTGATGATTACGTAGCTCACACACCTTGTGAGCTCAGCTCTTGAGTTGGGTGGTGCACAAGGCTGTCAATAGCGTTGTCACTACTGTTCAGATCCACAGTCGGTTGTCTCCCTACTGTGTTCACACTTGTTGTGACTTGTAGAGTATCAGCTGATAGCTGCACGAGACACTGGTGTTAGCTGTAGGTGCACGAGACACTGGTGTTAGCTGTAGGTGCACGAGACACTGGTGTTAGCTGTAGGTGCACGAGACACTGGTGTTAGCTGTAAGGCAGGAATGAATGATCTCAGATGAATTAGTGTTCTTGAGACGTGTACAGCCAGAGTGTAGCTGCTGTTTGCTGCCCGTCTTGTGGTATACAAGCTGTCTGCTAAGTGGAGTCAGGTTTTGTATCTTGACAACATTGGCCACCCACATCCCACTGGTGTTGAAGGCTATGCTGAAATGACGTATCCATCCAGGAAGGGTCCAGGTCGAGTCCAGAAGTTATAGATGAGACAGGGGTGGGGTGGGGGGGGGTCAGGCAATCCATGAAAGCCATGCATACTTAAGGTCTGAGCATACCTGTGCCTCGTACAGAGTTTTGCAGCCTCTATGGACAAGCAGGTACGATATACGCCTTAGTGATGTAAACTTTTTGGTTGCCTTACTTGAAAGATTTACCACGTAAATCTTTATAAACATTTTGGAGTCACATTCACCCCTAGGATATCCACTTTATCTCCAAAGTACTAACATTCTTCCATTCATTCTTTCCACTTTTCCGGTATTAACATCATGATGCCTAAAAGCCATCATCATTTGTGTTTTCTCAGAAGCAAATGTAACCTGCCATTGTTTTCCCCAGGTTGTTATATAGTAGCTGTAAGCTGGTGATTGATGTATCTGAGAACAGCTGGTGTTTCCTCTCTTGGATAAGTAAATGTCACAGTACAGTGGTCTGCATATGCATGGGATTCTGGGATGAGATTAAGGTCATTGAAACAGACATTCCATAACAATGGACCCAGCACCCTTCCTCGTGGAACATTAACACCTACTAAGTGCCTGGTGGACTCTCTCACATTGAGAACTACTCTTAGAGGTCTGTCTTGACTATTTACTGAAGAGCTGTAGTGCAGAGCCAGAGACTCGAGTGCCTGCACTCTCCCTAGAATCTCTGGTGTCATACTCGATCGAAGGCACCAGTGGCTGGTGCCACATAGTGAGAACGTTTAACATCAGCTGCAGAGCGACCTTTTCTGAACCCATATTGATGGTCACAAAGAAGGAAGTGATAATCACAAAATGTTGTCATTTTGTCAGTGATCGACAGGAGTGAAACTGGTCAGGAGTTGCCGATTACCACTTTGCTCTTGTGTTGTCAAGAGGGACTACATTTACCTCATCCATAACGAAAGTCATGCGCTCTCTCTCTCTCTCTCTCTCTCTCTCTCTCTCTCTCTCTCTCTCTGAATAACGACAAATATAAGGCATTAACAGCGACACTCATCTTCCCTCCATCTCTTTAAGTATTCTAAAGCCGAGTTAATTTAAATTCAGGATAAAACTGCAGCAACTCAGGTCTGCTCTTACTTGTGGATTATGACAAAGGGAAGTAAAAACACAAAGGCGACCCTAAAAGAGAAAGAAAATAAGCGAGACTTTCTTTTTCTTAGTTTTTCAATGAGACTGAATCAAGATTAGCAACGCTATTTTGGTCCACTTTCTTGGCCGGTGAATATTAGTGGAGTGTCAGGAAGTGTTAGTGGAGTGTTAAGGGGGTGTTGGTTAAGTGTTGGGTAGTGTCAGGAAGTGTTAGGGGGTGTTGGGTAAGTGTTGGTGGTGTTCGGTAGTGTCAGGAAGTGTTAAGGGGGTGTTGGGTAAGTGTTGATGGTATTGGGTAGTGTCAGGAAGTGTTAGTAGAGTGTTAGGGGGTGTTAGGCGAGTTGGTGTTGGGTACAATATCAGGGAGTGTCATACGGTGTTAGTGGAGTGTTGGGTAGTGTTGCAGAGTGTTACAGAGTGTTGGGTCTTGAGATCAACGTTATATATAATATACGAGTATGTAAAGGATGCAAAAGATTAAATCCACTTCAGAATGTCACATTGTTTACAGATGATGCATAATTGATGATGCAGTGGAAATAAAGTGTAGGCAGACTTGGACTGCTCGGGGTCGTGACTGGTGCAATAAGTGACTCCAAAAATTCAGTTCCAGGAAGTGAAACGTAATGAATATAGGAAAAGCAGAGTAATAAAGATTGGAATAGGCAACACACGACCGACATATTATATAGGATGAAAGCTGCTCCAGGCTTTCTATGAGAGAGAGAGAGAAACATTACTCCCAACATATCCCCTGAGGGGCATACTTATGAGAGGTTTACACACAACTTGTAAATTTAAGAACTGCCTTTAGGAACCTTAAGTTAATTATTTCCTTCAGGGATAGAAGGAAGAGAGTTTGAATTTAATTTGGACTGTTTATGTCCAAAATTGTCATTTTTATTGAAGAAATTTGGGATATTAGTTTCCATGTGATGACTTATGAATGCCTTTTCTTATTAGTTTCAAATTTTCAAGAAATCCAAGGAACTGGATCAAACATTATTACTTCTCATTCCCCAGGCTGTGAGGAATGGCCCGTGTGATCTTCACCCGGAATTGAAGATCACACGGGTCATCTGTACCCCCGAGAACCACACTGAACGCACCACATCACCAGCATACGCATGGATTGCGAATTTAGCGATTTCATGCACGAACAGACAAAAAATTAAAGCTATAAACGACGTAAGTCAGACACGCACACACAAGCGCGCGTGTCTCACGCGCGCACGCACACGCACACAGTGTAAGCAGAGTCCTGGGTCAATATTTGGGTTCCTTGGCGTTGTTTACCGTGGATTGTATCGCTCGCTAGCCAGACGTGAGAGCACTGGCTCACCCTACATGCTCACACCTATCTTGGCTCACCCTACATGCTCACACCTATCTTGGCTCACCCTACATGCTCACACCTATCTTGGCTCACCCTACATGCTCACACCTATCTTGGCTCACCCTACATGCTCACACCTATCTTGGCTCACCCTACATGCTCACACCTATCTTGGCTCACCCTACATGCTCACACCTATCTTGGCTCACCCTACATGCTCACACCTATCTTGGCTCACCCTACATGCTCACACCTATCTTGGCTCACCCTACATGCTCACAACTATCTTGGCTCACCCTACATGCTCACAACTATCTTGGCTCACTACGTGCTCACACCTATCTTGGCTCACTCTACATGCTCACACCTATCTTGGCTCACCCTACATGCTCACACCTATCTTGGCTCACCCTACATGCTCACACCTATCTTGGCTCACCCTACATGCTCACACCTATCTTGGCTCACCCTGCATGCTCTCACCTATGTTGGCTCACTTTACGTGCTCACACCTATGTTGGTTCACCCTACGTGCTCACACCAATGTTGGCTCACCCTACATGTTCACACCAATGTTGGCTCACCCTACATGTTCACACCAATGTTGGCTCACCCTACGCGTTCACACCTATGTTGGCTCACCCTACGTGCTCACACCTATGTTGGCTCACCCTACGTGTTCACACCTATGTTGGCTCACCCTACGTGCTCACACCTATGTTGGCTCACCCTACGTGTTCACACCTATGTTGGCTCACCCTACGTGTTCACACCTATGTTGGCTCACCCTACGTGTTCACACCTATGTTGGCTCACCCTACGTGCTCACACCTATCTCCCCATGAACAACAACAAGAACGGAGAGATAGATGACGATACAGAAGGCGAATAGACCCAGGAATAGTATCACAACAGAAGAAAACGTCCTTACGAAAATATTCGTCAGAAAAGTTACCGCCGCCTCTGACCTAACGAAGCAAAGTATTACTGCGTAATTTCCATTGAGTTTCTTCCCTAGGCGGCAACCCACAACCCATAAGAGGTAACTAACACCAAGGTACCTATTTACTGCTAGGTGGACAAGGGCAACAGGTGTCTGAGGTGATCTGTCACTCTTGACCACAAGCTCTACCAGCCTAACCTGATAGCTTGTGTTGGTTGGGTTAATGGGGTTTAAAGGCGATCGACTACACGATGGTCAACCAGTCAACAATACTTCAACCTGTAAAACATGGAATAAAGTCAACTCTGTGTATATCCGCCGAGAAAGAGAGAGTCCTCTCGGTGTATATACACACTGACACGCATTTTTTTTTTTCTTTTTTTTTTGGGGGACAGCTACCGTCCCTAAATGGCGCATTCACCTAATACTATTTTAATGGGGTATTATAGAGGCCAGACAACGTGAGTGACTTCACTTTATTATTAATTTGTAGACCCTGGTACATTATGTTTCGTAGACCCTGGTACATTATGTTTCGTAGACCCTGGTACATTATGTTTCGTAGACCCTGGTACATTATGTTTCGTAGACCCTGGTACATTATGTTTCGTAGACCCTGGTACATTACTCTGTAAGGATGATGAAATCATCCTGGCCATGGCCTGTGTATGTCATAAAATGTGTCACATATGCACATGTACACACACACACATACACACACACACACACACACACATATGTTTACATATGTGTGTGTTTCAATTATTTTTGGCAACGGAAAATAATTTTTTGAAAAATTCTTTAGCAATTAACTTGATACTGTGGATGTTAGCCATATGAATCATAGAAACGTATTTTACGTTTTTATATGAATTTATTTGTACGTTTTGTATATATGTTTGTGGTATTGTTGGGGTTGTGCTGATGTTGCTCTGGTGGTGGTGGTTGTGGTGGTGATGGTGAATATGTTTTGGTGATGGTGAATATGTGGTGGTGATGGTGATATAACAGTCTTAATGGTCATATAAGAACCTCCATGGTGATATAACTATTTGTATTATATAACAACCTTCTAATGTTTTTATTATTTGTATTAGTACTACTACTATTACTACTACTACGACTACTACCACCAGTACTATGACTGGGCCGTCCAACTGCGCCCCAACTGTGCTGGTAAGGCTGGAGGACTTCTCAAAGTCACAGTTATGGACCTTTCTTGACCTTGCAGTAGGTAGCTGGTTTGAAAGTTCCCTGCTGTAGTCATCTGAGCTGGGTGGTTAAGGTGATAGACTCGCGCTAGGCTTCTCCCAGCTTCGAATCTCTTCATTTCCTTGAAAAAGCCACAATTGTTTATTGTAGCTTTATAATATATATATATATATATATATATATATATATATATATATATATATATATATATATATATATATATATATATATATTGTGGCTTGGACATGCAGCAGGCATGTGTGGGCATGATAGAAGTGAATGGAGACGAATGGTTTTTGGGACCTGACGAGCTGTTGGAGTTTGAGCAGGGTAATATTTTGTGAAGGGATTCAAGGAAACCGGTTAGCCGGATATGGGAAGTACAATGGTTGCACTTTAAAGGAAGGGTTTGGGATATTGGCTGTTTGGAGTGTCATCTAAACTGTCGTATCTGGGCTCTTTGCAAAGACAGTGAATGATAGTGAAAGTGTTTCTTTTTTTTGGGTCGCCTTGCTTAAAGTAAGTTATGTTCAGTGTAAATACGTGAGTAAGTAATTACAAACCTGGACGTCCCCCCACACACACACGTTGCTGAATCTCGGGTAACAGGTTTTTTTTTTTTCTGGTTGAGGTTCCTATACCCGAAATGCCTATATTGTTGCAGCCTGTGCAACAAGAAGAGGTCCTGAATAGCCACCTTCTTTTTTCCTTCCTCTCTGCGGCTCTGTTTTCTCTGCTCTTATTAAGAAAGATTCATACTTTGTAGAACAAGCCTTTAGTCAGGTAATGGCTTGATAAAGCTCTACATAGAGCGAAACGTTGTCCCAGTATAAGCTTGTCCTGCACTGTGTCATGCTTCAGTATTGTCTGCACTACTCTGTTTCTACCCATCTTTTATTGACGTCTCTCTCCCTCTGCTAACAATATATTTTTTTAATTTCCTGTTTTTTTCTGGCTGCATATTTCTGATCATTATCATCGTAATAACGACGTCATCGTTAGTAACAACTTGATGAGAGATTATAGAGAGTGAACATGATAGACTGACGTACAGACACGTCTCAAAATACGTCTGAAATATGTGGAACATAAAATGTTCAAAAATAATTTCAATATTTGACCAAAACTAAATGTGAGGCTCCGCTAATGTGGCCACTCCTTAAAAAATGGAAAAAAAGTTTAGACATGCAGAAAAATGGATTCCAGAGTGAAGAAATATGAAATACGAGGCGAGGCTGAAGGCGCTGGTAATGGTCTTGTTGATGGACAAGAGGAAAACACGAAAAAAATTACTGTAATGCCAAGAAAATTATTAGGAAAAAATCAGAATTTTTATTCTCGTATGCAAAAAAGATGAACCACATGTTTTTAATAGCACTGAGTTCCTACACAGAGAAAAATATAATGAAGTCGAGGGAATGAGTTAAATGTGTATGTGTTGGTGGTGGGTGTGTGTGTTTGTGGTGTGTACACGTGTTTGTTGTGTATGTTTGGAGGTGTATGTGTTTGTGGTGTGTACACGTGTTTGTTGTGTATGTGTGTGTGTACTTTTATTTACTTACCTATATAAAGCTTAAAAGTAAACCAAAAAAAAGACAAGGATGATAGTCTAGAGCCATCAAGCAGGACAACAAAAAGTGACAATTTCTAATTACGAAAAACAACCTCCAAAGTCAATACACTGAAGTTAACGCACACTGAGGAGGATATCTGGACCGGGATGTCAAAGGTGGTGAAGCATACTACAACCACTGGACCCTATACTGATGCATTTGTTATTTCTGAAGACGGGGTATGATTATTTGCTTTATTATGTATATGGATGAGAGGACAGAAGAGCACACACTTGACATCTTTATTGGATAAGTTTCCATCCTGGGACCTTGGTCACCACATAGTTCCTAGGACCGAAACGTCGTCGTAAGCTCCTATGTGCGGGTTATTTGTGTATTGTTCCAGTCACGGTATTGTGAATTTTCGTTCATCCTTCATTTATAAGGTTTAAAACCTGTCTACTACACGATGTTCATTAAGGCTGCCTGTCACCTGCACCAAGCATACACTAACATCTAAAACAGGAATCAAAGTAAACTCTCAAGGGATATATACATCCAGGAATATACACTTGTGTATATATACCCTTAGTCTAACCTGCATAACTCTCTATAGCCATACACACATAACACTGCTCACAGTTGCATTAATTTTTAATATGAGAAATAAAAACGTTTATTTGACAAAAATAAATTTATGTAATTTATATTATTAATGTGTATGATTCAAAGTGAATGATTAATGGCTAGTTAATAATTGAAAAACTGAGTAAATTCCAGACTGATGAATGCTAACGTCGAAGTTTCTGCGTCATTTTTCTAAAAGTTGTGAACAGTATTTCAGCCGGTACACACTGCTGCCAGTTTGGCACTGCTGCCAGTTTGGCACTGCTGCCAGTTTGACACTGCTGCCAGTTTGACACTGCTGCCAGTTAGACACTGCTGCCAGTTTGACACTGCTGCCAGTTTAACACTGCTGCCAGTTTGACACTGCTGCTAGTTTGACACTGCTACCAGTTTGACACTGCTGCCAGTTTGACACTGCTGCCAGTTTGACACTGCTGCCAGTTTGACACTGCTGCCAGTTTGACACTGCTACCCGTTTGACACTGCCACTAGTTTGGCACTGCTGCCAGTTTGACACTGCTGCCAGTTTGACACTGCTGCCAGTTTGACACTACCACCAGTTTGACGTTGCTACCAGTTTGACACTACCACCAGTTTGACACTACCACTAGTTTGACACTACCACTAGTTTGACACTACCACCAGCTTGACACTACCACCAGCATGACACTACCGCCAGTTTGACACTGCTACCACCAGTTTGACACTGCTACCACCAGTTTGACACTGCTACCACCAGTTTGACACTGCTACCACAAGCTTGACACTGCTACCACAAGCTTGACAATGCTACCACAAGCTTGACACTACCACCAGCTTGACACTACCACCAGTTTAACACTACCACCAGTTTGACACTACTACCAGCTTGACACTACAATCAGTTTGACACTACCACTAGTTTGACACTACCACTAGTTTGACACTACCACTAGTTTGACACTACCACCAGTTTGACACTACCACCAGTTTGACACTACCACCAGTTTGACACTACCACCAGTTTGACACTACCACCAGTTTGACACTGCCACCAGTTTGACACTGCCGCCAGTTTGACACTGCTACCAGTTTGACACTGCTGCCAGTTTGACATTGCTGCCAGTTTGACACTGATGCCAGTTTGACACTGCTGCCAGTTTGACACTGCTGCCAGTTTGACACTGCTACCCGTTTGACACTGCCACTAGTTTGGCACTGCTGCCAGTTTGACACTGCTGCCAGTTTGACACTGCTGCCAGTTTGACACTGCTGCCAGTTTGACACTGCTGCCAGTTTGACACTACCACCAGTTTGACGTTGCTACCAGTTTGACACTACCACCAGTTTGACACTACCGCCAGCTTAACACTACCACCAGCTTAACACTACATGGAGAGGCGCCCTGTTCCACTGTGTGAGAATTGTCAGGTCCCAGTGTCTGTTAGCCATATTCTGTTGGACTGTCCACTCTATCAACATGCACGCAGAATTTACCTCCAACGTCGTCACCGCTCTACTGCCCTAACTTTACCTTCCCTTCTTGCTGATGGACTCTCCTTTAACCCAGACTCTCTCATTGACTTTTTGACAGCAACTGATTTATTGCACAAACTGTGATAATGGCTCTAGTACTCCTCACTGCCCTTTCTACCTCAATCTCTTGCTACCCTCTACCCCTGCAGTCTCTTTACCTTATTCCTAGTATACATATATCCTTTATAATATAATAACATATATCTCCTACAATGTATAATATTAAGGTACTAAAAGGACCCCAATGGAAATAAGTCACTCTGTCTGACTTTTTGGGTTATCCTAGGTTCTCTACCAGCTTGACACTACTACCAGCTTGACACTACCACCAGCTTGACACTACCACCAGCTTAACACTACCACCAGCTTAACACTACCACCAGTTTGACACTACCACCAGTTTGACACTACCACCAGTTTGACACTACCACCAGTTTGACACTACCACCAGTTTGACACTACCACCAGTTTGACACTACCACTAGTTTGACACTACCACCAGTGTCACACTACCACCGGTTTCACTTTACCACCGGTTTCACAGTATCACCGGTTTCAAAATACGTTCCACACGACCACCAGTTTCGCAATACCAGTTTCACAATATCATAGGTATCCTCTCTCCCTCAGCATCCTTTCTCTCTCAGCATCCTCTCTCCCTCAGCATCCTCTCTCCCTCAGCATCCTCTCTTCCTCAGCATCCAATTTTCTTGGTACCCCCCATCCCTCAATACACCCCTCTTCCTGTGCACTCAGTACCTGTTTCTCGGCACCTCCTCCCATCATCTCCCCTCAACCCCCTTGCACCTTCCCCTCTGCAGGTGCTCCCCCTCCCCTCAACACCCGCACCTTCCCCTCTCCAGGTGCTCCCCCTCCCACCCCCTCCCCTCAACACCTGCACCTTCCCTCTCCATGTGCCCCCACTACGCCTGATATTCTGAGGCTTCCCAACTGTGATAGACCATTTTTGTCTTATGTTCACGTAATCGACAATAAAAAATTTATGGCGCATTTTTATGTCTATTTCTTTACGTATTTGCTTAACTATTTTTACGAAAATACTTTATTTTATTTTAAAAAATTATCATTGAGTTCAAAGGCATTATTTTGTCTATAAAAATTGAAATGCTTTGAGACTTCCAGATCGGGATTAATTTCCTTAATGCAACTCTGGTATACATGCTGAAGAGTTGTTGATTATCAGAGGTCACATTCTCTCTTTCTCTCTCTCTCTCATATATATATATATATATATATATATATGTGTGTGTGTGTGTGTATTTGCTTGTACGCGTGTGCAACATCTCCACTGCTCCTTCAGGATGCAGGCACCGTAATTCGCACCTCCATTACTCAAGTCAGGCTAATCAGTTTCCCTGAATCCCTTCATAAATTTTTATCTTTTCTGCGAATACTTCCTCCTTGAAGCCAAGAAGTGGTACGGGTATTAGCAGCTGTGCAAGGAGCTCACTAGAATATTCGAAGAGGACTTCACAAATGATGAGGAAATGTGCAAGAGACAAGGTAAAGAATAATAACATAAATATTACTGAAAACATGTATGTAACGAAAGAAATAATGAGAGAAGTCTGATCACTAGACATACTGTGTACTCTACACAGGCTGTGTATTCCATATTGGCTGTATACTTGACATAGGCTGTGTACACGATACGGGATGTGTATATAAACGCTGTGTACACGACAAAGACTGTTTGCACGACAAGGGCTTTAGGACTGATTGCCTAGCCTTCCACTGCCCTCATATATATCTGTATTGAATTGGGAAAGCCACTGGTTGGCAAAAAGTCTTGAAATAAATATACCCAAATGTTGTATATGTATTCCCTCACCAGTATACACTGTATAAGCGCTATGGGTTCAGCGGTTCCCCATGAATATACGGTATAGCAGAAGAGGAGTTACGAAGACGGGAGGCACTATCATTCAAACTGGTGTTTCTGACTGGCAGACGCTGCCAAGGTTCAGGGAAGGTAGTTGGGAAGAGGCTGGTGGATCACCTGGAGCGAGATTCATCACTGCACAACGGTGTAAATGTCAAGAAGAAAATTCTTGCCTCACCGACATACTGGTGATTTAACTGAGAATCTCAGATCAAACATGAAAAAATAGTAAAATACACAACCCTTATATAGGAGAGAGAGAGAGAGAAAAGCCGATGACGTTTCAGTCCGACTTGGACTATTTACAAGCCACATTGTGACTAGTATGTGGTTATAGTGTGACTTGTGAAGGATCCAAGTGGGACCGAAACGTCGTCATAACCTTTTCTGTCTCCTGTATGGGGGTTGTTTGTGCTTTCAAGTCACGGTATTGTACATTTTTGCTCTTTAATAGTAAGATGAATGCACAGAGTGGTTAAATAAGACACATGAGCAAACGCTAGGACATACTTATCTTAGAAAACATTTCGGTTTTGAGACCTTGTTTACTTCTAACAGAGTTCAAGAATAACACTATATATTGGCATGATAATGAGGTGTGGGAGGCAGGTAGCAGACCTGAGAAAGAACGAGTGAGGTTTCTTGAGATGGTGTCAGGTAGCTCGTAGACTGCAGAAAAGGCTTGATACGGTCGCTACCAGAGGTCGCTCCACGGGTTAAAGAACCGGTTTAGGTCAGCACCATAATGGGATGCTCACGAAACTCTGGTATTGAATAAATTCTGGCCACGAATGAGCCAGTCATATCGCTTAGTTACCAATTGACGGTAGTCCTAACGAAATTTCAAACATATCCCACAACGTCAAGGAAGGTACACGATCATACACAACGTTAAGGAGGGCACACGATCATACACAACGTTAAGGAAGGCACACGATCATACACAACGTTAAGGAAGGCACACGATCATACACAACGTTAAGGAGGGCACACGATCATACACAACGTTAAGGAAGGCACACGATCATACACAACGTTAAGGAGGGCACACGATCATACACAACGTTAAGGAAGGCACACGATCATACACAACGTTAAGGAGGGCACACGATCATACACAACGTTAAGGAAGGCACACGATCATACACAACGTCAAGGAAGGCACACGATCATACACAACGTCAAGGAAGGTACACGATCATACACAACGTCAAGGAAGGTACACGATCATACACAACGTCAAGGAAGGCACACGATCATACACAACGTCAAGGAAGGTACACGATCATACACAACGTCAAGGAAGGCACACGATCATACACAACGTCAAGGAAGGTACACGATCATACACAACGTCAAGGAAGGCACACGATCATACACAACGTTAAGGAAGGCATACGATCATACACAACGTCAAGGAAGGCATACGATCACACAAGTTTGGGAAATACTGCTCTAGATACTGAACTCAGCAGTATTTCCCTGCCACCATCAGCACCACTTCACTGCGCCTCGATACCTTCGACTGGGGGAAATTCAGGTTTAACTTTTACGATATCCATTGATGGCCAGAGTGACACCAGCAGAGTTTGGAATCAATGGTCAATACTTCTTGCTCGCTCTCTCTTCCTTCCCCTCGCTCTCTCTCTCCTCTCCTCCCTTTCCATTTCCCCTCTCGTTTCCCTGTCTATCTTCTCTTTAAAATTATTAATGGTATACAGTACCGAGAGGTTGGTGAATAAAACGTATTTGCAACTCTGGGGTAACTTGCTGAAACGTTTCGCCTGCACAGCTGGCTTCTTCAGTCGACTTCGGGTGAAAATACCAATACTACTATTGCAGGCGTTTTATTCACTTATATTCGACTGAAGAATCATGTTGCGCAGGAGAAACGGTTTCGACAATAATGCCCAAGTGTTTCAAATGCGTCTCTCTCTCTCTCTCTCTCTCTCTCTCTCTGCACAACAACGTACAAAAAGTTTTGTGTGGGAATAGTTCCAAAGTGCGGCAGAGTACAAATTACATACATACTGTTCTGAAAGAGGAAATCTCCTATGTCACATAACCCCAGCACTCTGTACCACAATGCAAGCAAAAGGTATTGTAGCTGTGTCTCATATCTAAGAGACCATGGAGCTATAGCTCAACCCCCAGGGGGTCCAGGAGCTGTAGATAATCTCCCTCAATAGGTCTAGGAACTGGAGATCAACCCTCTCAAGTGGTCAAAGTGTTGGATCAATCCTACTTAAGAGTGGTCCAGGACTGACCGAAACGTAGTATGTATTTTTGGTGAGGTGCTGAGATGAGTCAGTAGAAGGCGAGGATCATGCAGGTCTACAGGCTGGGCTACTGGCTATGTTTTCCAGGCTACAACAGTTCCTTAGTGCGGGCAAGCACCGTGGTCGTGAGCGGAAGGTCATAGGTTGGCAGAGAAGGGGAGGTCGTATTGTGGCAGAGAAGGGGAGGTCGTAGACTGGCAGAGAAGGGAAGGTCTCCGACAGCATAAGTCAGGTTATGTGCTAATGTGGGTGAGTGTGGAGGCTTCGGGAAAGGGAAGGGACGAACAGAAAGCAAGAGCCTTCTTTGAGTATTAAAGAATGGGTGAAAAATATGGCGAGCAAGTAAGGGGAATGAAGGGATGGCCGGGGAGACAACTCTAGAGCAAGGGAAAAGAAGCGGGAAGAAAAAATAGAAGGGCAGGGAAAGATTAGGCAGATTGTTAGGGGGGTGAAATGGTTAGACTCGAACGGCTGTGAATGATTGTAATATGGTGAGAAGATTTACCCGAGCACCTGAGTGAGAGAAGAAGAGACTAGGTTACAGACGAATCAGGAAAGAAGAAAGTGATAGAAAATGATGGTAGAATTATCGACACAGAGGGTATATATAGGCTTAGTGAGGTGCAAGGCACAATATAATCGTAGTAGTAGTAGTAATTGTAATACTAGTGATAGTAGTAGTAGTAATTGTAATACTAGTGGTAGTAGTAGTAGTAATAATACATGTGGTAGTAAAAGTCCACTTGTACACGAGTTAAAAAGGTTATTAAAGCTTATTGTTTGGGTAGCATAAAAATAGGTTGGGCAAAAATTTGTTGGTTGGATTTGATTATTATAATAAAAAAGAAGCGCTAAACCTACAAGTGTCATACAGCTCAGGGTTGGATTTGAGAAGGCCTGTTTCAGTGTTCCTCCTCTTTTATGTTCTTATGGAGCAGCGACTATGTGATGGCAGGGTTTATTATTTTGAGGAGGATTCTTGCTAATACTTCAGAGATCATGAAACTGCCTTTATTCTGCTTGTTAGAAACAGCAATTAATGGTGATTCAAGGCATTTACGTCTTCGGAAATTAGGTTCTTTGATCACTAGTCGGGCGTCGTTGAGCTTCATGAGGTGATTGGCGGAATTCCGGTGTTGTACGCAGGCGTTGTTCAAGTTATCGTTCCTACATGCATTAATGCGTTCATAGAGACGTATTTCGAGGTTTCTTGCTGTTTCACCTACATATATTTTGTCGCAGCCTCCACAGGGTATAATGTAAACCCCTGCATTGACTCGTGCATGGTGCTTCAATTTTGTCCTGGTTAGATCCCTTATGGAATAACCTTGTAGAGGAAGACAGGCAGTAGCAGTTGAGGTTTTGGTGGGTTGAAGAGCATTGATAATGGGCCTGGGGGTAACGAGGGCCAAAGCTCGTAAAGTGAGGTAGGGTATTCCTGGGTATTCTTTATACACGAAATGAGCACTGAGGTGGTGGGATGAGTGAGGATGTGCTGGAATAGAAAGAAAAGGTTAGTTCTAGGTTGACTCCAAGGACTACCCTCAAGAGGACGTGGAGAATAGGATCAAAACAAAGGTTTTTCCCACTAGGAAATAGCGTGAAGACAAAAGCTAGGAGGAAATGATGCAAGGAGAGCTCACCAGGCTGAGGCAGAGCTTGTGGCTGGAGGTGAGCTTTAGAAAGGAGCTACTAGTGGTTTTTTTACACAGTTGAATTTACAGGCTAAGAGCTTATATGCTATCAGCTTATTTCAAAGCCCAGATCTAACTGAAGTATACTGAGACAACCTGATGTATAATACTGGTAGGTGGTGGTTACAGACGCATTTTATTATGAATAAGGTACAGTAATAACCCTCTAAACTCCTTGGGATGTGTTGCTAGGTGACCTGAGGTGCGGGTATCGGGATTGGACATGTAGAAAGGATAGTTCAGAATTGGGAATTGGTTACAGGAGGATTGGGTGTGTAGAGGCGGGTGAGTGGGGTTCATTCAAGGTAGGTTCCTTGATGCTGATGAGGGGCTCTTGATCTAAGGACATGGACCTGTGCTCCAGGTCCTTGAATCGGGTCTGAATATCTTGCATTCCCACCCCCCATCCCCGAGGGCTGTATGACCTACGGATTTAGTGCGCCCCCATGAATATAATTCAGCGAATGAGGATTTGAGAAGCACCGAGGAAGGGGACGAGGGTGGAAAGTAACTACCAAAGAAAGGGTTAGAAAGAAAAAAAGAGAACCGTGGTAGGGAGACAACGGGAGAACTGTTGTATTATTTTAATCAGTTGACCATGAAGAAGACTATAAAAAGTTTAGGATACAAGTAAATCACTCAACAGGACCAAGTTGTGACCAGGACAGTAGTTGGTAGGCTGGGTTGAGGGGGGGGAGGGGAGGGAGACAACAGGCAAATGCTTTACGTAAAAATGGCAGCCGAGTCACACCTAGTGGCCTCTGAAACTTTCCAAAGTTACGGAATGTGACGGCCTTGGAGGTATACTATTTAGATGGGATTGGTTGGCCGGCATGGCTTTGACTTGCCAGCGTGCGCGCGCGTGCGTGTGCGAGTGTGTACACTCGCCTGCATGTGGATACAGGAGTTGATTCACAATGAAAAAGCATTGAACGTTTATAACAAATCAAAGATTTTTCCCAGAGGTTCGAACTGCTGGCAGGTCAAGAGAAAAGCCAAAGCCATACTGACCTACCAATCCCAACTCAATAAGGTTACTTCTAAACCCGACACCTATAACACCTCACCCTTATGGGTTTAGCGCTTAGTCATGATAGTAATAATATAACATCTCGGCTGTGGACTAGTTACCTTTTAATACAGTATACTTGATCATTGTGCTGGGTTTTACTTGTGTCGCCTCAGTGACCTGTTTATTGTGTACTCAAGTCTGCTCAGACTTGGAGACCACAATGAGTCTATCAGACTCTGCTGAGTATACTTACATATTTAAAAATACGACCATTTTATTTATTACAGTTTCTTCACATAGCTGATCTACACAGCACCGAGACACAATCTCAGCAAAATGCTTCTGCTGATAAGACACATGCACAACACTCGAGTATATTGCAAAAACGTTTAGCCTGCACAAGAGGCTTCTTCGCCTGTGTTCGAGTGAAGAAGCCTCTTGTGCAGGCTAAACTTTTTTGCAATATACTTGAGTGTTGTGCATGTGTCTTATCAGCAGAAGCATTTTGCTGAGATTGTGTCTCGGTGCTGTGTAGATTAGCTATGTGAAGAAACTAATTCACTTGATGGTTGAATTATTAGGTAGTGGTCAGTCTGTCAAGCCTGAGGGACTGACCGCCTCCTACCAAGGCTGTCGGACTTGTCTTATTTATTACCTTTTTCGGTGTTGTATACTATCAATGTGATGAAATGATCCTATTCTCCGGTATTACTGTGTTGCTTCTAATACTTCAGAGTGATGGGCTTCGTGGAGAAAGCGGTACGTCGTCTGGACCAGCCAGTGAAGCTGGTGCCTCTGGTCCAGGAGTGTGGCCGCAACCACTGCCATTATGGAGCCCAAGTTCAACACATAGAGGTAAGATCAGGCCTGTGTTCAATGAACCTTATCTCTATACAGTTAGGCCAAGCCGTGTTTAGAGTCTGAACCGTATTTGGTGAGGCTGGACCGGTTTTAGCAAGACCAGCCCGTGTCTAGGGAGGCTGGGTAGTGCTAGCAAGACCAGCCCATGTCTAGGAAGGCTGGGTAGTGCTAGCAAGACCAGCCCATGTCTAGGAAGGCTGGGTAGTGCTAGCAAGACCAGCCCGTGTCTAGGGAGGCTGGGTAGTGCTAGCAAGACCAGCCCTAGCGAGACCAGATTATTACATTCACGAGGAAGCGCTGAATCCACAGCGGGACCAGAACGTGGCTAGCAAGGCTGGTCCGTGTCTAGTAAAATGGAACAATATCTGATCTTTGAGAATAAGGATAAGTGGTACTACTTTAAAAATCAAGGAGAGAATGTTCTTAAAATGTTTCTATCACAGTATACTCTTACTGTTGATAAATTAGACACACGTGCAACACTTAGGTATCTTTAATGTGGAAACGTTTCGCCCCACAGTGGCTTCATCAGTCCAATATAAGAAGATCAGAAGGAAATTGATTACCTCAACTGATGAAACAAACTCAGGCTCAGTCCCGGAGGAGTCGAGACTTCGAGCACCTCTTCAGCAGTACACGTACCCGGGTATTAGAGGGAAGGGTTAGTATAACATAGGTAGTATTGGCGTAGCTCTTCTCAGCTTGTAAATGAGAAGAGGTAGTGCAGGGTGTTTCACTCGTAGGAGGTCCCGAGTTGGTGCTCCCTGAGTTGCAGCAGTCATGTTTGTATATTATGTCTGTAGTAAACGATAATATACAGGGCGTTACACGCGTACGAGGCCCCGAGTTATCGTTTACTACATAATATACAAACAAGACTGTTACAACTACGGGAGTACCAGCTCGGGGCCTCCTACGAGTGAAACGCCCTGTATATTAGCTCCTAGCTTGTAAAAGAGCAGAGGTAGGATAACAGCGACTACCTTATAATATGCAAGTCTTGGCTGATGAGCTGAATCAGCGAGTTAGGCATAAAAAGAGAGGTTTTTGCTGAGTGAAAATTTGTTTACCCAATAAATGTGGGTAAGCCAGTCTAAACTTAAAGGTAAAAAAAATATTTAATCAGTGATTTTAATATTAAATTTATTTAAACACACTAGTATTAGACAAATTGTTAGATCTGGTGCAAAACTTAAAAAAAAGTTCACCATTTACATTGAAAAATGTGCCTATCAACCCATGAAAAAAATTGCGAAAAGTTAAATATTTACTGGAGTTTCGACTAATTCGGCAAGGTATGTATAATATATATATATATATATATATATATATATATATATATATATATATATATATTAGTAGAGAATATAGCATCAACAATGCTTCAGAGTATGTCGGGGAAGGATAGAGCCCGCCTCCTGGCAGTGAGAGCTCCTCATGCGGGGAACTTTCTGTTGGCTGTTCCCAACTCCAGCCATGGCACACGCCTCGACCCACAGACCATCCGAATTGGTGTTGCCCTTCGACTTGCCGCCCCTATTCTCGCCGAACACAGGTGTATTTGTGGCAGTGAAGCAGCAGACCGATTCGGGTACCATGATCTTGTGTGTCGTAAATCCGAGGGAAAGATTGCAAGACATGAAGAGGTTAATAACATTATCAAGGGGAGCCTTACAACAGCCGGATGCCCAGCAGTAAGGGAGCCACCCCAACTATGCAGATCTGATGGCTACCAAAAGCGTCCATTATTATTATAATTAAAAGAAGCGCTAAACCATCAAAAGCGTCCAGATGGTATCACCCTTCAAGCCTGGACAGACGGCAAGCAGGTGGTGTGGGACTACACATGTGCATCTACCTTGGCTGACACCTATCTCTAATACACCAGGGAAGAAGGAGGGGCAGCTGCCACCTTCAGGGAGTCCCAAAAGTCGAGAAAATATGGAGAACTTGCCCATCATTATATGTTTGTTCCCATAGGCTCAGAGTGCATCTAAGTTCCTTAAGGAGCTACGCAAAAGACTCATCAGGGTAACTAGGGATCCCAGGGCACCTAGTTTTCTATTCCAGCGACTCAGCGCTGCTGTTCAGAGGGGTAATGCATGCTGTATTTTGGGCACGCGTCCCAGCTCTGAGGAGCTGGATGAGATTTTCGCATTATAATCAGTGACAAACACGTAACAATACTATGT
Source organism: Cherax destructor (assembly GCA_009830355.1). Taxonomy (NCBI): domain Eukaryota; kingdom Metazoa; phylum Arthropoda; class Malacostraca; order Decapoda; family Parastacidae; genus Cherax; species Cherax destructor. The sequence continues at coordinate 270,708 of WNWK01000705.1, forward strand.
ACTAAACATGTATCTCTCACACCTCATGTACTGTATATGCCATCTTTATACCAGCAATGTATCTCTTAAATCTTGTCATAATATATATATATATATACACAATTATATATATACATAATCTGGTGTGGTGTGAGCTTCCCAGTAAGTCAAACCAAGCAAGTGAGCTTGAGCAAGAGTATATCAACCCAGAATCCCAACTTCGTACGTGAGCTGACGCAAAGCTGGCTGTCCCTTGTACCATTGACCTGTACACTTTATCATCGCTGTACTTCACTGGAATAACTCAGGCTTGTGCCGTGAATCTGTCCGCGTCTCTGATGACTTTTCCTTGGTGGAAGAACCCCCTGCGTGTTCCACAGCCAGGGCGATGTTTACTGTGTTGATACGCACACCTTAGTCCATCAACCTGCTTCCATGTTCTCCATATTGTACACTAAAACCCACACCTGAACCCGAATAATAGCTTTTAGGTATATGTCTAATAGTTTTAGTTATCACCATAAATATAGCTATAATAGCGATGACATTAAGTTTATAATACCAGTATATACAAGGACATGCATAGCAACTAGTAATTGCAAACTACATTTGAATTAAGGAAGCGATGAAAAAGCAATGCTGGGTGGTGTGTTGTGTGGGGTGGTGTGTTGTGTAGTGTGGGGGTGGTGTGTTGTGTAGTGTGGGGTGGTGTGTTGTGTGGGGTGGTGTGTTGTGTAGTGTGGGGTGGTGTGTTGTGTGGGGTGGTGTGTTGTGTAGTGTGGGGTGGTGTGTTGTGTGGGGTGGTGTGTTGTGTAGTGTGGGGTGGTGTGTTGTGTGGGGTGGTGTGTTGTGTAGTGTGGTGTGTTGTGTGGGGTGGTGTGTTGTGTAGTGTGGGGTGGTGTGTTGTGTGGGGTGGGGTGTTGTGTGGGGTGGTGTGTTGTGTAGTGTGGGGTGGTGTGTTGTGTGGGGTGGTGTGTTGTGTAGTGTGGGGTGGTGTGTTGTGTGGGGTGGGGTGGTGTGATGTGTGGGGTGGTGTGTTGTGTAGTGTGGGGTGGTGTGTTGTGTGGGGTGGGGTGTTGTGTGGGGTGGTGTGCTGTGTGGGGTAGTGTGCTGTGTAGTGTGGGGTGGTGTGTTGTGTAGTGTGGGGTGGTGTGTTGTGTGGGGTGGGGTGTTGTGTAGTGTGGGGTGGTGTGTTGTGTGGGGTGGTGTGTTGTGTAGTGTGGGGTGGTGTGTTGTGTGGGGTGGTGTGTTGTGTGGGGTGGGGTGTTGTGTGGGGTGGTGTGCTGTGTAGTGTGGGGTGGTGTGCTGTGTAGTGTGGGGTGGTGTGCTGTGTAGTGTGGGGTGGTGTGCTGTGTGGGGTGGGGTGTTGTGTGGGGTAGTGTGCTGTGTGGGGTGGGGTGTTGTGTGGGGTGGTGTGCTGTGTAGTGTGGGGGGGTGTGTGTGGGGTGTGGGGTGGGGTGTGTGTGTGGGGTGGTGTGCTGTGTGGGTGGTGTGCTGTGTAGTGTGGGGTGGTGTGTTGTGTGGGGTGGTGTGTTGTGTGGGGTGGTGTGCTGTGTAGTGTGAGGTGGGGTGTTGTGTGGGGTGGTGTGCTGTGTGGGGTGCTGTGTAGTGTGGGGGGTGCTGTGTAGTGTGGGGTGGTGTGCTGTGTGGGGGGTGCTGTGTAGTGTGGGGGGTGCTGTGTAGTGTGAGGTGGTGTGTTGTGTGGGGTGGTGTGCTGTGTGGGGTGGGGTGCTGTGTGGGGTGGGGTGCTGTGTGGGGTAGTGTGTTGTGTTACGGCCGTCTACATCTGACAGTCCTTCACTCTGGGTTCAATTATTTCATCGTCTCAACTCTGACGTCCTCATACACCTGTTGGTTAGACAAAAATATGTATATTGTTAATAAACCATGTTTTTTTTCGAATATGACACTTGCCACTACAGCCCACTCGATATTACCATCACAACATCTGACTCCATCACCACTCATTCACCATTATTAACTCTCAACACATTCCCTCTTTTATTTTCATGTATTATTTCTTGTTTCCATAATTTTTTTTTCAGTTATTTTTATCTTTGTATTGGTTTTCTTGAATGAAGATAAAGGTTTGTGTTCAACATAATTTATGTACCTGTGATAAGTACATGATTCCTGGAGTTTGTATCTGAGGTGGTCGTTTCTTTGCAGCTGGTGGGTCCTCAGCTCCTGCAAGCCATCAAGCCAGCGCTGGAGGACGAGTGGACGGAGGAAGTGGAGGCCGCCTGGGACCTCCTCATGAAGAACATCGCCTACGGCATGCAGACGGCTATGAGGGAGGAGTTGAAGCGTTAAATACAAGCTGGAACTTACTGTCCCATGAAGCTTTCACAATCTAGGCTGTATGACCCTTGTGGGTTTAGCGCTTAGTTATGATTATTGTAATAATTTAAAGCCGGTAAATCGTCATGCAAGAGGAAATTACTGACAACAAGGATGTTCTTATTTGGGCACTTTAGTCACGAATTACAATGTTGATCCCGAGTAAATTAAAGACTTACAGGAAATGGAAATCTCCAGAAATTGCAGACTTCCAGGAGAGCGCCAGATGTCACAAACTGTGGCAGAGTGCCATTATAGATTACCTGTGTTTAGTAATATTTACAGTTATGGAAATAAAAGTGTTAGAAAGTCTAAACGTAAAAAAAAATAGAAATGTTTTTTTGTTTAGATAAATATATAGCAGACTATACAAGTGTAGAAAAAAAAATAGGTGTGTAGAGCGAATTTTCACTCGTGTCAGGTATAAAATATGAGAAAAGAGTGAGTACCGTGGATGGAACAGTGCAAAACTATCCCACAAATTAAAATTGAAACTAGCCTGCGTTTCGGTCCACCCAGGACCATTATTAAATCACCAAGAGAAAATGAGAAACCTAGATTGTCACCGGACAATCTATTTCGTCTGTCTCCCTTTTTCTCTCACCCGTGACTTATTAATGTCTCAGGACCGACCTATGAAGTCTAGTTTCAACCCCGATTTTAGCGCTTGGTTATGATTATAATAATCAACCCCAATTTGCGCGACAGTTGTGACGCATTCTTTTAGCATGACAGGTAAGGCAATCCTCGGCACAACAGTGGCAGACAGTCTGCAAGTCAGCACTATTATTACTGCTAACATTTACTTCATTTAAATCGGCGCACAAGGCAAGCTTGTACACCATATTCATATTTTTCATTTCCTTCAAAAATCAACAACCAGGTTGGAAAACTGTTGCCTAAGGGTCTTACGTCACTGCTGAGGATTTGTTACTGTCTATCATACCAGGATAAGACCCCAGATTGTTTTGAAAGGTCAAGACAGTACAGTCAAAATTTGTGTGGCAGATCAAAGAGATGTGGAAAGATGACCAGTTTACCAAGAACTCACTGTATGTATGGCTAAAAACATTTATGTTTACAAGAATCTGCTGTAGGTAGTGTGTGTGTGTGTGTGTGTGTGTGTGTGTGTGTACGCAGATGTATGTAAATAGCCTGCTGCTTTTAAACAGCTTGCGATCTTAGCTTATAAATCAGTGATCTCTTTTACAAACAAATTGTTTATTTACAGTTTGTAGTGATTAGATAATTTCTTTTCATTAATAATTTCATCGATATTAAAGTATACTAAGTAAATTTCGGATGACCTAGTGTAGATTGGGTAGGACTGTACTAACTACATTATTTGTTTTTTTTTCAATGATAGGTTGTTATAAGTTTTGGTGCAAACTCATTTTTGCCAACCCACAAAACTAATTTTATTGATTTTTTTTTTTTTTTTTTTTTTGGGGGGGGAGGGGAACATCGTCTTGTTTGACCTACTGTTTATAAAGCACAACATGATTATGTATACATGCATGCAGTGACGTATTGTCATAGTTTTAGACAGAACATTACGGGTATAGATAAGTAGAATGTCCACTCCTCATATTGCCACTATTAAATTTCATTCTCTGCTCCAGTGATAATCATTTAAAAATATGCACATTTATTCTTATATGCCTTGAGTACTCTCATTTACAGCCTTTTTGTTTAAAAAAAAATGTTCTCAGACATCAGAAAACGTTCTTATAAAATAAACCTAGAGTATTTAAGTAATATTCTTGCAAAAATTAGTTTAAAAATGAGAAATAATTTTGGTAAATACAAGCTGAAGGAGGATACTAGACTGATGTCATAACTGCGAGGATTGAGCTATAAGATTTACTAGGACAGACATGATTATGACGTATACGATACCAGAGGATTCGATAGAGGAGACAGGAAGAAATCGTTTGAAATGTGAGTTACAGGGGCGAGAGGCTAGGTGGAAGCTTCAACCAAAGACAAGTCTCACGATGGTAAACACCTGGAATAATATTGAGGTGGTGGCTAACTCCTAGTAAAGCTTCACAGTAGATATGATTGAGTCCTAGATCACAGCAACTCAAATCCAGGCAAATTTTGAGTTTACAGGTGGGGCCAGGAGCAGCCTTTCGACCCGCATCCCCGTACACTTTCTCCAGTGTCCCTTTTTTCCTTGCATTGATTAGGGAAATGTGGAGCTGGTATTAAATGCTATAGAAGTTTATTTTTTTTGGTCATGTTTTTCGCGCCAGCGCCCGAGAATCAAGTAGGTTTACTGGTCCTTTCCCGCCAAAAGACCTCACTCAGTGAATTATGGCGAGAAAATTGCGACTTGTACATATTTTGGCTTTGTCGGCTATATAGAGAGACTTTCCATAATTTAGTGTTAATATGATATGAATTATTGTAATCAGCTGATCGTCTTTCAGTTGGCAGGGATTTCTTTGTAGTTGACTTTCTATTATATCATATTAAGGTGCGTTAGTGTGGTGTGCCACGCACTCTAGTGTTTATGATGTGTGTTGCGAGGGTGTCAGAGTGATAGCTGTCTTAGGAGCGTAGTGGTGCTTTTGGTGAGAGTCTGTGTTGCAGTGGTTGTGAATGGTCTGTGTTGCAGTGGTTGTGAATGGTCTGTGTTGCAGTGGTTGTGAATGGTCTGTGTTGCAGTGGTTGTGAATGGTCTGTGTTGCAGTGGTTGTGAATGGTCTGTGTTGCAGTGGTTGTGAATGGTCTGTGTTGCAGTGGTTGTGAATGGTTGTGTTTCAGTGGTTGAGAATGGTCTGTGTTGCAGTGGTTGTGAATGGTCTGTGTTGCAGTGGTTGTGAATGGTCTGGTGATACCGAGTACAGTTCAGGACATTTATTAAAGGAAACGTTTCGCCACTCGTGGTTTCATCAGTCCTGATGATGTCACTCGTGGCAAAACGTTTCTTATAATAAATGTCCTGAACTGTACACACGTGACCTTTACCTGTGTTGCAGTGTTTTATATCTACTGGTAAAGTGTAGTGTGCTAGATTTTCGCGCGCGCGCGTCTGTCTGTCTGTGTGAGTGTGTGTCTGTGAGTGTCTGTGTGAGTGTGTGTCTGTGAGTGTCTGTGAGTGTGTGTGAGTGTGTGTGAGTGTGTATCTGTGTGTGTGTCTGTGTGTGAGTGTGTGTGTGTGAGTGTCTGTGGAGAGTGTGTCTATGTGAGTGTGTGTCTGTGTGAGTGTGTGTGTGTCTGTGTGAGTGTGTGTATCTGTGTGAGTGTGTGTATCTGTGTGAGTGTGTGTATCTGTGTGAGTGTGTGTATCTGTGTGTGTGTGTGTGTGTGTCTGTGTGTGAGTGTCTGTGTGTGAGTATGTTTCTGTCAGTGAGTGTGTCAGAGTGTGTCGAGTTAGTTTATGTAATAATTTAATAGTAAATAAAGTGTGTCAGGTCAAGTGAAGAATCAAGTATACGCGGCCGTTACTGATATTAATATGTTTAATATAAATAAAACCAGGAATATGAATATTCCTTCATATAATTTTAGCTTACAATGAAATCAAACTCGATTTTATTTATAGTAATTTGTCCAGAGCGAGCAAACTATTATTTAAGTATATTAAGCAATGCATTGCCTGCCAGTGTGCTCTTGAAGACTCTCTAGAGTTATGGGGGAACTTGCGTGTCCCCAGCAGCCGCCACTGAACTAATGTAAACGAGAGGTTAGTCACAGTATTCGTGTTTGCAATGTCATTTGTGAGTTCTTACTGTTGCAGAGTTATATTCTCATGCTATAATTGTGATGTGATAATAAATTTGTGTACATGACGTTGATTTTCTTTCCCCCTGGTTTGAAATCAAATTTATATTGTTAATATTGTATATGCTAAAGTTTTACAAAAATACAACTTAAACATAAATTTATATGCAAATGAAGTTTGGAGTATAGGTTCATATTTTATCTACAGTTTCCCATCAACGATGGCTGATCTAAGGTAGGAAATGCATTTATCATAGCTCAGTCTCTAGCTCTTTCCAGAACTGCAGACATCCATATTCAACAAACCACAATATCCTCCTCCATTTTTCAAGAGTACAAGCAATGTACTACCCTCCTACACTCAGTACGACTCTTCCTACACTCAGTACGACTCCTCCTACACTCAGTACGACCAGCTTCTTTGATTCTCTAAACAGATGTTACCTTCTTCATACTCCAACAGAACGTGAACTCTTTCAATCTACGACACTCGCACGTGCCTGTTGGATGTTCAAGCCTCTACCGCTTAATACCACCTTTCAACACTTCTTGAAACGTTCCCTACACTTCCTTCCATTGACTCCAGATTTGCGCTCCCTCCTCAACTTTCTCTCCAGAATTTCACGTAAATGTCAAAACCATGTATACTCTACCTCTGAATTAAACATTTCAAAATGCCTCCGCATTATCATTTTTTTTCAGTGCTTATTCTGTACATAATATTTGCGCCGCCAGTGTTTTCCTTGTTGCAACAAAGACAATACTTCACATCCATATGTGTTGGCAACATTCATTCTCATTCTTGCATTTGATAACTTTTCTTCCCAGAAACTCTTAATTCCCCACCAACATTTTCCCAATCATTTATAATTCACTTTAAGTTTTAATCTATGCCAAAATACCGAAATATATTCGTTTCTTCCATCCAAACTAACATCCAGTAATTTGTGGCTTAAACTTTCTTACACTTCACGTTCCTCTTTATTGTGTTTACTTTATTCTTTCTTCTCTTACCCTCCCAAACTCTACCAACCTTTGTTACTTCTCTTCCGTATCTCTGAAGAACACTGCGTCATCACCAGAGATAAGCTGTGATAACTACTGATTTATATCAGATTTGTTATCCATTACTCCCCCGCCTCCCCCCGACATAGCTGCGATAATATTACACATCTTTGTCTGACCAACTTTTACTGCAGAATAGCTCACTTACCCTAACCTGAGCCTCGCTAAATGATCTGTATAGTTTTTAAATAACCTACAGCCTATTACGCATCTGCCATGTCCTTCCTCTCTCAGCTAATGATTTCCTGCAAGGGTTTTAACTTTTCTCTCTGGCAAGTGTGCTTATATGCAGTTATTTGAGATGGCCAGAGGCTCGCCTCTTAGTGTAATCCTGCTTAACCTAACACGAAGCACCTGGAGGAGTGAAGATAAGTGCACATTTCCAGTCGTGTTACTTGGCTGTATTACATATACGACATCCCAGTTATTATGCCTAGACACCGCTAAATTCCTTAGCAAATTCTCTTGAACCATCAATCAAGTTCACCTCGAAGAGTGACTATGTGGCCTTCCTTTTCTTGAAGTAAGTCTTTGCAGGAAGCCCACAAAAATAATCTGTTGTACATCCCACCATTATTCAAGTACTAAATGTTATCATAGGATTCTACTTGATGGCACTGCTTTCCTAGGAGAGAGGTGCAATATATACACCAGACTTTTTCTAAACTTCTAATACCCAGCACACTTCATTAACAACTATAGGTGAAAACCAAGAGTACCATCAACCCTACCAGAGAGGCAGACAGTAAAAGCTATTTAAGGCACCGTTTCGCCCTCGCACAAGGTGCGAATTACAGTACTGTATTAGATATTCAAGGGACGTTCATGAAGTAATTTTGTATAGTGCTGAGGAGAGGTCAATGAGGTTAGTCCGGAAGAGGAATGACCTGGAGGTGGAGGCAGGATGAATATTTAGTTCTAAGAATAACAGGACCCATGAGTCTAGGGGATGATAGTAAACCCGGCAAGTTAAAATACAGAGCCAGGAACTGAGACTACTATTGCAACCACAAATGAGGGGGACCAGTACTCACGGTGGCGTGTGTACACACGCACTCACTTATGGTATGGTATTGTATACTATACGAGAAGACATTCGTGGCTTATGACTCCCTGGACAAGTACAAGACCTGGATCATTCTACCACCCACCCATATACTGATCAGACCCATCTGTGTTTAATCTGCCTGAGTGAACCAAAAGACTGGATTATTAACAGGGTTAGTAACCCAGGATAACCCAATAAAACCATGTCACTAATACTGTCTTTCTTATTACCATTGAGGTTATTTTAATCATCTCGCCAAAGAGACCTGGTCATGAACCTGGCCGCGGGGGCGTTGACCCCCGGAACACCCACCAGGTATAAGGATGCGACTCACACCAGTCGACTAACACCCAGTTACACACTCACTGCTAGGCGAATACCGTCAGCAGGTGTAAGGGAACTTGTCCTACGTTTCCTCTCGTCTGGGAACCCAACCCCGGTCCATCAGTGCGAGAGCTGAAACCGCTACCAATTGAGCCACGAGCATATATCCCCAGCAGCACGCACATGTAAACTCTTGTGCAAACATACATTTGCTCACACAAATTAACCAAATAATAGGGCAAAGGAGCAAACATTAGAGGGTGATCGGAAGAAAAGATTGTTTAAGTCTCTATATACAACATGTGCCCAACAAATCTTAGAATTCGTTCTGCCGGCCTGAATAAACTCCTAAAACTTTGAGGTCTAAAAATTTTATCACAAAGATCGTACTGAATCTAAGGAAGGAAACTCACGAATATATATACAACTTTGGCTAAAATAAGGTCTCATGATCACATACAGAATACTAGGAAGTGTAAACATGGAAGACATTGTTTTAACACGAGAGGACCCAGAACGTGGGGATACACAGCTGAATAACAGACAAATCGAAGAGACTAAGACAACAGTTGTAGCATTAAAATACAGCAGCAGACAAGTGGAATAGACTAGAAAGCAACACAGGTGAAGCAGAAACAATACGTAGTTTTAAAAAAGTTACAATAATTCCAGATTAAGCTTGCCAACAGGGAGTTAAGAGGCGGGTGGAAGAGCTGAACTGCAAAAGCCAAACCCTACTAAATAATACACATACATGTATACTAACACAGTGTTACTAGACTGCCGACTACACTAGGTCATTAAGGCAGTATTTAAAATACTGTCACATGGCTGAAATTCCCTAATGTAAAGCAGCACTAATATGAATACTCTTCGGTGGCTTAATGAATATCCAATATGCTAATCAGACTTCCCATTACATAATTTCTGATAAAAAGTAATGACTTTAGTATTAATGCAGCGAGAATGTTTTGGAGGAATTCTCTGGTGATGAAAGAAAATAATTTCAAATACAAAGACGATTTTAAATGGAAAAATTATAAACCTCTTACTTTGGGAAGTTTTCCCTCACCAGCTTGATGGTGACTCTTGGCTTATTCCAGGAAGATCTTTTCTTATGTGATCAATGACGGTGCCAAATGAGACCTGCAAATTAAAAAAAATCACTTATTTGGTTGTAAATTAAAACTTAATTTTTTACGTCATAATCTAAATATACTCTGCAAATATTCAAGCTCTCAAATAAAAAAAAAATTCTTCGTAATAATTTTTTTTCACAAACACCCCCCCCCCCCCGCCCCCCACACACAAACAATACGGACTACGATACAACGTCTAAGTATCGAACTGATCAACCTGACGACTCAAAAAGATTCTTACACTTATACATTTATGGTTAACAGATCTTCCAATAATGTGCATTGTGGTGCAGTGCCTCGTGAACCTGACACTATGGACGGTGATTCAGCCTCAAACTCTCATTGCATGTCTGCTGTACTAGCTAGCTAGGGTTTAGTGCTCACACAGTATTCATGAGGATGTCTATGAAAAATGTTATTAAAAGTTCTTGGAGAATTATGAATCCAAGGTAGTGGCATTTACCGTGTAGGCCTCTCAGCGCTCATAGGCACAAAAAATACAACACAATGAAAACAAAGAAAAAATCATCAATATAAGCAAAGAACACTCAAAACAAATTCTACCATACTAAGTTAAAATATCCAGCATCAATTAAAAAAAGTGAATAATGTTCATAGATTCTCCTAAAAATTCCCAGAGGTCCTCACAGGCACCTCTAATAAAAACCATGACGGAGGAGGAAAGGCATTAGCTGAGGGCAAGCTTTTAGAATATGATCAACACTCTGGCAACACACGGGGACAGTAACACCTGCGAACAGTGAACACTGGGTGAGATGTGTGTTCCCGATCCTCATGCGACAGTGATGTCTCAAAGTGACGATTCCTGGAGGATAAATTAAATACAGCACCTTTAAAAGACGTTTGTGAACGGGACCTTAAACAAACAAAAAAAATCAGTAGGGAAATGAGTAAGGACACAAATGGAAAAAAAAAGGACAGAGCGTAGTGTATCATGTGGTTAAAAGTTAATGAGAATCAGTATGAAATAAAATGTATTTTCGGAGAAGTTACACAGAGTAGCATGGCAGGGACAACTTTCGAATTGGAACGCTGTGCCGCATCCCACGAGATGACTTGCATCTGCCTGATATGATCATTGTGAACCCGGGAGCGGGAGACCACAACTATGAAGCCATTACATTCATAAAACGAATTGTTCCAAATAGAAAAGACAAAGGGATAGTAGGGAGGAAGGTAGAGGAAGACTCGGCCCCGTGTAAAGCCTCAAGTGAGAAGATATACTGGAACAGCCGGGAGGGATGAAGATAGGGATAACTGGACACCGCGCAGAAAAGCCGGCGATATTATTACTGTATTCATGGGGAGGCACTAAATCGAGTAGAAGCCATATAGCAGTTATCAAGAACCCTTCACCAGCATGAAGGAACCTCTTCTGAAGAGAAAGTCAATAAGAGGTTTTCTTTTCTTCTGTAAATCTTAAGCTAAAATTATGGACTTGGGAAAAAATGTTTTATTACCTAAATCGAAAAAGATTCCCATAACGAACATGATCGACAACGGTGAGAACTCATCAGTGGTGGAATCAATTCAGTTAAGCTGGTGTGGAAACAGACAACTAGGCATCTCTCAGTGTCAAATTCTACAATTATACATAATGCTCAAGTTTTCAAATTGATCTGGCAAAGTCAACGATATGTAGCGGTTGAGGTTGCCGCCAGGTTTATCCATTTTGTGTAGAACTATAGCAGACTTCCGCTTAATGGGTAAAATATCTGATCAAATTCAGTTAAAAAGCCAAGACCCGAAGGCTGAAGATCCTGAAACACAAAAATATGCACATCTGACCAGTTCACCGTAGGTCGGTACTTCAATGATTAAAGAAGTTTATAAATGATAAGCGGAATCTATAACAAATAGTGAAGCAAAAAAATAAGGGGGGGGGGAATATTCCTGAACGGTTTTGGAATGAACAGGAGACACAAATGTAGACCACGAGAAAACTTAGTAAAATGCCGACCCAGGATATTAGCAATATCAGAGAGAGATGGTCAACTCTGCCTACAGTGGTAAGGACAGGTGCTGGGTTTGGTATTACTCCGCTGTTAGCATCCGTACCTTCTTTAGCACAGCTCACACAAGGTAGTAAATTAACATAGGAACATCAAATATGTTGAGTCCTTTAGTGGTAATTTTATTCATGGGGAAGCAAAATGTATGTGGTCTTAAAACACGAGATGCTGATCCGTCAATTGGGATGTTTCCCAGAGGTATAAGGGATAGCAACACTGATGTCAGAGAGAAGGGGTAAATAATGACTCAGTATACGAAGTATTGGAAAGGATGGAAATGAGGGTAGGGGGACACATGCAGCATGCAGGGCTTCTAGTCAACAAGCTCAAATTGTCCTCACCTGTAGCGATGTGGACGAACGTAGGAAGAGGAGGTAATGATAATGGGAAAATAATCGCAGTCGTAGAGTTAGGCCATGACTGCCCAGTCTAAATCGAGGGTTATTGCCGACAAGCAAATGAAAGATTGATACCGGAATTCGCAAGTCTGAAGGTCGACACTGATAAAACTATACTTATGTTCCAACCGTGTGAGAAAGATGTCCAAAAATTTGTCACTAAAAAGAAAATGGTGACAAATTCATATAACAGCAAGAACGATATAAACAAAAAGGAAATAGAAAGTCAAAATATCTCAACTCTGCCTGAAAGATGGTGAACGTCAGTTTGCATAGAGTACACAAAGGTAAAATGTTCTATCCAATGTTTACATCCTTTTAACTAATGTATTCATAGTGATAGCCAGAAGATTAAGTCTGTTTCTTGGGGTCATGGAAAGTGTATCAATTCAGATATAATTTCTAACAGTCAACCTAAAGGACTCCAGTTCAATGTCCAGGAGGAGCGAGAGGTACCAACATCACGTACACTTGATACCTCTCTTCACCTAGTAGTAAACAGGTACGTGCAGAAAATAAAGTCACTGACTTCTTTGGGTTATCCTAGGTGATTTACACAATGTATGATAAATGTCCTTTACACTGTATGATAATTGTACTTTAGGTACTTTTACCTAAATAAAGTGCTCCTAAAAAGGAACACTTTAAAGATATAACCAGTAAAATGTTATTCTGCTCGAATTTCTAGGGTTATTTTGGCTTATATATACTGAATATTGAAGACAGAGTAAAACAACTTAAATTAAATCAAGTTTATAAAATTGCTCACAAACAGTGTCCAGAATATCTTGCTGCCAATTTTGTCAAGGCTGGGAACCAAAGCAGTCATAGTACTAGGGGGAGAGAGCACAACTTTGTAGTTCCCACAGTCAGTGGCCAGGCTTCAAACACCTTTTATTGTACAGCAATAAAGGAATGGAACAGACTGCCTGCACATGTCAAAGCCAGTCATAGCATGAGCCAGTTCAAGAAGAAAACCAAAAAGTACCTAATGAATGTAGCGAGAGAAAGGGAGGAGAATGATATTTTATTTTTTTAGTTAACACACATTATGTAAATAACTCTTTTTACCTTATTCCTAGTATACATATATCCTTTATAATATAATGACATATATATCCTACAATGTAAAAAATAAGTATAAAAAGGACCCCAATGGAAATAAGTCACTCTGTCTGACTTTTTTGGGTTATCCTAGGTTCTCTACACATATGCTGCTATGTATAATAATGTATGTAAATGTATTTGTGTATACCTGAATAAACTTACTTACTTACTTACTTACTTACTATTAACACTCTGGGGGTTATAAGACAAAGAAAATCTTTGTGGTCGTCTAATCTTGGTAAACACGATAAAAATATTCTGTGACCCGTGGCGTGGTGGTAAAGCTTTCGCTTCACACGCTGAGTGTCCGGGTTCGATTCCCGGAAAGGGTAGAAACTTTGGGAGTGTTTCCTTACACTGGTTGTCCATGTTCACCCATCAGTAAAATGGGTACCTGGGAGTTAGTCGACAGGTGTGGGTGTCATCCTGGGACAAAAATGACCTAATTTGCTAGAAATGCTCTGCACAACAAACGGCTTTCTATATAGTAGTATTTCATTGATGTCAGCTAGGCCTGTATACCTTGTACATGTACTTGTAGAAATAAAGATATTTTTATTATTATTCACAGTTACCCATAAATTTGCGAGTATTTCTACATTTTCTATTATGATTTAATAAAGAAAACTATATTGATTTTTTTTAATGTATGGGAAATTAAGCATTAGATGACAGATGTCTGTGCACTGCCGTGTAGATGATTTTATTAGGATTGTCAAAACGAAGGGTTGTTAACCCAGGATAACCCAACGAAGCCAAGGTCATCAGACTGCATAGAATTTTGGGTAGCTTTAAATATAGGTTGAAGTTGGTGCGAGGTAGAGCTGCCTAGCATGGGCCAGAAGGTCTGCTGCAATGTTCCTTAATTTGTTATTTCCATTAGGGTCTTTTAATCTTCTCTCCCAGGATGAGACCCACGACAGTCTACTAACACCCAGGTACCTACTTACTGCTAGGTGAACAGCGACAACTCGTCCAAATACCTAACTCCGGTCCCTCAACTGTGAGCGGCGGCCTCTACCAGTTGAGCCCTAAGTGGACTTGCCTGTCGTCGTTATATGAATTTTATCCCTAGAATTTGCCTTCCGAGATCGTTCAGCGAACCTAGTGAAGGATAAATCCTTCATCTGCTATGTGGATTTTTTTTTAATTTTCCTAAATTCAGCATGTGTAAATTTGAATAATATAATAATAGTGTATTAAAATGTGATGCTGATTTGACCCTTCGAGAAATTTCGAGTGGGGGGAATGTGGAACAGCCGCGAGGCTATTCCCAAAACAGTTTGAGAATAGCAAGAACAGTAGACTCAGGGAGCGCGCCACTCGTCCAAATAAAATGCAACATCTCTCTGATTAGCGGAGAGACATTAACAAATTCATGTTCAATTCTCCCATAGTGACAGATATTGCTCCATGGAACTCTGTCAGGCAGGAAAAGCGGTCAGTTCCCATCGGGGAACTAGTCAGTGGCTGTCAGTGATGTAATTCCCTAAACTAGAGATGGAGGAAAGCGCCTGCAAGAACATCAGCCACCCCCTCAAAGGGGTCATCCAGCAGTGAACTTGGCGAGAAGTTAACTAAAGTTTATTTTACACTATACATATTCTGGGAATAATAGTGGAATTAACCTCTTCCAGATACTCAACCCAGGACGAACAACGAACCTTCTTAAATCATTTCTTCTTAATCAAGTTAAGTGGTGCTACGGCAAATACATTTTTCTAGGGCTTATATAGTCCTTAGCCTGATTTCTACCACTATTTTAAATAAATAACGCCCATGAGAAATAACATTTTCCGTAGCTCTTTGACATTACCATGAAACACTTCCAATGCAAAAATGATATTGCCTAATCGCTATCTTCAACGCTACATTCTTAGTACTCAAGAACACGAACGATTTTCAGACTGGTAAGAACACGACAGACTATGTACTATAATAATGGCACTCTTAACTAACAAAAGACATTTAAATCTTGCTACCGTATCCACACTTCGCTCTGATTAGAAAAATTAAACATAATATAATTGATAAAACTAACCAAAAACCTCGTTGTTATTAAATATCTGAACTCTTGAGTGTCAAGAACTAACACGTAGTTTTTTAAATATTTATTTACCCAATGGCGTCTAATGACGCAAGAGCTACTGTGATCTTGTGTTTTTGTCGTCACTGTCGCTGCCACAGCTCACAGGATGCACAGCAACTACACACACTAACTGCTCAGGTTAATATTTAAGTAAACTAATATGGCTTAAAAGAAACGTATTTCGGTCTTGATTTTCGTGGAGTAATATGTAACAAAAAACTGGGCCTTGGTAAAGCGATCGTTGCTGAATAAGCAAAGCTAAATTAAGCTATAAACATACATTTATACACTGAAGGATAGATCTACGGGGACCCTCTGTTATCTATTTATCAGACGATACTTTAACCAAGATCAACCCACAAATGCTTTCTAGCATCTAGAATAGTGACAGCTGGTCTTGGAAACCGACTTTTAATTAGTGATCTTTAGTAATGATAATAAGAATTCAAACATTGACTATGACAATAAATTACATTAACATTTATAAAGGAAAGCAGAAATGCTTGTGAACAGTTGAGCAGATATTTATGTTTAGCACCTATTAACTGTACAAGGTTCATAAGGCTGTAAATGTACATGCACACTAACAAAGAATACTTTAATGCTTATAATATAAATTAAAAGGAACTCTCAACGTATATACTCTTAAGAGATACACATCTCTTAGTGCATACAACTTTTGAGAGTTAGTGTATATAAGGACGATGTGACTAGTTAGCTTACCTCTCATCTGAGTGGACGTGTTGTCAAGGATCACTGGACCACCACACTGGTTGTGAGACACTGGACCACCACACTGGTTGTGAGACACTGGACCACCACACTGGTTGTGAGACACTGGACCACCACACTGGTTGTGAGACACTGGACCACCACACTGGTTGTGAGACACTGGACCACCACACTGGTTGTGAGACACTGACCACCACACTGGTTGTGAGACACTGGACCACCACACTGGTTGTGAGACACTGGACCACCACACTGGTTGTGAGACACTGGACCACCACACTGGTTGTGAGACACTGGACCACCACACTGGTTGTGAGACACTGGACCACCACACTGGTTGAGACACTGGACCACCACACTGGTGTGAGACACTGGACCACCACACTGGTTGTGAGACACTGGACCACCACACTGGTTGTGAGACACTGGACCACCACACTGGTTGTGAGACACTGGACCACCACACTGGTTGTGAGACACTGGACCACCACACTGGTTGTGAGACACTGGACCACCACACTGGTTGTGAGACACTGGACCACCACACTGGTTGAGAGACACTGGACCACCACACTGGTTGAGAGACACTGGACCACCACACTGGTTGTGAGACACTGGACCACCACACTGGTTGTGAGACACAACCACCCTCACCACACTGGTTGTGAGACACTGGACCACCACCCTCACCACACTGGTTGTGAGACACTGACTGGAGACAACCACCACCCTCACCACACTGGTTGTGAGACACTGACTGGAGACAACCACCACCCTCACCACTCTCGTCACAATGGTTACCGGGACGGTGATTATTTTAACAATTTAATTACATTGAGATTCTGGCATATTTGTAGTAGTAATATGTAATAATAGTTGACGTAGTAGTAGTAATAACAATAGACGTAGCAGTAATAACAGTAGACGTAGTAGTGCTAGAAATAATAGTAAAGAGTTTAGAAGCAGCAGCAGCAAAAGGAGGAGGAAAACTGTCTTGGAAGGACCAAAACGTCGTCATAAGGTTGGGTGAAACGTTTCAGCCACAGTATTGTGAATTTTAATTCTCTCTAAGAATATCTTCGTCCCCATCTGATGCTCCTGAACAAACAATTACGTGTAATACAATTTCCCTTCGCACTAGGGCAAGGTGCAATATAATGAGGTTGTAATCAAACAGCAACTTCAAAAAAAAAAAATCATTTATTAAACAGACTAGACCAGCCGTTAAAACAAGGTCTTACCAAATTCAATCAGAAAATAAGTTAGTGATATCAATAACAGTGGTTTATAAATACTGATCATTCTGGTTAAGAGGTTCTTAATTTATCAAGAAAATATTACCTGTCGAGGGTCTTAAGGGAAGATGACCTCTTGAAGATTCGTTGATACCATCTTAAAGATTCTGCCAATCCTTGGGAATATAAAAACAAGTGCGACGTGTGCGAAACTTCGTTGGATTGAGGAAGTTTCTGGTGAGCGAAACAACAGCAGCTACTGGCTAAGGAAAGCATTGATGCATTGGTGAGCGAAACGAGTCCTAAACAAGTTCCCTATGGTTACACACGTGTGTACTTTGTATATTCATGATTACCTTGTGTGATACAGAAATGTTCAGACAGTAGTGTCCTTGGATCAAGGACAGATTTAATGTCCATGGTAAAGCACTCGTAAGTACGCACGCGCGCACACACACACACACACACACACACACACACACACACACACACACACGTTCAGGACCCTGTACACTGTGTACGTTAGGCCCATACTGGAGTATGCAGCACCAGTTTGGAACCCTCACCTAACCAAGCATGTGAAGAAGCTCGAGAAAGTGCAAAGGTTTGCAACAAGACTAGTCCCGGAGCTAAGGGGTATGTCCTACGAGGGGAGGTTAAGGGAAATCGACCTGACGACACTGGAGGACAGGAGAGATAGGGGAGACATAACAACATATAAGATACTGAGAGGAATTGACAAAGTGGACAGAGACAGAATGTTCCAGAGATGGGACACAAAAACAAGGGGACACAGATGGAAGTTGAAGACTCAGATGAATCACAGAGATGTTAGGAAGTATTTCTTCAGTCACAGAGTTGTCGGGAAGTGGAATAGTTTAGGAAGCGATGTAGTGGAGCCAGGCTCTATACATAGCTTTAAGCAGAGGTATGATAAAGCTCATGGCGCAGGGAGAGTGACCCAGTAGCGGCCAGTGAAGAGGCGGGGCCAGGAGCTTTGACTCGACCCCTGCAACCACAACTAGGTGAGTACACACACACACACACACACACACACACACACACACACATACTTATCATGGTGTACATACACTGAGGTGTGTACATCTCGGGTGCAGTCTTGAGTTCACTCCCTGTCTGAGAAATTAAAAGAGAATTGGGACGTCAGTCACCGCCTGACTCGACATCCCTAAAACATGATGTAACTATCACACGTTTCATCCCTGGGTATGTCTTGACACCTCTCCCACACCTGGGTATGTCTTGACACCTCTCCCACACCTGGGTATGTCTTGACACCTCTCCCACACCTGGGTATGTCTTGACACCTCTCCCACACCTGGGTATGTCTTGACACCTCTCCCACACCTGGGTATGTCTTGACACCTCTCCCACACCTGGGTATGTCTTGACACCTCTCCCACACCTGGGTATGTCTTGACACCTCTCCCACACCTGGGTATGTCTTGACATTTCTCCCACTCGTTAAATTAGTAACTGAGTACTAATTTAACCAGTCCAGGCAGATGATTAACCTTAGACTTAACACTGATCTACGCATCTTTATAAAACAATCTCTCACGCCAAAATGAATATCCATGCGATATTTACAGACGCATATTAAGAGTATTATATCGCATCATAGCGTTGTAGAAATATATACAGAATACAGTAGATGAGATAATAGTGTGTCTCAGTCTAGGAACATGTGTTCTCTGTCGTAGTTTAGGTTGAGTGACTAATTACTTCCTACAGATATCAGTTTATGTTCCTTATATTGTATTGATAAAGACACTGGTTGGCGAAACGTCTACGAAATAAAGATACCCAGCTGTTGCACATGGGTCTAATACATCAAGTGTTGTTGTTATAATCAATTTAAGCTCTAAACCGGAAAGTCTTAAACAAGTGAACGAATTAAAGTCAAATTCCCGGACACCGTCGACGTATTTTAAAGTATTTTTAGAAGATGCAAAGAGGAGATTCGTAAACCAATAACTAATCTTTTTAATAAACCATTGAAAGAGGTAACAACCAGAAGATGAAAGTAATTAAACAATATGAGGATGGAAAAAACCGTCAATAACATTTCTCGTGATCTTCAACTCTCTCATTCCACTGTGTCGACATTGTTTTGTTTGCAAATGTTTCCGGAAATAAACAACTGTTTGCGTTGTACAGGTTCTCCTAAACCTTACATTATAAAAAGTAAAAAATGAAATACAAAATTAAAACAATAAAATAAAATCACTACAATAACTGTGATGTTGATATTTAGTAAACAGTAACATAGGATACTATGTATGTACTTTATATAGCAAAGGTTTGACATTATGCCCTACCCAGTATGTCGGTAATTTTCTAAGGTTAGACTTGCGTCCATTTTGACTTACGACCGGTTGGTCGGAACCAAGCTCGGTCGTAAGTCGGATGGTACATGAATTTACAAATTAGATGATGAACTCTTAACATTAAATTAGAGTCCAGTCAACCTGGACTTTTACCGACGTTGAGTCATATTTACTCGAGTCTGTAGGTTGGTCTTCAGCACAGCCTACGAGGACATCATTTTTCTTTGGTTCAAACGGCGATTATATTTAATCAATTATCAAAATTTAATTTCTGTGACCCCTAACGGGTCATAGAGATGAATAAAAATAACGAGCTTGACCTCAATGCTCAGAAAATGACTGGAATCGATATTGACAAATAAAATTTCGAAAAAAATTTGAATACAAGTTTACAAATGAATCTCGACATTGTTTCACGAGGTTTGATTCTTACCAGACAAATTTTCTTTATTTAAAGCGACAGACAAGAGTAAAGAAGTTCATCTTCATGTAGACCACCGTAATCCCCTTTACACGGCTCATCGACAGGCAACAAAATTTACATAAATAAACAGAAATCAGATTGTGATGTGTAACAAGTGACGCTCCACATGGATCCTTGTTTACAAACTACATAAACAACTTGGATGAGTGAATAAATATGGTCTTAAGTACATTCGTTAATGCTAAAAGTATTGGGCGACAACCCTACTTTAAGACATCGGGAATCCTCAATATGAAATGGATAAAGAATGAGACTTGCGCAGCATTTGGGAAACTATTAAGGTAATGTTTCGCCAGCTAGCGGCTTCTCTATATCGGACTCCAGAAGCCACTGACTGGCGAAACGTTTGGGTAATAAAGATTCCCACTTGTTGTACAAGTGTATCATTCTTCAACTTTGTCGGTTTTGTAAAACCATTTACGTCATGAACTGGATAAGTTAATATTGTGGAGAGAGAAGTGACTGGTGCAGCTGACACTGTGACTGGTGCAGCTGACACTGTGACTGGTGCAGCTGACACTGTGACTGGTGCAGCTGACACTGAGTGAAGGTACAATCCCAATCCAGGGAATTGAAAACAACAGCAGCGCCTATAAACTAAATAATATAGAACATAATACAACCAAAACTCGAAACAGACTTTCAAGTTTTAATTAACGTAAATCTGAAGCCAATTTATAATGTTCTTGTTATTATTATCGTACCATTATCATCATTGGAAGGTTCCAGGAACATCATTGTTACAACACTTCGATATGATGAGTCAAGACATTATTAGCTACTCCTTTGATAGTGGAACTAATACTTTAGAACAGGGGTCCCCAACCTGCGGCCCGAGGGCCGCATGTGCCCCTTCTAGGAAATGGATGCGGCCTCACATGAAATTATGAATTCACTTTTATGTAGGTTCACACTGCACAGTGTCAACAATTACAAAATATTATCATTCTTCATAAAAATTTGAAAAATTACAAATTGAGGCCCTCCTTTAAATTTGTCTTTTCAAATTGGCCCTTTAATACTAAAAGGTCGGGGACTACTGCTGTACAAGAACAGAAACGTGCGGCTTGATGGGTGAACTATGTTTTGTACAGTAACTTCGTTACATTAGGTTACTATAATGACTGCACGTTGCAGCACACTTAAGAATACGTTTATTATCTAAAGGTGCGAAGGTAATTAATTTTCTTAATGACATGAGACTACTTCATAATATGACTATTAAGATTAGCTGACGATAAGGCATCATCAGCTGCTCTAATCCCCGCTTCACGGCGCTGCTTCTAGACTTGACAGATTTTAAGGTTTAAACAAAAAATAGTCAGCCATTTCACCAATGCTATGCAGCGTCCTGGGGTGTAATCTGCTGAAGTGGTCAGCAGCTTACCACAAGCTCTCTCCTAGCAGACGGAAGCTGATAGGAAGAGGACGTCAGTTTGAGGGACTGCCGAAATAAACCCCATTCATTGGATATAGAGAAGCGAGGCGGAGGCAGTTAAAGCTGCCGGAGGGTCGAACCTCCATCACTTCTCTCGCTTATATATAATATTGTTTCTTGCAGGAGTTACCAAGTCTAGCGGGATCTTGACTTTCTCAACACCTGGTCGTTACATTTTATCACGTCGCACTGGCGTTGTCGCGCGGCACTCAATATGTCGTCAGCAGCGCGTTTGAGAGAAGACTCTTGATCGTCTCCGCGATCAAACCTGAGGATATGGAGAAGAACGGGACAGTGCCAGGGAAACTTTCTTTGCAAGAACCTTACAGAAAATGTTAATATTTAGCTATATTTTTCAGCACATGTCAATATTAACAAACATAATTCGAAGTCAGTTTTACGAACATAAGTTAGTAACTAAGTTAGTAACTAGGTTAGTAACTAGGTTAGTAACTAAGTAACTAAGTTAGTAACTAAGTCTCAACGTTTTTCTCGTACATGCTAAGGAAGACATCCACTCGTTTTTCGACACTGAAGAGGAAGTCTTCCGAAGTGTAGGTCATGAGACGACACAAGATCCTCCTGGAACAGCTGGAGCTCACCCACGGGGCGTAGTCCTCCAGACGGTGTAGCAAGGTAGGCTCCCCTAGCGGCACCTCCGACACCAGCTGTAATCACACACCAACACGTCAATTTTCCCGTTATCAGCTTCCATTTTTGCTACATAAAGAATGAGATTAGACAGTAGCTTCTATAATTGTAATTAATGGATATACCCAACACTGTACGAACACGTACCCAACACTGGAGTACTTACAATAAGACTGGAGGTGAATTATAAATTGTCAGTTTTATCCAGGATGTAATTTCCAGCAGGACTGGAGTTTTCTTGCACATGGGCAATTTAAATTCACGGCTAAATTTAACGGCCTTAGACCATTTCAAATCCCTGTCTTATCCGAAGTAAACAAGGGTAAGCGGGTGTAAGGAAACACGGCCAGCGTCTCTACCCACTCAAGGTTAAATCTCGGGTCTGTGTCCATGGGTTGTGTCCATGGGTTGTGTCCATGGGTTGTGTCCATGGTTGTGTCCATGGGTTGTGTCCATGGGTTGTGTCCATGGGTTGTGTCCAGGGCTGGTGTGTCCAGGCTGTGTCCAGGCTTGTGTCCATGGGTTGTGTCCATGGGTTGTGTCCATGGGTTGTGTCCATGGGTTGTGTCCATGGGTTGTGTCCATGGGTTGTGTCCATGGGTTGTGTCCATGGGTTGTGTCCATGGGTTGTGTCCATGGGTTGTGTCCAGGCTGTGTGTCCAGGCTGTGTGTCCAGGCTGTGTGTCCAGGCTGTGTGTCCAGGCTGTGTGTCCAGGCTGTGTGTCCAGGCTGTGTGTCCAGGCTGTGTGTCCAGGCTGTGTGTCCAGGCTGTGTGTCCAGGCTGTGTGTCCAGGCTGTGTGTCCAGGCTGTGTGTCCAGGCTGTGTGTTCAGTTTGTGTGTTCAGTTTGTGTCAAGAACAACTACCAGATTTAGATTTTTTCATACATCTACGTTTCATCTCCCCAAGAAGACTCTCAAGAGTCGACTAACACCCAGACACCTAAATTTACTGTCAGATGAGAAGAGACAGAGGGAATCCAAGTAACGTTACTCAGGTTTCTCTGGACGGGGAATTTATCGCACGACCTTTCCAGTGTCCACAGATCCCACTGTCCCTGGATGTAGAGCCAAGAATCTTGACGCTGTTGCTAATATGTAATACCTTCATTAGTGCCCTAGCTCTTATGGTATTAATATTATATTAAAAATAAGCTTCAAACCCTTAAGGGTCCTACAGAATATATGTCATGAGTTGTAGATGAGTGGAACAATCTGTCAGGTAGAATCACTGTAGCTCTGAGAATAGGTTAGACTAATATAAGAATGAGATTGGGTTTGAGAAGGATCTGCCCAGCACTGGCCAATAGGCCTCTTGATGAAAAAATAATGAGCAACACCTTGGTATCTTCACTGAGAAACGTTTCGCCTGCTCAGCAGGCTTCACTGATCTCATACAGAGACATAAGAACGGAGACTTTTATACCGGAGCCAGTGGAAGAAGAGGTGAGATGCACCAGTTGAAGACGTCACTAGTGGGTGGGGCCCACTAGTGGAAACAGATCAGACCCCATAAGGTGGGTTATAGATTTAGTCCTGGAGATGCAGAATATGTGGGGAGATGCTGCAGAAAAAAAATATGTACAGTTCAAGGTAATTATTAAAGGAAACGTTCTGCTACGAGTGGCTTCTTAGGTTCTAATTAAGACTAATGAAGTCACACCGTGGATGGTCGTTCACTTTAATAAACGTCTTGAACTGGACACAAGTGTCTTTATCCACAGCTTATGGTATCACCATGACATTTAAAACCGAGATGCAGCAGTCCAAGATGTGGTCACATGTGGAAGGGGCCAGCTAGTAGAATCAAGTTAGTCCTATAAGGTGGGCCGGGCCACCTTATTGGACTATAGGCCTGACGTACACATGTGGGCTCCGCCCACATATGTCGGTGTCTTCAGCTGCTGAAACTCTCCACCTGCTCAAGCACAAGTATGCTAATTATTATTATAATAAAAACTAAACGCTAAACTCGCAACAGGTATGTTTATACCGACAGAGTGTGGAAACAGAACATGTTCATAATGAAGACACTGAAGGAAAGAAGTTTCACCACTAGTAGCTTTATCAGTCTTAATGCAGAAACAGCTAAAAGATATCTTAGAATCTATAGGATCTCAAACCCAGACTTCCTCTACGAGTCGGGACACATCAGACACGTTTCTGTAAAGCTCCACTTTGCACCAGACTATCTCCCGAGTGTAGACGGTGGGTCCTCCACATCATCAGAGCCAGCAATTACAACACACGTGCCAGATCTGACACCAGGTACATAGTCATTCCTAACATTTCTCAAGTACTCTTGGGCAGCCATATTACAGTAGCAACCAGTTCCTCGGTCACCATTAAGACCTGACTAGAAGGAAACCAATCAGCTCCACAGAAACCGGTGCTGGTTTGTACAAGATCCCTTTGCAGGGCATGTGATTAAGTATACACTGAAGAAACAAGCAGGACCATGAACCAACGTGTTAGGGAGCACAGACACTTCTCTAAAATTGATGATTTGAACATGTGTGCATCGTCATAGCACACATGATCACATCATGAGGTGGCAGGACGGAACAAAGCTACTGATCAAGAAAGTGGCTACCCAGACGTGGGTACCTGGGAGCCTCACTAATTTTTATATCTAACAACCACAGAAAACTCTGAACCTCACCATCTCCAATGTTCAAACCAAATTGATCCTACCCAATCAAAACACTGCCACCAGGTGACACAGGAGCACTGCAGTTGAGTCTTTTAGGCATAACCTTAAAAGACTCGGTATACAGTGCATACAGAGTCTTTTAGCTGACTCTGTATAAGGATTGATGAAATGACCAGTGTCGAAACATCTTCAGTGTCTTGATTGTGAATGTGTGTCGAATTCCCACACTTCTCCGCTTCTTCCAGTGACTCCATTATCATTACAATTATAACTAAGCTCTAAACCCACAAGGGTCATGCAGTCCATTCTCATGCCTCTGTATAAGCTTGATAAAGTGCTGCACAGACGAAACGCCTCTCAACAAATATACCCAGGTATTGCACGTGTGTGTTTTCCATCAACTTGTTTGTAATATTCCACTGATCTATTAATACTTGTCTGGCCCAGTAGGCCTACTGCGGTGCTCTTCCATTCTAAGAGGGATTACACTAGAGAGCAGTGGGCTAGCTGACCTGGTCCAGGAGCTCCAGAGGATAGTAGTCTACGGAACGCTTGCCAGCGAATGTGATGTTGTTAGCTGCGGCCACAGCAAGACCCACCAGACCTGGCCACATAAACCAGTGAAACAAATTAAAAACAATACAATATGTCATATAATAGGATAATACAATAGGATAATACCATATAATAGGATAATACAATAGGATAATACCATATAATAGGATAATACAATAGGATAATACCATATAATAGGATAATACAATAGGATACCATATAATAGGATAATACAATATAATAGGATAATACAATATAATAGAATAATACAATATAATAGGATAATACAATATAATGGATAATACAATATAATGGGATAATACAATATAATGACAAATAAAATATAAAAAGATGCGATATAATAATGTGTTAGTTAATACTGGCATGGCAATATATATCAAAGATGAAAAAAATTGAATTTCTTAAAAAGGTTTGAAAAATTATAAAAAGCGAATATAATATTGCGAAATATCAAAATTTTTCATATGATATGAAGTATTAAGAGTTTGCTGAATTAATATCATTAAAGTATGGTTCAGAATGTTTGATTAAAAATTACTAACAGTCTAGTTAAATGGTTTGTGACATTGACAGGTAGCAGCTGGTCAGTCATGAAGACACAGGGGATGAGAAGGTAAGGAGACGCAGAAGGTGAGGAGACGCAGAAGGTGAGGAGACGCAGAAGGTGAGGAGACACAGAAGGTGAGGAGACACAGAAGGTGAGGAGACACAGAAGGTGAGGAGACACAGAAGGTATAATGACAATTAAAAAGACGAAAATTATGAAAAGTTAACAATCAGGACTTACAATAACAGGAAAAATTGGAAAAAAAATAACAGAAAAAACAAAGACATAACAAAATAAAAGAGAAAAGGTGTCAGCTTCTTGAAGCATCTCAAGGCTTTCTGGGATTTCTACTATCTATCTATATATATATATATATATATATATATATATGTCGTGCCGAATAGGTAAAACTGGTCGATTAGCAAGAACTCGTTTAAAATTAAGTTCTAAAATTTTCTTTTATACATTTAAATATATATATATTTTTTCATTTATGATAATGTAATAATAAATAATTTTGTGCCAAAAGAACCTTAGAAAACTTATCTAACCTTATTATAACAAAGACAATGAAATATATTTTTTAGTTAGGTTCAGAATGATTTTTGCGAAATTGCATACATAAATTTTCGCTTGTCTTATTCGACAAGAATAATGCTATTTGCTAAAATAAAGTTTACTACAAATAACAAGTATTAAACCTATTTCGAGAGATTCCATACCACCACCTTGATATATAGATATACCAACTTTGCACCTTAGAGATTCCATACCACGCACTCTTGGCACCTTTATAGTAGATTCCATACCACGCACTCTTGGCACCTTTATAGTAGATTCCATACCACGGACTCTTGGCACCTTTATAGTAGATTCCATACCACGGACTCTTGGCACCTTTATAGTAGATTCTTCTGCACAATTTAATGTTTCAGGCATCACCAGATATTCCTCTAACATTGAATGACTGAGAAATATACATATTTTTTTTTATGCATTTGCCATGTACTGGCATAAAACATTTGCTGGTGGTCGAGCCATGGACATACTTCTTAAGATCTTCCGCGAGTGTTATAATAATACTTGTAGACTAAAGTACTTGTAGACTAAAGTACTTGTAGACTAAAGTACTTGTAGACTAAAGTACTTGTAGACTAAAGTATTTGTAGACTAAAGTACTTGGTACGGTTTTATGACTTTTTTGTCTTTTTTTACAGGCTAAGAGCTTTTATTTATTGATGGTCTATTTTATATTGCACTCTTCAATATCTCACAGGTTATTTTATCAGGCCATGACTGGCCATCGTAACACAGGATGAACAGAGATTATTATATTCATGGGGAATCTCTGATCCCGTCTGGCTCATACACTTCCTGGGAAATGAAGATAAAACAGGTTCGATTCAAGGGAACCTTCAGGAACAAAGCACCCGTTTTGAAAATGAAGGAAGGGGGAGGGGCTGGGTTTAGAGGGAAGTAAAATACCCACCTATAGCAGCTAAAGCTGTGGCGCCGGCCACCAGGGGCAGGCTGCCGTCATCAGCATTGCGACTGAGGTAATGGTTCATGGAATCCAGCTGCAGGCTGTCGGAGAAGTCGCTCATCCTCTCCGACAACTGCAGTCGTTCAGACAGTCTGCGTCCAGCAGTCATCACAGGTTTCAGCACTGGTGATGCCATCTAAAAATATACCAAGGAACATACAGTTGTAAACAGCACGTAGAGTGGACATACTAACCTATGCACTGGCCACTATATCCAAGCATCAGTAACCTCTTACATGTGTGACACAATGTTTTAATGTTACCAGTCTTCACTTGCTACTATGTACTTCACACTACCATAAAAACTTTCATAGTGTATTAGGATTTAGCACTTACACGTACTTTACACGTACGAATGGTTTTTGGGACATGACGATCTGTTGGAGTGTGAGCAGGGTAACATTGTGTGAAGGGATTCAGGGAAACCAGTTAATTGATTTAGTTGGACTTGAGTCCTGGAAATGGGAAGTACAATGCCTGCACTTTAAAGGAGGGGTCTGAGATAGTGACAGCTGGGAGGGACTATTCTCAGCTGTCGTATCTGAGCTCCTCTGCAAAGACAGTGATTATGTATGAGTGTGGTGAAAGTGTTGAATGATGATGAAAGTATTTTCTTTTTGGGGATTTTCTTTCTTTTTGGGTCACCCTGCCTCGGTGGGAGACGGCCGACTTGTTGGGAAAAAAAAAAAAATACTTTATTACTACAGTGAACCAGCGAACACGTCCCAGCACAGAAGTTTCATCAAAATCGTCAAGTTAGACAAAAAGATCACAAGGGCTACTAATGAGATATACCCATAAGAAATAATGTAAATCCAATTAATCCGTTCCAGACACCCAAAAGTATTAACAAAAATTACATTTTATGGAGAATAACTGTGGGTTTACATGCAAACTAACATATTGTCAGCAATTCTACCAATATTTATACAATATCGGTAAGGCCACTTCCCAGATATCTTATAATCGTTCACATTTAATTTACACACAACGAATGCATCATCACCTTCGAATACTAACCTCATAAACCCTCTCGCCCATTTTCCTAAAAGGTTCAATAATTTTCTCGTAGATGGGTTTCTTAGTGGAAGGATGACGATAGATATCGTAGGCGTTGTAGGCTAAGACCTGGTGAGTGCCGTCGGTGCCAGCCTGGAGTGAGGGAGGGACGCGCACACAGTTTTAATAATGCCAGCCTGATTCTTCACGCAGAAATTTTGACAAATTTAATTATTAATTCATGAGGGAAGCGCTAACCCCGTATGAATCATAAAACACCTAGGGGAATGGAAGGCAATTAGGGTTGATTCAATGTGGGGGAT
Source organism: Cherax destructor (assembly GCA_009830355.1). NCBI lineage: Eukaryota > Metazoa > Arthropoda > Malacostraca > Decapoda > Parastacidae > Cherax > Cherax destructor. The sequence continues at coordinate 299,492 of WNWK01000705.1, forward strand.
TTCGGGTACAATTCCTTAGATTAAGAGCCCCTCACCACTCACCAGTATCAAAGAACCTCAACTGAGGGAAGGAAAGATTTCACAGCTTATGAGAAATGTTCGAGAGGTTTAATTAAGAAAAACTTCATTGATAAAGTTTAGATAAGATCTGACAGGAGATTTAATAAAACAAAAACAGCTAAATGTCATTTTTTGGTAAATATAAACACACAAATAAGTAAGGAGGAGTTTATGGCAGAGATGCGAGTGTGTGGCAGAGATGTGAGTGTGTGGCAGAGATGTGAGTGTGTGGCAGAGATGTGAGTGTGTGGCAGAGATGTGAGTGTGTGGCAGAGATGTGAGTGTGTGGCAGAGATGTGTGTTGAAGGACAGTGAATGAGTGTGGCAGAGATGTGAGTGTGGTGAAGGACAGTGAAGGAGTATGTGGCAGAGATGTGAACATGTTGAACGATAGTGATGAAGTGTGCTGCCAGTCCACGAGAAATAGCGAAGGAATCTGAGGATGAATATTCATAAGAAACACTGATTGTTAAATGTAGTATGAAATACCCTGGTGAAAATAAGTAAATGTCACACATCAGGAATTTAAAACGGAAGCCACTGAATGATCATTATATACACACAAAGCTCTAAACCAGTGAGGGTCATGCAGCATTAAATGCTATCTCAATATTAGATGTTCTTTGTTAAGAGAGAGAGAGAGAGAGAGACAGAGAGAGAAACATGTGTATGTGTCTGATGCTGACTGTGTGTGTGAATATATACAAGCTTATACTTGTCTACCCTGAATATACTTGCCCAGGCCAGAGTAACGAAGCTTTACCTGGTTGCTGGGTACGGGCACTGGCACAGTGAAGATCGGGGCACCGGGGTGAGCCTGCAATGACACAACTGCTAAGAGGAGGAAGACAAAGACTGAAAATAATCTACGAGGTTAACTCAAAATGTTAAACATGAGAGGACTGACATAGAGGTGATAATACGAGAGCTGGCTACAGCCGGGGCACAACTATCAACATTATGCTGCAATGTCCTGGAGTAAAAATATAAATAATACAGCAATACAAAATTAATTATTCAGAGATGCGATATATTAAGACAATAATACCAGACATTAAATATACGATACGTATTATTACTATTATTTTTATTATTAAGATAAGCACAAAACCCATTTTAAATACGTATAGGTAAAATGAGTTAGATAAATGCAGATTCTATATTTGTAGTTATGAAAATTACTGGTGAACACGCGTCCAGGAACAGTGTCATGCTGGACACAATTAGAACATCGGCTAGACCAGGGTTACTCAATTACTATGAGCAAAGGTCCACTTGGACAAGTACCAATGTATGCAAAGGTCTGGATAATATTTTTACACGCAATCATTGCTATTCACCTATGCTAGAATACTGTATTCCATTCAGTGTATGCATTCCATTCAGATAGAATAATGTATTAATCCCGTTCTTGTGTACCACCTGATCTTCAACGTGGTAACAGCTGTTATTTAACTAAGCTTTCTCCTGAAGCCCGCGGTCCAACTACAACACTCGGAAGGTCCGGATTCGGACCGCGGGCCGCCAATATTTGAAGGTTACTTATAAACTGTTGAAACCACAATACTGCAACTTTTATCCTTCCTAAGTTGTCATTCATAAGGTTAGTGAAGCTTGGATCTTTACTGATCAGAGTTTCAACTCACCTGGAAAGTCGATTCCTTGATGACGAACTGTGTCGGGTTGGCCGAGATGGTGAGCGGAGGGCGAGGCTGGGCGGTACTGGGGGATGACTGCATCTCCCTGGGAGTGGTGTCCAGGCTGGAAGCATCGCTGTGGACGGCGAACGACTGAGGGGAAGAAAGATGGGTGTAGGGAACGCCTATGGAGAGGGAGGCTGAAAGGCCTGAGGAGGTTTTGATAGGCTGAAAGCTAGATGGTGCTGCTGCGAGAGTGAGACTTTGTTTTGGTGGCTTGGCTGCTGACCCAGAGCCGTACACCACGTCCTTGCCTCGGGAAGTGTCCTTTGGCGCGGCCAGGTAGCTGTAGCTCACAACCTGTGTACCAGGAACCAAGTTAATAAGGCATTACCCACACACGAAGAAACGGGTGGTTAATCTGACCTCAACTCTAGACGACACTATCCAGTGTCATCTAGAGATTATAAAATAAACCACAAGTTAAAATGCGAATAGATCAATGTCCTCTGGGAACTTAAGTAGATAGACTAACTATTTAAGGGTACATGAAATGTTAGATTGCGTGGAAATACAAGTGTTTCTCTCTCTCTCACCTGCTCAGAGGAGGTGGAAATATTATCATCCTCGACGGCAGCTTCAGCTACCACCCCGACACGGTCGTGGTCGTAGTATCCCTTGTAGTAGAAGTCTGGATACTGCTGCTGGTGGGCTGGGGTCGCGCCCAGGCCGGGGGAGACAGGTGAGAAGGAAGCTCCGACGACTCTTGGCGAAGGTTTGAAACCTTCCGTCTGCAGGAGTTAGTGAAAGTCAGGTGTCTTATTATTATTGTAGGGATAACTACAAAAATATTCTTGTTGTTTAATATACTATGTTACTATTACATGGGAAAGGATTAAAAAATATTACCACTCAAATTTATTGTAAAACATAACTGATGTATACTTCTTTTCGAGTTTGAAGAATTAATCTCTCCATCGCTGATTACCAAGATGCATGTTATTAATATTGACACCTGCAGCAGGCACACCAAGCCTTCAACACCCCCCCCCCCCCACCACACAGCTAATAATCAAGAAGCAAGATATGGTAGGATATATACACTGAGAGGTGTATATCAATGTATACAAGCTGAGATTTAACTTCAGTCCCTGTTTTAGGGAATAAAGTATTCTTGACCGATGATGTACAGGTGAAATGCAGTCATAATTACTCTCGTGTAGATGATAGGCCAATTAACCAATCGCCCAATAACCTGGCAAAATAAATACTTACGATACCTCGAGGGAATCATCCTAGGCAACAGTAAGTGGAAGATGGGCATAAACAAGGGAGTTATTAACAGGGTCCTGAGGATATCCCTCCAAGAAAGAACTCGAAATAATGGATTCAAAGTGGATAAGCTTATAATGTAATTATGAAAATTATTTATAATATAGACAAGTAGATGAGCAAGTCGTGTGCAGCACTTAGATATCTTTATTGTTAAAACGTTTCGCCTACACAGTAGACTTCAGACAAATACAGAGAAAATTAAACCTGTAGGAGTTGTACAGCGTCTGGAGGGAGAATTTATGACTCGTTTGAAGGAATTGGAGCGAAAGTCCAATTCTTTAGATCAACAACCATATCACCAACGTGGCGAGGTAATTGTGGTCAGTCCATCAACCTTGAAGTAGTGATCCTCCTCTTTTTAACTTTGGTGTAAGAAGTGACTTGAGATGAGCCATCTTAACTAACCCCTAAACCCTCCAAGAGACACTGTCTTGGAGGAGACTCAGTGTGCTCCTGACATGTTAGAGTTTGGCACATTCTAAGATCTTTTTACTCATATGACTTTTGCTGTAGCTTTCATAGTTTGTTCTGACTGACTGCAAGTCTAAACAGTCATTATTATTGCTTATGTTTATGAACCGCTCTCTCTTAGGTCTAGAAAGACACTGCTCTACATCTCCTCACTTCCTTTGGCAAGGAGTTAGGGCTGTTTGATTAGTTACTATTGGGTGAAGAGGAGTTTCCCTATTGGGTAGAGGCTATGTCAAAAAATTTATGAGGCCTTGAAAGGCTCTTAAAAGGCCTAGTGTTACATGCCAAGTAAGACCCGTGTCTGGAGGCACTTGTCCTGTGTCCTGGGAAAAAAACACATGCGACATAATGCGATCCTTTAGTGACAAAGTTTCGACCACACAGTGAGCGAAACATTATCAATACAAGATCGCATTACACTGCATTTGTGTTTCCATGGAACTGGTATTGTATACCATCTCTCTCCGTAGTGTTTCCTGATAAACAAAACTCCACCATCACCACCTGGCGAGGACTGTCCTTGCTCTCTCATGAACCAGTAATTAAAACAAGTGGATAGAGCGTGCGAAAGGCAACGATGGCATTTTGAGCTTGCCGACCTGTGCAATAGCCGAGTTTTCGTACTTTTCTCTACGGTAGCCTAGGTTGAGGCGAATTAATCAAAATTAACCAGTTCTAATTATTTATTTATTTATTATCATATTAGGGGAAGAGCTAAACCAAAAATGGAATGAAATATCCAATTCCTCGCATGGAGTGACCTTCCCTAGGATCAAGGAACCTCTCTTGAGGGTAACCAGTTCTAAGAGAACACAACAACGGCCAGGGAACACAACAACGGCCAGGGAACACCTCGACTGCCAGGGAACACCTCGACTGCCAGGGAACACCTCGACTGCCAGGGAACACCTCGACTGCCAGGGAACACCTCGACTGCCAGGGAACACCTCGACTGCCAGGGAACACCTCGACTGCCAGGGAACACCTCGACGGCCAGGGAACACCTCGACGGCCAGGGAACACCTCGACGGCCAGGGAACACCTCGACGGCCAGGGAACACCTCGACGGCCAGGGAACACCTCGACGGCCAGGGAACACCTCGACGGCCAGGGAACACCTCGACGGCCAGGGAACACCTCGACGGCCAGGGAACACCTCGACTGCCAGGGAACACCTCGACTGCCAGGGAACACCTCGACTGCCAGGGAACACCTCGACTGCCAGGGAACACCTCGACGGCCAGGGAACACCTCGACTGCCAGGGAACACCTCGACTGCCAGGGAACACCTCGACTGCCAGGGAACACCTCGACTGCCAGGGAACACCTCGACGGCCAGGGAACACCTCGACGGCCAGGGAACACCTCGACGGCCAGGGAACACCTCGACGGCCAGGGAACACCTCGACGGCCAGGGAACACCTCGACGGCCAGGAACACCTCGACTGCCAGGGAACACCTCGACGGCCAGGAACACCTCGACGGCCAGGGAACACCTCGACGGCCAGGGAACACCTCGACTGCCAGGGAACACCTCGACTGCCAGGAACACCTCGACTGCCAGGGAACACCTCGACTGCCAGGGAACACCTCGACGGCCAGGAACACCTCGACTGCCAGGAACACCTCGACTGCCAGGGAACACCTCGACGGCCAGGAACACCTCGACTGCCAGGAACACCTCGACGGCCAGGGAACACCTCGACTGCCAGGGAACACCTCGACGGCCAGGGAACACCTCGACTGCCAGGGAACACCTCGACTGCCAGGGAACACCTCGACTGCATGTAACATCAGTCGAGTCAACATGGAAACGCTGGGTTCCAGAAAACGTCGGGAAAGCAACTACGTATTTATTTAGCGTGGCTTCTCACCCCCACATTTTTGTAATAAAACATTTGTAGTATGCAACTTGCTACAAAATAAACATTTATCCTTATGTTTACTGGTCATCTTCAGAATAATGTCACTAGACTATAGTTCTATTTCATCGTAATTATAGCCGACCCACCTGCAATAATCGTGGCGTATCCACCTTTCAGGAATTATAGCTCATCCACCTTAGTAACTGTGGATCAGCAGTAGAGGCTGGCTGATGCAAAGTGCGAGACTCACCGTAGCACTGCAGAAAGTTACAGTAGTACTGCAGTCGCCGTAGTGCTGTAGAGAGTCATCGTAGTACTGTAGAGAGGGTAGCATGGATGGTTCAGCACAATGATTAAGAACTAGAATATGACCCACCTCGGTGCTGGAGCATGATGTTATGAAGCTTGCACAATGAATGTTGGCTAAGAACAAGAGTCTCACCCACCTTGGTGTTGAAGGATGGTAGATTTGCTTCATTCAGAACTCTTGCACGACGGTGGGAGGCGGCTGGCTCTGAGAGATCGGTCACAGACCTGCCTTCTACCTGGGAGATGGTTGGTTCTGGTAGGTCAGTCACAGAGCTTTCTTCTAGCTGAGTGACGGCTGGGTCTGGAAGACCTTCTACCTGAGAGGTAGTTGGTTTAGGTGGGTTGTTTACAGACCTGCCTTCTACCTGGTTGGCTTTCACCTCCTCTTCAGGTGTCATCAACTTGTTGTTGACGATTCTGTTTGGGATGGGAAGGACAGTGCAGGAAGGAGTGAGTTTAGTGACGAAGAGGCGACGTTGTTCGCAAGCGGGGATACCATGTGCTTGTACGGTCAACAAATTATGTTTGTAAGACCAACAAATTATGTTTGTAAGACCAACAAACTATGTTTGTAAGACCAACAAACTATGTTTGTAAGACCAACAAACTATGTTTGTAAGACCAACAAACTATGCTTGTAAAACAGAGGAATAAAGTATCACTTAATGTGGAGGAAACTGGACAGACAGATGAAGATTATCATCCACCAAAATCCCAAAATTGTGAGAGAAACCTTGTGACGTCATTTGGGTCCGTGCTGGACTATTGTCAAGTCATAACTGGGGCGACAAAAGTAGAGAAGGCCAGAAGACAGTAAGTGATGGGTTTTGGTAAATTGTTTCTGCCACGGTATTGTGACTATTTCTCAAGAGTATCATCATCATGGAAAGCGTTAAACTCGTATTAGTCATATAATTATTGATGAAGAGGAGAGTAGCTCTAATTCCTTGGATCAAATAACTTTCACCATTTAACCTGAGTCATACTTTCTTCAAAAAAATTCTGGGCAATGTTTGTCTAGTCCGTCAGGTCACTTAATTACGACTTCCATTTAACATTAACCTCAGTACAGTTCATTAAACCCAAACATAAACCCACTAAACCAGAGATTAATAGAGAACAATAAAGATTGTCACAATGATCAGTTTAATTTATAGAAATTCATGTTTAAGAGCAGGTGGCCCGACACTCCAAGAATTATACTTATATAACTAAGATTTCCTCTCTCACATATATCCGCTGATGAGGACCGCAGCTAGAGTCCAAAATAAGAAGTAACCTTACTCCCTGTATCTACATGTGGGTTCATATTTGCCTCCTTTCCTCTCTATCTCTAACATATGTATGTATGTATGTATATATATATATATATATATATATATATATATATATAATTATTTAACACACTGGCCGTCTCCCACTAAGGCAGGGTGACCCGAAAAAGAAACGCTTTCACCATCATTCACACTATCACTGTCTTGCCACAGGCGCGCAGATACGTCTGTTTAGATGTCCCTCTAAACAGCAAATATCCCAAACCCTTCCTTTTGAGTGCAGGCATCTTACCTCCCAGTTAGCTAAAACGAAAAAAAAGGTCTAAAATGCAAGGCTTTTTTTTTCTGCCGATAAAAGAACAATGAAAATTTGCTTATGCCATAAATCTGCGAAAATCAATCTGAACAAATCAAAATTTATATATCACTGATTTTATATAATATATAATAAATTTTAACATTGTCCAAATAAAGCCTGGTTCTGCAAATAAAGACACACAGTTCAAGATATTTACTGAGGAAACGTTTAGCTACGAATGGCTTCTTCAGTCTTAAGAAGCCATTGATGGCTAAACTTTTCCTCAGTGACTGGAACTGAGAGTATCTTTACACGCTGTCATCTTCACACCTGTCCTCCAGGCTAAGACTGGCTCTGTCCTCTCTTAGTACCAACATACCACACCTGTCCTCCAGGCTAAGACTGGCTCTGTCCTCTCTTAGTACCAACATACCACACCTGTCCTCCAGGCTAAGACTGGCTCTGTCCTCTCTTAGTACCAACATACCACACCTGTCCTCCAGGCTAAGACTGGCTCTGTCCTCTCTTAGTACCAACATACCCCGTCCAGTGCCGCTCCGGCCGCCGCCTACCTGGCATTCCTGTAGATGCGAGTGTCGCTGGGGTCATCTGGCACTCTCACCCCGTGAATGATAGGGATGCCATCATCACCTATCTCAATGACCCGACCCTCTCTGGCGTTCCCCTTCACCATCAACACAGCAGAAGTCACCTGTGGGTCCAGTCAGGTCACACGAGGTCACGATTACGAAGATCCAGTGTCACCAAGGCGTTTAGGATGAGTGATGTAAAATTCAGAGACATTACGAGTCAAGGTCAGTCATGAACAAAGAAGTCAATTTCAGTTTCAGGGCGAGGAAGATTGTGGGTAAGAAAAACACAGTAAGAAAGAATATGTTGGAGGGAGAGAGTAATGGAGGGGAGTGAAGGGTAATACATGGATGAGGGAGGGAATGGGATAGGATGAAGGTAAATTTAGAGGGTGGAGGTAAGAGGAGAGATTGGAGGTAAGAGGAGAGATTGGAGGTAGGAGGAGAGATTGGAGGTAGGAGGAGAGATTGGAGGTAGGAGGAGAGATTGGAGGTAGGAGGAGAGATTGGAGGTAGGAGGAGAGATTGGAGGTAGGAGGAGAGGTTGGAGGTAGGAGGAGAGATTGGAGGTAGGAGGAGAGATTGAGGTAGGAGGAGAGATTGGAGTAGGAGGAGAGGTTGGAGGTAGAGGAGAGTTGGAGGTAGGAGGAGAGTTGGAGGTAGGAGGAGAGTTGGAGGTAGGAGGAGAGTTGGAGGTAGGAGGAGAGATTGGAGGTAGGAGGAGAGATTGGAGGTAGGAGGAGAGATTGGAGGTAGGAGGAGAGATTGGAGGTAGGAGGAGAGATTGGAGGTAGGAGGAGAGATTGGAGGTAGGAGGAGAGATTGGAGGTAGGAGGAGAGATTGGAGGTAGGAGGAGAGATTGGAGGTAGGAGGAGAGATTGGAGGTAGGAGGAGGATTGGAGGTAGGAGGAGGTTGGAGGAGGAGGAGAGTTGGAGGTAGGAGGAGAGATTGGAGGTAGGAGGAGAGATTGGAGGTAGGAGGAGAGGTTGGAGGTAGGAGGAGAGATTGGAGGTAGGAGGAGAGGTTGGAGGTAGGAGGAGAGGTTGGAGGTAGGAGGAGAGATTGGAAGTAGGAGGAGAGGTTGGAGGTAGTAGGAGAGGTTGGAGGTAGGAGGAGAGGTTGGAGGTAGTAGGAGAGGTTGGAGGTAGGAGGAGAGGTTGGAGGTAGGAGGAGAGGTTGGAGGTAGAGGAGAGGTTGGAGGTAGGAGGAGAGGTTGGAGGTAGGAGGAGAGGTTGGAGGTAGGAGGAGAGTTGGAGGTAGGAGGAGAGTTGGAGGTAGGGAGGAGAGATTGGAGGTAGAGGAGAGGTTGGAGGTAGGAGGAGGAGATTGGAGGTAGAGGAGAGTTGGAGGTAGGAGGAGGTTGGAGGTAGGAGGAGAGGTTGGAGGTAGGAGGAGAGATTGGAGGTAGAGGAGAGTTGGAGGTAGGAGGAGAGTTGGAGGTAGGAGGAGTTGGAGGTAGGAGGAGAGTTGGAGGTAGGAGGAGAGGATTGGAGGTAGAGGAGAGTTGGAGAGTGAGAGGAGAGATTGGAGGTAGGAGGAGAGGTTGGAGGTAAGAGGAGAGGTTGGAGGTAGGAGGAGAGGTTGGAGGTAGGAGGAGAGGTTGGAGGTAGGAGGAGAGGTTGGAGGTAGGAGGAGAGGTTGGAGGTAGTAGGAGAGGTTGGAGGTAGGAGGAGAGGTTGGAGGTAGAGGAGAGGTTGGAGGAAGGGGTTGGAGGTAGGAGGAGAGGTTGGAGGTAGGAGGAGAGGTTGGAGGTAGGAGGAGAGGTTGGAGGTAGGAGGAGAGGTTGGAGGTTGGAGGAGAGGTTGGAGGTAGAGGAGAGGTTGGAGGTAGGAGGAGAGGTTGGAGGTAGGAGGAGAGGTTGGAGGTAGTAGGAGAGGTTGGAGGTTAGGAGAGGTTGGAGGTAGGAGGAGAGAGGGATTTAGTAAAATTAATATTTGTCTGTGATAAATAAATAGGCACTTACACACACACAAAAAAAAAAGAGAAACAAGAAAATTTAGGCAAGTATCCCATTAATGAGTGGAAGGATGACGGATGACTCCCCCCCCCCCCGTGTGTTCAACACTCAGAAATAAGTTCCTTCACAAATATATATACATGTGTGTGTGTGTGTATATATATATATATATATATATATATATATATATATATATTAGTATGTTGCGCCAAGTACGTAAAACTTGTTATTTGGGCTTAAATAGCAACGCTTTTCTTACCAAATAGGGCAAGCGAAAATTTGTGTGCGCAATAATTTGCCAAAAATAATTTTGAACTACTGTAGTCTCCCAGCTCAGGCTGACACTACTGTAGTCTCCCAGCTCAGGCTGACACTACTGTAGTCTCCCAGCTCAGGCTGACACTACTGTAGTCTCCCAGCTCAGGCTGACACTACTGTAGTCTCCCAGCTCAGGCTGACACTACTGTAGTCTCCCAGCTCAGGCTGACACTACTGTAGTCTCCCAGCTCAGGCTGACACTACTGTAGTCTCCCAGCTCAGGCTGACACTACTGTAGTCTCCCAGCTCAGGCTGACACTACTGTAGTCTCCCAGCTCAGGCTGACACTACTGTAGTCTCCCAGCTCAGGCTGACACTACTGTAGTCTCCCAGCTCAGGCTGACACTACTGTAGTCTCCCAGCTCAGGCTGACACTACTGTAGTCTCCCAGCTCAGGCTGACACTACTGTAGTCTCCCAGCTCAGGCTGACACTACTGTAGTCTCCCAGCTCAGGCTGACACTACTGTAGTCTCCCAGCTCAGGCTGACACTACTGTAGTCTCCCAGCTCAGGCTGACACTACTGTAGTCTCCCAGCTCAGGCTGACACTACTGTAGTCTCCCAGCTCAGGCTGACACTACTGTAGTCTCCCAGCTCAGGCTGACACTACTGTAGTCTCCCAGCTCAGGCTGACACTACTGTAGTCTCCCAGCTCAGGCTGACACTACTGTAGTCTCCCAGCTCAGGCTGACACTACTGTAGTCTCCCAGCTCAGGCTGACACTACTGTAGTCTCCCAGCTCAGGCTGACACTACTGTAGTCTCCCAGCTCAGGCTGACACTACTGTAGTCTCCCAGCTCAGGCTGACACTACTGTAGTCTCCCAGCTCAGGCTGACACTACTGTAGTCTCCCAGCTCAGGCTGACACTACTGTAGTCTCCCAGCTCAGGCTGACACTACTGTAGTCTCCCAGCTCAGGCTGACACTACTGTAGTCTCCCAGCTCAGGCTGACACTACTGTAGTCTCCCAGCTCAGGCTGACACTACTGTAGTCTCCCAGCTCAGGCTGACACTACTGTAGTCTCCCAGCTCAGGCTGACACTACTGTAGTCTCCCAGCTCAGGCTGACACTACTGTAGTCTCCCAGCTCAGGCTGACACTCTGTAGTCTCCCAGCTCAGGCTGACACTACTGTAGTCTCCCAGCTCAGGCTGACACTACTGTAGTCTCCCAGCTCAGGCTGACACTACTGTAGTCTCCCAGCTCAGGCTGACACTACTGCAGTCTCCCAGCTCAGGCTGACACTACTGCAGTCTCCCAGCTCAGGCTGACACTACTGCAGTCTCCCAGCTCAGGCTGACACTACTGCAGTCTCCCAGCTCAGGCTGACACTACTGCAGTCTCCCAGCTCAGGCTGACACTACTGCAGTCTCCCAGCTCAGGCTGACACTACTGCAGTCTCCCAGCTCAGGCTGACACTACTGCAGTCTCCCAGCTCAGGCTGACACTACTGCAGTCTCCCAGCTCAGGCTGACACTACTGCAGTCTCCCAGCTCAGGCTGACACTACTGCAGTCTCCCAGCTCAGGCTGACACTACTGCAGTCTCCCAGCTCAGGCTGACACTACTGCAGTCTCCCAGCTCAGGCTGACACTACTGTAGTTTTGGTTACCAGTGAACTACCGTAGATAATACAGAATTACATATATCAGCAGCACACTGCTGACCTACAGAATTTTGCCAAATAAAGAAGAGAGTATTAAGTAAGTTTTTAAATTCTCAGCGCGAACACAATGCTTTTGTATCGTAATTTTTTTGTAATCAAGCTCAGATAAAAAGGTACAATGAAGCCATGTAAACAGAGGCTAGAGATTTATGAAATGTGTGTGAGATGATATTTGGTGCAGTTGCCGTGCCATGCAGGATGAGAAGGATCTCTCTGCCCCGTCCTTCAAGGAGTTGGTTCCTTAATGGAGATAAACCGTATAAAATACCAAAATGATGGGAAAATGGACACAAATGCAGTATAATGCGATCCTTTATTGACTACGTGGGTTTTGTATCAAGTCATTTGATAGATCAAGACCCACTGTGTGGGCGAAACGTAGTCAATAAAGAATCGCATTATACTGCATTTGTCTATTTTTTCACTGGGTCCCCTAACACTGGGGAAGGGCTCGTAATTCAAGAAACAGAAGCTACCCCTCACTTTCTGGAATCAAACTTGATTTCCTCCTGTTTCCCAGAATTACTACAGCTGCTACACCTGTATCTCGGCGGCAAAATCTTAAATGTAATCAGTTATGGCCGCCACGTACCTGCACGGGAGGAGGAACCGCTAAGGAGCGAGCATTCCCAGGGGTCTCTGAGGCAGCCATGGTGTTCTTCGTGTGTTGGTTGTCTGCAGAGTCTCCGGGGTTCTCAACGGAGCGGGTAGACACCAGCGTCGCCAGCAGAGCGGCTGTCAGCAACACCACATACATGTCTGGTGAGATAAGAGTTAGAGTGTTGCTGCCCGAAATGCCCCAGGGATGATAGTGGCTATCTTTGTACTTATCATATCAAAATTGTAATTACACATTGTAACCTTTACAAAGAAATAAAATCTTTATCTTTACCTCTGATTCATGGCAGGATGAAGATGGGAGAATAGAAAGTGTCCGAATTACAAAATTTAGAACACAAAACACGTCATGTAACTTGAACTATTTTTTTTAAATAATCCCCAGAACGTGCGAAAAGCAACGTCCAAGAAGTTAATTTTCAACGTGGGTTTCTCTAAGTTAACAACGTTAACTTACTTAATTCAAGTTGACGTAAATTAAACTAACATTTTCATTCTTATGCTTTCATTATGAAGTGTTCCAGCCAGGGTATTGTGTTTCATTATGAAGTGTTCCAGCCAGGGTATTGTGTTTCATTGTGAAGTGTTCCAGCCAGGGTATTGTGTTTCATTGTGAAGTGTTCCAGCCAGGGTATTGTGTTTCATTGTGAAGTGTTCCAGCCAGGGTATTGTGTTTCATTGTGAAGTGTTCCAGCCAGGTATTGTGTTTCATTGTGAAGTGTTCCAGCCAGGGTATTGTGTTTCATTGTGAAGTGTTCCAGCCAGGGTATTGTGTTTCATTGTGAAGTGTTCCAGCCAGGGTATTGTGTTTCATTGTGAAGTGTTCCAGCCAGGGTATTGTGTTTCATTGTGAAGTGTTCACCAGGTATTGTTTCATTCGTAGAAGTGTTCCAGCCAGGGTATTGTGTTTCATTGTGAAGTGTTCCAGCCAGGGTATTGTGTTTCATTGTGAAGTGTTCCAGCCAGGGTATTGTGAGTTATATTGCTGCTTTTGGTTGGCGTTTTATCTTATAGGTTTTATCTACATTTCTAGTTTTGTGTGTATTATGACTAGAACTTAATATGTCCATCCTAAGTGTCAGTCTGGCACTCTCAGGTATGATAAATTAGACACATGTGCAACACTTGGGTATCTTTATTGAGGAAACATTTCGCCACACAGTGGCTTCATCAGTCTATACAAAGGAGAATGTTGAAGAACAGAAGGAGTTTGAGGTAATCAGTCCCTCAACCTTGGAGTTGGTGTGCAGAACACCGTAGTCGTGAAGATTCACAACTACGGTGATCTTCACACCAACTCCAAGGCTGAGGACTGATTACCTCATCTTTTGTATATAGTTCTTCTGTCTTCCAGTTATGTCCTTGAATTTGTATTGATAAAGCCACTGGATGGCGAAACGTCTACAATAAAGATACCCAGATGTTGCACATGTGTCTAATTTATCAACTTGTCGGTTCTCTGAACCATTCATCTACATACTCGGGTATACTTTTATGTATGTAGGTCCACAGTTAGACAAGCACATACTCATACCTACATACCCCCACACACCATATGTGTGTGCCTACGTCCTCCGTGCCCACCAATCTAACCGGAATATGTAGCCAAGTGTGACGGTTCAGCTTCCCTGCCACCGGGGAGGAGCATACCAAACTTTCTCCCAGGAAATGATATACGAATTATCACGACCATACACCGTGTGGAATTCTTCACGCTCCGAGACCTTCTTTAATTACTATAATTGACTTACTTCAACATTTTCAAAACTTCTCCTTTTATTTCATCTCCCGTTGTCCCCGTTAGTATTGTTCTCAGCTTTCTCTTGTTGTGGTGTTTAGTTTTTCAGGAGGAATGGGAAAAATTGTTCTTTGAGTTGGTCTTTATATGACTATCCGCTCCGTTGAACTTCGAGTCATTTGACCAACGTCTTCCACTGGCTTACTGGAACACCCCAAAATATAAATAAGTTGTTTATATTCAACTTATGAAAAAATTAAGGATTACCACACAATATATACCTAGGATTGTGTACCTGTCATGGTATCTAGTCTCTGCACCTCCCTGTCTCTCATGGCATCTTTCATTCCCCTCACCTAGTCTCTCTGACTGGACACTTACCACCTTGACACACGTGATTGTCTGACTTTCTAGGTGACCCACAGCTTGGTGCTCGTGTCAGACTCACAACCGAGAGGTCTAGGTTTAAACTGCCGGGTCTGGCGTAACATATTGGCGTGTTCCAATGCGTTCTTGCTGCCCCTGCTTGCAAAGCAGTAAAAATAGATATATGAATATTAATAAACTGTTGAGAGTCTCAGCCCGGGACAAAATTGGTATTCATGGGTGGCATTGTTACAGTGTTGCTGGGAGGCTTCAGGTGTTGGGTACGAGGAACTACAGTGTTGCTGGGAGACTTGAAGGGGGACACATTTGGAGGTGTATGCAGGCTGACAGGAAAATTTATAGTTTTACAACATTAGTCTAACCTCGTACCCTTCCTTCCTTCCTTCCTTCCTTCCTTCCTTCCTTCTTTGCTTCACATCTTTCGTTCCCTCCTTCGCTCACTTGACGTTGAAGAAGCCATTGATTGCATGCTCATGCACTCCGCCCCAGGCCCTGACTCCAGGAACTATGTTCATCAAGAATCGCATGAAGCCATTATCATGTGCCTTAAATATTCTATAGAGGAGCCTGGACCCTTGAGTCATCCCACAATCTTTATAAACCACTGATATAGCCTCTTTACACGAAGATGGCAGTAAAGCAATTGCAAAATACTATAGACCAATAGAGCTGAGGTCCCATATTATCAATATTTTTGAAAGGGGTTTTAAGAAGCAAGAGTGTTAATAACATGGAGTCCCAGTAGTTGCACAACCTTGATCAGTATGGGTTCGGAACAGGTCGTTCCTGCCTCTTCCAGTCGGACCACTACGACATGGTCTTGGATACACTGGAAGAAAGCTAAAGGCAGATGTTGTGTACATCGACTCACGAAATCGTAATGACACGATTGCAAACAAACCATACCACGGGTGGGGTTCGAACACGCGGTCAGAGTCTCAAAACTCCAGACTCTCTGACCGAGGGTTCGAACCCCACCCGTGGTATGGTTTGTGTACATCGAGTTTGCAAAAGCCTTAGACATGTGCGACCATGGTGTAATTGCTCACAATATAAGCGCAAAAGGAATAACTAGAAAGGTGGGCAGATGAATATTTAACTTCCTAACCAAGAGAACCCAAAAAGAAATGATTAATGGAGTGAAATCAGAGGCGGCGGCTACAGTGAAGAGCTGTGGTCCTCAAGGCACAGTACTCGCCCCTCTTTTCTCTCTCTTGCACATATGTGATACAGACAGGCGTATAAACTACAACACAGTATCATTCTTGGCAGACAATATTATAATGTGTATGAGAGTGGTATTCAAGGAAGACACAGCGAGAGTCTTAGCTGATATCAGTCAAGTTATCCAGTGGGATACCGTCACAACAACAGCGGACATCAACACCTTGATCGATTAGGCTAGCAATCAAGAAACTTGGTCTGGGGCCGGACCATGGAGGGAAGGGTGACTCTTGGAAGTGACTACAGATAACCTACAGGTACTCATTGCCCCTCCCTGCCTTCCCCCTCCCTGCCTTCCCCCTCTCTTCCACTTCCCCTCCCTGCCTTCCCCTTCCCTGCCAACCTACCTCCATCGATCCTTATCTCTATCCCTCACTGACTCGTCACACCTCTCCTTCCACTCCCTTACTTTCTACTCTCACTCCTTTTGCTACTCCCTCCATCTGTCACCTCTCCTCCCTCCCTCCCTCCCCTCCCCCCCCCTCCCTCCCCCCCCCCTCCCTCCCTCCCTCCCACCCTCCCTCCCTCCCCTCCCCATCGCGTAATTTTAGGATAATCGTAACAAAGAATTTTTTCATATAAAGAGAAAGTTAAGTGTGAGTGAAAGTTTCACAAGTTTCTAATTCATTTTATTTACTTATGATTCAGCACTTTATAAGTTTTAAATTATAAATTAACAGAGTTATGAACGAGCATTACCATGACGTGAACGAAACATTTCGAAAATTAACAAGTAGTGCGGGACTCCTGGTCCCACCGCGCCATGATTATCACATGGAAGCGCTTAACCCGCAGGAGTCGCACAGCGCCTGGAGAATGGGAGGCAATCAGGTTTGATCCAATTCACTGGATCAAGAGCCTTCCACCAGCGTCAAGGCACCGCCCCTCTCCCCTTCACATATTTTTAAAAAAATTGTATGCCAAGTACAGTAAAATCTAAGAGATTTTGTTTTTGATCTAAAATGATCAATTTTAAGTCAAAATACTTTTTATTTTAGTGGTAAGTAGAAAATAATCCGAATAAGTTGATAAGACAAGTGCAACAGTTAGGTATCGTTATTCCGAAACGTTTCGCCTTCATTATATGCTTCTTCAGTCGAGTACAGAGGCACCAGAAGCAGTACAGATGTAAAGACGATATCATCAGTCCATCACCCTAGAGGACGTAGTTTTGAGGTGGTCAGTCCCTCAGCCTGGAGAGTTGTGCTACATAGTCTGGAACAAGGTGAAGGTGAAGCAGCAGTATAGAGACATATACTGTGAAGGGTGAGACGCAGATAATCGTGAGGGCGGGACAGGCGGGACACAGCAGTACTACAAGTAAGCAAGTGATAAATGTTTCTAAAAACCCACAAGTTGAACATTGAGACACTTATGCAACATATGGGAATCTTTATTGAAGAAACGTTTCGCCACACAGTAGCTTCGTCAGTCCACTATAAAGCAGATAGGTGTAAGGAGAGGATGAGTTTGAGGTAATTAGTCCCTCAGCCTGGAAACGATGTTTTCAGTCCGTCACTCTTGTAGGAAGTACAGCATAGGGCCAGAGAAGTGACTTATATAGTGTAGTCTGGTGAGTGGAAGCAGGAGGAGGCGGGGTCACAGTGGTACCATCCACTAGTGTAAGTAGGTCTTCGTCCAAAGGTTGGACAAGTATTGAAGGATTCCTTGTATCAAGGTCCTATTATGTTGCAGTGTCTGACAGATGTGATAAATGACCACTGACTTCTCCATCCTGAGGGACTGGCCACTGACTTCTCCATCCTGAGGGACTGGCCACTGACTTCTCCATCCTGAGGGACTGGCCACTGACTTCTCCATCCTGAGGGACTGGCCACTGACTTCTCCATCCTGAGGGACTGGCCACTGACTTCTCCATCCTGAGGGACTGGCCACTGACTTCTCCATCCTGAGGGACTGGCCACTGACTTCTCCATCCTGAGGACTGGCCACTGACTTCTCCATCCTGAGGGACTGGCCACTGACTTCTCCATCCTGAGGGACTGGCCACTGACTTCTCCATCCTGAGGGACTGGCCACTGACTTCTCCATCCTGAGGGACTGGCCACTGACTTCTCCATCCTGAGGGACTGGCCACTGACTTCTCCATCCTGAGGGACTGGCCACTGACTTCTCCATCCTGAGGGACTGGCCACTGACTTCTCCATCCTGAGGGACTGGCCACTGACTTCTCCATCCTGAGGACTGGCCACTGACTTCTCCATCCTGAGGGACTGGCCACTGACTTCTCCATCCTGAGGGACTGGCCACTGACTTCTCCATCCTGAGGGACTGGCCACTGACTTCTCCATCCTGAGGGACTGGCCACTGACTTCTCCATCCTGAGGGACTGGCCACTGACTTCTCCATCCTGAGGACTGGCCACTGACTTCTCCATGAGGACGGCCCTGATCTCCAGGCTGAGGACTGGCCACTGACTTCTCCAGGCTGAGGGACTGGCCACTGACTTCTCCAGGCTGAGGGACTGGCCACTGACTTCTCCAGGCTGAGGGACTGACCACTGACTTCTCCAGGCTGAGGGACTGACCATTGACTTCTCCAGGCTGAGGGACTGACTACCAATTTACATCAGGTCCGTCCCTAACACCTAACACTGCTCTCCCTCCATCTAACATCGTCTCTTATTCTTGCTTAATTTGTTTATACTCGTACCGTCCGAGCGCCTAATTCACCTAACGCTCCTGGTTCATCTTGTTATTAGAGGTCACAATGCGTCTGTCTCACTTCACTGGGTATACCCGGAAGGTGTTCTGGGGGTCAACGCCCCCACTACAGATATAATAGTCTTTTCATATATTACAATTACTACACATAGTTAATGCACACAAAACATGGATACGAATTTTATTATGTACCGAAATATCTATTAATAAAGACAAAATGCGGTTTATGGCATTTTGCTTCATTAACATGCGCAACAGTACTTGGTGCCCAGACTGTGTCGTCTCCCTCACTTCTGGTATTCATTCCCCATTCATTGTTTCATTTATATGGGAAGATTGCAGAGGAAATTAATTGAATATGGAGGAGTTAATAGGTTGTGCAAGGGAAAATAATGGAAATAATCGCACTGTACACGGTGTGTTATTGTTAATTATGATTAATATAGAAGTGTTACTACTACTACTATCCTGACGCTCCTCATTCAACCTCGCTTTATCTTCATCTCCTTCCCTTTATTCCCTTTATCCCTCTCCCTACGACTTCCCAGAGGACCCACGAGGATTAGACAAGGGTCAGAGAAAGACACGAGGATCAGATACAATGAGTAGACATACACACAAGGACCAGATACAAACACAGACAATAATCAAGACAAAATAACCACATGAGTAAGACATAAGGACACACACACACACACCAGACGTAAGGAGCAGACATGGAGCAGACAACTGGGAGATACCAAACTTTCTCCAGGTCTCCCCCAAGAATGTCTGCTGCTGCTGCCGGACCGGAGCATCACTGGTGAGTTCCACAGCATCTCCCTATGTTTACTTGGAATTCTTCTTTTTTCATTTACTTCGCTATCGTTTGGTTTCCTTTTCTTCCCTTCTTTTTCCTCTTCTACATCCCTTCCCTATTCTTAACCTTCCCTCTTTTTTTTAGTCTTTCTATCCTTGTGCCATCATTCCTTACATAACCTCCTTATTGCTACTGTCAACATAGAAAATCGGATGTGTGTGTGTACTCACCTAATTGTACTCGCCTAATTGTGGTTGCAGGGGTCGATACTCAGCTCCTGGCCCCGCCTCTTCGCTGTCCGCTACTGGGTCTCTGCTCTCCCTGCTCCATGAGCTTTATCATACCTTGTCTTAAAACTATGTATGGTTCCTGCCTCCACTATATCTTTCTCTAGACTATTCCACTTCCTGACTACTCTGTGTGTGTGTGTGTGTGTGTGTGTGTGTGTGTGTGTGTGTGTGTGTGTGTCTCAGAGGGGAATTCTATTGAGTTTCTTTCTCAGATGTTGTTAGACAGAACTCAGTCACGAATTTCACATTGTAAACAAACAGGATACACTACCCGCTAGTTGATACCACTCCCGCTGTTGTCCACTCACCCGGTTGAACCACTCAGTGGTGATACCACTCACTCGCTATTGAGCTGGGTTGATACCACTCATCATCCACTACTCTAGCTGGGTTGATACCACTCACTCGCTAGGGGTTGATACCACTCACCCGCTAGGGGTTGATACCACTCACCCGCTAGGGGTTGATACCACTCACCCGCTAGGGGTTGATACCACTCACTCGCTAGGGGTTGATACCACTCACTCGCTAGGGGTTGATACCACTCACTCGCTAGGGGTTGAAACTCCATCCGTTCCGTAGTTTGTTTGCAATCGTGTTATTTCGATTTAGCGAGTCATGATGGCAGTTTTGAGGGGACTTGAGCTAGAGTTCGTCACAGCTACGCTGGTGGCAGACTATGGTCACAGTGGTGGTTATTATTATTATAATAATGGGGAGCGCTAAACCCGTAGGATTATACAGTGCCTGAGGGGAGAAAGATGGAAGGTATTCAGACTCAATTCAGGGAACTGCATCACGGATCCAATTCTCTAGATCAAGAGCCCCTCACCAGCATCAAGGAATCTTCCTTGAGGGGACAGTGGTGGTCCATGCTAACCTCCCTATGGTGTACAGAAATATATCTTAATAGAGACAGGTGGCCGAGTGGTTGACGCACTGGCCTGGAGTTTTACGACTCACCCGCCATGGGTTCTAACCCCACCCGTTCCGTGGTTTAACTCGGTAGAATCCAGGATTCTGCTGAGAGCTCCTATCGTAGACAATCTCGATTCCACACTAGATACTAACTACATACGCTGTTCTTGTTGGGTCAAATACAGTATGTATATTAATACCTACTATCATTCTTGTCACATTTTTCATTGAAGAGTTTTTTTTTTCAATTGTAAATGTTCTTTTATTTTAATATTTTACAGCTCCCTAGCAGTGTCAAAATACTTTTTATTATACATTTATGTATATTTTTGTTTCCATGCTCCTTTGCCTTGACTCTCTTAACTATAAGCTGAAGATTACACAGTTTTACAAGGCGTTATGCCAGAATATCTATAGAGGTAAGACACGTGTAGCTAGTGTAAATTTATTTAAAGTTACACTTAGTTATGTTTCAGTTTTGTCTAAAGTTGTCCCCACTACTGTCGCTTACACTCTCTACTTCTCTTACGTAATATTAATAAACATTACACCCACTAAGAGGGCAGTGTGGGAAGCTGCAACAGTAACCTGGCCTACAATAATGGACTCAGAATATCTACAAGCCATTTTGATAATTTTTTAAGAGTGTGAGACGTGCAACTAATTATGGGAATGGCTGAATGACCTTGTTTAACCGTCTTAACTAATTTATACAAGTATGAATTAATGATAGTTGCATTCTCAAAAAGTTTATTAATTAGTTCATCTTTGCCTTTTAACACTGTATGGTTTTATTAATTTAACTATTAAAACTATTAGTAATCACCCTTATTCATAATTACTACTGCATTTTTCACTTGTCAGCTTTAATATGTATTTTTTTTATTTCTAAAATTTGTATGATACTTAAAAAATATGAGGCGGCAACGGTACTGTATGAGACCCTTGATGCTGCTCGTCCTTGATAACGTCAAGGATCAAGAATATCCTTGATTAACAATTTTCTGCATTAATTAATCAGGAACAATGACATATATATGTCGTGCCGAATAGGTAAAACTTCTGCTATTTTGGCTTAAATAGCAACGCTCTTCTTGCCGAATAAGGCAAGCGAAAATTTGTGTATGCAATTTGGAAAAAATCATTCTGAACCTAACGAAAAAAAATATATTTCATTGTTAATAACAAAAAAGGCACAATACCGTGACTGGAACAATACACACACAACCCGCACATAGAAGAGAGGAGCTTACGACGACGTTTCGGTCCGACCGAAACGTCGTCGTAAGCTCCTCTCTTCTATGTGCGGGTTGTGTGTGTATATTTCATTGTGTTTGTTTATCATTAAATTATTGTAAACTTATCTAAAATATATTTAGTTGGATTAGACGAAATTAAATTGCGCTTGTTATGATAAGGTTAGGTAAGTTTTCTAAGGTTCTTTTGGTACAAAATTATTAGTTTTATCATTAACATGTATGAAAAAAATATATCTTTAAACATATAAGAATTTTTTTTTAGAAAGGAATTAATTTTAAATGAGTTCTTGCTAAGTGACGAGTTTTACCTATTCGACACGACATTATATATATATATATATATATATATATATATATATATATATATATATATAATACATAGGAGGGGGAAAAGAGAAGAGAGATGAATGTAATTTCTTGGTGTACATTATCTGTGATCGTTTTCTCTTCAATAGTCAAAAACCACACGCTCGTTATTTACGGCAGAGGAAGAAGTGATGGCTTGTATGACACTAAGATGGAGCAATATCCGGAAAAACTTCAATGTGCTGGCAACCAGTGATGCTGCGTCCCGGAGCTTATACTCTGACGGATACACATGCATCCTCCCTGCGGAGGAGGAGGTAATTATGCTAGTAGCGTCTGCATTAACTGGCGTACAAAGCTTTCTAATTCACGTTCCGATGACTAGAACAATAGCGGGAGAGTTCTGTCCTGCACTTTCTTCCTTTACGCTACCGTAGACAAGCAAATAGTCAAGCTTGAACGGTGAGAATTCCCATTAAGTTGGTTTTATGGCAAATGTGTAATATATATATATTTAATATATATATATATAAAAAAAATATATATATATACATACATACTATATAATACTATATATATATATATATATATATATATATATATATATATATATATCATATATATATATATATACAAAATATATACAAATACTATATATATAATATATATATATAATATATATATATAAAACATATATATATATATATATATATATATATATATATATATATACATAATATATATCATATATATATATAATCATAATAAATCACACACCAGAAAGATCACAGTCAGCAGGATTCGAAACCACGTCAGGGGACTCTGGCAAAGTTCCCCAAGTGACGCTACAGACCACTGCCACAGATGCCCAAAAAGCTAGGCTGCCGGGTTTACAAGCCATGTTTCTTGCTAGCCCTGGCACACCAGTGGGCCTCAAGCATGGTTTCAAGCTATTTCATTCTCCTTCTGTATGTTCTGACCTCACAAGCGATTTTTATATTAATACACCACGCAGAAACAGCTAGAACTATAGAGTATAAAACGGCTTATATGTATATCAAACACAAGGACCCTAATGGAAATAAGTCGCTTTGTTTGACTTTGATTAGTTATCGTAGTTTAATTTTTACACAAGCTGCATATCTATATAGTGGATGGTAGCGCAAATATAAATACAGAAAAGGCCTGTTAATAAGGCCCTAAAAGGGGTGATGGTGCTTATAACTGGCTGTTTATTTATCTGTTAGAGACAAATTTAGGATACCTGCTCAAAATTTCTGGTATCTTCTGGCTAATAACTGACACATCACATAGGTTTTTGTACAACCAAGCACAGTGTTTCAACAAGTGTCCATAAGGGTGGCAACATACTTTGTAATGAGTTAGATAATTATCGTTTGCGTAAATGCCATACTGTCATAAAATACTTTTAGTAACCAGTCTTAGGGTTGGCTGCAACATTCGTCAGTGTTTATATTGTAAACTGCGAAGATCAAGAAGCTCAAGAATTCAGAGACGATTAACTAAGCTTACATTTACAAAGAAAATCTACATAAGTACAAAAAAAACAAATTTGTTCGCGAGAAAAACAATGCAACACCTGAACCAAACACAGAACACTGAAGGAAAGTTTACAATACGAGAAGTTACATGAATGGAATTATATATTCATCAATGCAAACTTACTGTACAAGACTTAAGGGAAGCAGGTATAGAACTTAAGGGAAGCAGGTATAGAACTTAAGGGAAGCATGTATAGAACTTAAGGGAAGCAGGTATAGAACTTAAGGAAGCAGGTATAGAACTTAGGAAGCAGGTATAGAACTTAGCAGTATAAAGGGAAGCAGGTATAGAACTTAAGGGAAGCAGGTATAGAACTTAAGGGAAGCAGGTATAGAACTTAAGGGAAGCAGGTATAGAACTTAAGGGAAGCAGGTATAGAACTTAAGGGAAGCAGGTATAGAACTTAAGGGAAGCAGGTATAGAACTTAAGGAAGCAGGTATAGAACTTAAGGGAAGCAGGTATAGAACTTAAGGGAAGCAGGTATAGAACTTAAGGGAAGCAGGTATAGAACTTAAGGGAAGCAGGTATAGAACTTAAGGGAAGCAGGTATAGAACTTAAGGGAAGCAGGTATAGAACTTAAGGGAAGCAGGTATAGAACTTAAGGGAAGCAGGTATAGAACTTAAGGGAAGCAGGTATAGAACTTAAGGGAAGCAGGTATAGAACTTAAGGGAAGCAGGTATAGAACTAGTGAGAAAGTATATGACAAAAGCTCATCTTTGTGAGCCATTCCTATACAACATGTCACGTCACTCATTACTAATCTGTATATGAACAAAAATCACTGCCTCGTGTTGATGCCTCGGTGACAATGTAATTAAGATTCCTTTATAATTGCCTTTGAGGAATTTTCTCTAACAATTAGCAAAGCTTTTCTCAGCATTTAAATATGATGTGAAGTAATAGTGTGGACATCGTTCTGAAAGTGAAGGTGTCTTGAGTCTGTGATCGTCGTCTTGAGACTATGTTCTCTCAAGAAGTTATTTCAGTGTTTACAGGTCTCGAAGATGTTAATTATGTGAAGCGCTAAACCCGTTTTGGAGTGTTAGAGGCTCTATCATCCGTTCGCTAATAACTAGGTATTCTACATAGTTATGCTCACAGGTCTGGAGAACAATGATAGAGACAGCAATAGTTAGTGCTACAAGCAGATCTTAAAGGGAAGTTATAATTAACTTCAACTAGGTTAACTGAGGTGGTCATTTTTAAGAAGCGAGTGAGTTTCCCTGTCTTCTAATATCATGTTTATTTTTCCACTATAATCTACCTTGTCCATAATTACTATCGCATTTGCTTTGTCTGCTTTCGTAAGGTGAAGTCCAGGATCTTTCCTTAATTCATTGTATAACTTAAAAGCAGACAAAGCAAATGCGATAGTATTTATGGACAAGGTATATTATAGGTAAAAAATAATATATTAGAAGACAGGGGAACTGACGTGCCCCTTAATGTGTCCTTTACAGCAAATTTCTTACCACAGAACATAATTTTAAACGGTGAAGAGAACAACTGGCGATCGAAGTGGGGCTACAGCTACTAAATTATCATTTATTCTAAATCAAAGGATAAACTTAAGAATCAGACTGCGCAACCAGCCACTGAAGGGGTACAGTTGACCATCGAAGTGGGAGTCAAACCTGACATAGGACCGCTGACCACTGAGACGTCCTCTTCCCTCGCTCGCACATACCAAGACTGGCTCCCAGGGAGCCGCCACCGTCTTAAGATTCTCACACAACTCTGGTTAACTCCTGCGCTTCATCTCACCACTCATAAAAGCATCACAACTCTTTCCCACGGATTTAGTAGGTCAGGGAGAGAAGGACGCCCTACTGTGGGAACCTCGAGAAACTTCGTCAGTGATGCTGACATCTGGGATCAATTGTGGATTATATTTCATGAACCACTAAACTTATTTGAGTTATTCGGCGCAAGAAGTGATGGAGCCTCGATCCTTCGATCAGATCTCTGTACAATCAAGCTGTTGTTGATCATCAAGTACTTTTACCAGGTAAATCTCTCCAACGGAGAGATTTACCTGGTTGCATGTTCCTAAAAGGTTTTTGAACGCACTGCGTTTCAAGATAAATCTTCAGTGCTCTTGAGGGAGGATTAAATCCCTTGCGCCACATTAAAATTAGGGTAATGTGAATAAGAAAAAATATAAACTAACACAATTGAAACGAGTATTTATGGAACTAATGGAACAGTAATATATTACAAGATAATGGAACATATATTAAAACCGTAATTGAACTGGAAATTTTTTGTTGAACTTGAGACATTGATGGGTAATTGTTGAGACAGAAGTCTGTTACAACAGTCATGTAATAGACTGTCTGAGCACCTGTTTCTTCATTACCAGGTATCCCAGCATGTTTCACTAGCAGGTATCCCAGCATGTTTCACTAGCAGGTACCCCAGCATATTTCACTAGCAGGTACCCCAGCATATTTCACTAGCAGGTATCCCAGCATGTTTCACTAGCAGGTATCCCAGCATGTTTCACAAGCAGGTATCCCAACATGTTTCGGTGGGGAACTAACAAAGATCCACATCATTGTTGTGGGAGTGTAGGTGGGTAACCCACTATGGCGCACACAGTA
Source organism: Cherax destructor (assembly GCA_009830355.1). Lineage (NCBI taxonomy): Eukaryota > Metazoa > Arthropoda > Malacostraca > Decapoda > Parastacidae > Cherax > Cherax destructor. The sequence goes on from WNWK01000705.1 coordinate 325,664, forward strand.
ACCTGGAAAACACTGCAATAAGGAAACCAGTTAACATCTTCGTATAGATGCCACTATGGCTGACAGTCATGATAAGACCAGTGACCATAGTGTTGAGCTTAACCCCCCACCTCCTTCCAGGAACTGACTTATCTGGGACATAACACGAGTCCTAAATAGCGATCACCATCAAAGCCCATCCATCTTTGACCAGAAGGAAAAGATATGTGAAGAGAGAGTATAAGGAAGCTTGCCCACACGTCTCGCCTTCCTCAGAAACCGAATCCAGGTGATTTGTAAGTCAATACTGAGTCACACATCAATTGTTTACTTAAAATATTTTGGAAAGGAATACCTCAGTGCACCAGGTCAGTACTGCCAACAGCAGCAGCACCAGCAGCAGCACCAGCACCAGCAGCAGTAGCACCAGCAGTACCAGCACCAGCAGCGGCAGCAGTACCAATAGCAGCTGCAGCACCAGCAGAAGCACCACCACCAGCAGCAGTGCCGTCGCCGTAACCACCATGGTTGTCAATGCTACGAGGTATTTATCTTCACTCAATTTTTCTAGTGGTGGCGATAGTGGAGGGTGGCGAGAGAGCCTTCTACTTCACCATCCTGACCTCACTTGTAAAAATAGCAGAAACACTAATTGGGAGAGTGATGAAATAAGACATTACTTTGGAAAATTAATGTTTATTTGAAAAATACATGGCAGTGATATGCCAGATAATTTATTTAATAAGATATATGACTACCCTTTGCTTTTATAAGCATTGCTACACACTGCAGCATAGAATCAACCAATGTTGAACACATTTTGGAAAGTTCTTCGTCGTGGTACCAAGTACTAATAACAGCAGCAATATGCAATTCCACAGTTGAACAATCTTTTTTCGCCATCCTGCGTTTGGTTATTGCCCATATATTCTCAGTTGGGTTGAGGTCAGGAGAGTTCCCAGGCCAATTTAGAATGCTTAGCCCACTCTCACTGAAGAATATCAGCATTTTTCTGGTAGTGAAGCAAGAAGCAAGATCCTGCTGGAAAATTCCTTCTTTATCATGAAAGTCTCTGTTCACAATGGGAAGGCAAATGAGTTGCCAGGGTTGCCTTGTATTTGTCACTTTATCGTTCCCTCAAAAAATAACAAGCCATCCAGGGCCTTTAGCAGTAAAACAACCTCAAAACATCTTAGGTGGGTGATCTGACGCTTGTTAAATGTGTCCATTCCGAAGACATTCGCCTTTGCTCCGTCTCACTACCACTGATCTGTACCCATGTACTTCAAAATGCGCCTCATCTGAAAATATAACTTTTTTTCCATTCATCTGTCGTCCATCCCTTATAATCGATTGCCCACCGCAGCAATATTTTCTTCATAGCAGCAGACAACAATTGTTTCTTTACTGGCTTTCTGGCAGTCCTGCCAACCTCAAGGAGCCTTCGTCGAACAGTTGAAGAATCAACATTTACGTCAGATGAAGCCAAATCCCTCTCTAGATCTTTGCTGGTTTTCTTGGAATCCTTCACACTATTTCTCATGATAACCTTGTCATCGTGAGGTGTTGTCTTGAGTTTTCTTCCACATCTTCCTTGACGCAGCGCTCCAGTCACTAGTATCGTCAGCTCTCCTCAGAATCCTACCAACAGTTGGCTTTTCTAAGCTTAAATTTTCGGTGATCTGTCTGATACTCAAATCAGCATGTTTTCTAAGAGCTGCAATACTTGCACGCTTCTTAGGTGTAATATCTATCATGAATTTCAGCAGTAATTATGAAATGAAGGGGAGAATTTGGCGAAACCACATTCACTCACGGAGCACGCTTGAAAGAATAGCCTTACAGAACAACAGCTGTTGTAGCACTGACGAGAGTCGCAGGGTAACACCACAGCTCTATAGTTGTCAGAAGTCAGAAGTAAACTCTTCTGAAAAGCCAACAAACTACATTAATTATACCGGAGACTAAGACATACCAGATAATCACAAAATTTACTCCTGCCCCTATTAATATGCACACTATTGCATCTAATCAGTATCTATATCTTCTCTCGGTAGACAGCCTCGGAACACCAGAGACCATTATATTCTCACCAGGTACCTGCTTCCACACCATTACCCCCAGTCACCACACACGTCACATTCCTTATGACCACTAACCAACCTTCCCAGTCCCTCACCTCCCCAGTGACTGGTGTGGGGAGGTACCAGTCAGGTTTTTGAAAGGAAATAAATATGCTCGCAGTGAACTACGTCCTCCCAAGTCTTGTGATTTATAACGCCAAACAATTTTTTTTAATCAAATTTGATTTGAAATTTTAATAAAAATATTTATATTTACGTATATATTTAAAAATAAACGTGACAGACGTACACACAAGACACCTGAGACATTTTAGTAGTAGTAGTAGTAGTAGTAGAAGTACACATTGAGGTCCGGGGGTCGATTCCCGGTACGGGTGGAAACATTAGGGCGTTTTCTTAAGACACCTGCTGTCCATCAGTAAAATAGACTAGTATGGGTCGAATCCTGGGGACAAAATTGACCTAATTTACCCGAAATGCTCTGCATAACAAGAGGGGTTTCTATACAGTAGTATGTCACTGATGTCAGCTTGGCCTCTATACCTTGTACATGTACTTGTAGTAAATAAAGATTAATATTATAGCAGCAGCATAATCTAGGAAAGGACATAACGTGGTACCTGAACCTTTACAAGACAGTTGAGAGAAAGAAAGACGGTGGCACATGAAATCTCATTCACATGTTTAGTGACGTCACGGTGTTCAGTGAGGTCACAACCAGCTTCTGAGCCAGTCAGCAGGTAATTTATTCTGGCCTCATTCCTCGTCTCCCTTGAAACACTGGTCAGCGGCTGTCTGAGGCGCTCCATCATTACTTGTCTCAGGCGTTTCAAAGCTTTTGTTACATTTGTGTGTGTGTGTGTGTGTGTAGTGTGTGTGTGTGTGTGTGTGTGTGTGTGTGTGTGTGATGTGTGTGTGTGGTCGTGGACCGGGCCGCGGGGGCGAAACATCTTGGTAATGAAAATACCCAAGTGTTGCACATGTGTCTTAATACTCCACGGTTTGGTAAGTCTCTTCATCTACGTCTTCACGTAGGAAAGCTGAGGGGGGTATATAGTGCAGGGAGAGAGCCTTCTGCTTTACTGTCCTCACCTCGTGTATTTAGACAAGTAGCGGCAAACAGTCGGCATTTGTGATTTTTTTAGATGACAACCTCGATATAAGCAGCAAAGTTATCTTATTACTGCCGTCCCAGCATCCCTCTCTCCCTGCTGAGAGTATTCAACTCACAATCGTTAGGTCCTGGGTTCGATTTCCTGTCATGGGGAAGCATTTGAGAAAGTTTCCCTACGCCCCTCTCCATCTAGCGATAAAAAAAATAGGTACCTGTATATTAGGCGACTGTTATGGGTCGCATCCTGGGTGGGGGGAATATGTGTAAGAGACTCCAGTACCTGCTGGAATGTTAAATAAAACAACTCTCTGGCCCCTCGCCCTATGCACCCTTCTCCCCCTTTCTTATCTTCTTTTCGCCTTGTCTACGTATCTATCTCCCCCCCCCTCTCCGTTCCTCTTTCATTCCATTAACGGTGCCCCGTGGCCTGGTGGCAAAAGCTCTAGCTTCACACGGTGAGTGTCCGGGTTCGAATCCTGGCGAGGGTTGAAACATTGGGCGTGTTTCCTTACACCGGTTGTCTATGTTCACCCATCAGTAAAAAATGGGTACCTGGGTGTTAAGTCAACTGGTGTGGGTCGCATCCCGGGACAAAATTTACCTAATTTGCCCGAAATGCTCTGCATAACAAGGGGCTTTCTATATAGCAGTATGCCATTGATGTCAGCTAGGCCTAAATACCTTGTACATGTACTTGTAGAAATAATTATATTATTATTCCCCTCATTCATATATCCCATTTTCTTCCTCTCTTCTCTGGTCTCCTGCGCTACCCACACCTATCTTGTTTCTCAGTATCCATGTGTGCTGGCTTACCAAGCATCGTGCGGCACCCTGCGGCAGCGACCCTTTCCTCCTCCCACGGTCCACCACACAATTACAGTAACGACCTCTTACACATCATGGCTGGCGAACGATGCCAAAATATCGAAAACAAGTGAAGATAAGAGGCTGCAAGACGGACGACCTACCTCCCCCTCCTCTCTCTCTCTCTCTCTCTCTCTCTCTCTCTCTCTCTCTCTCTCAGTTAATGAAACTTGAATCCTGCAGAGTTATAGAGTTTGATGACTGGGAGAAGAGACAAAAGAGAATACTTAATTTATAGAGAAAAAACACTCACGATAACTGGTAAAGTAAAACAACTGGGAATAACAGTTAGCCAAGACCTGTTCTCTGTAATAGATGCAACACTAGAGACCTGTTCTCTGTAGTAGATGCAACACTAGAGACCTGTTCTCTGTAGTAGATGCAACACTAGAGACCTGTTCTCTGTAGTAGATGCAACACTAGAGACCTGTTCTCTGTAGTAGATACAAACATAGTAGCAGCAGGTGTCCAGGGCTGGTAGGGGACAGCAGTGACGAACCTTGATCAAGACTCGTTCATAACACTCGTCTCATCCACCAGACTCATTCTTGATCAGCAGTGACAGTGAGCAACCCTCAACTCATTCTTGATCAGCAGTGACAGTGAGCAACCCTCAACTCATTCTTGATCAGCAGTGACAGTGAGCAACCCTCAACTCATTCTTGATCAGCAGTGACAGTGAGCAACCCTCAACTCATTCTTGATCAGCAGTGACAGTGAGCAACCCTCAACTCATTCTTGATCAGCAGTGACAGTGAGCAACCCTCAACTCATTCTTGATCAGCAGTGACAGTCATAGCGTAGCTTTAACCACAGGTTTGGTAAGTTGGGGGAGGAAGAAGGGGAGGTAATGATGGGCAGTGAGAAATCCTCAAGCCATCCAGACTGGGGAGTGAGCAGAGAGAAATGTGCTACTTACATAGGGAATGAACACACTATTACGTCACTAGAAAGACGAAGAACACGGAGGATATGATCATGACATGCAAAATACTTAGCACAGACAAGGTAGACAATGATTGGCTCTTTACCAGGGAAGCAACAATAAGAAAACATCGTTGGAAATTACACGTGCACACGAGGCGGAGAGAGAACAGTACAGTAACACTCCATACAGTTTCGGGGTTTTAAAACTTAGACATAGATGGTTCTCTCATGTCTGCCTTAAGAGACTGGTCCAAGAGCTATAGCTTACCTCCCTTCCTCCCTTTCCCCAAAAATTTAGCTACAAGTAGGTAACTAAACGCACATGCAAGAACCACATGTGTCCAGAGATGGGACACAGAAACAAGGGGTCACAATTGGAAGTTGAAGACTCAGATGAGTCAAAGGGATGTTAGGAAATATTTCTTCAGCCATAGAGTAGTCAGGAAGTGGAATATTCTGGAAAGTGAGGTAGTGGAGGCAGGAACCATACACAGTTTTAAGAAGAGGTATGATAATGCTCATGGAGCAGGGAGAGAGAGGACCTAGTAGCGATCAGTGAAGCGGCGGGGCCAGGAGCTGAGTCTCGACCCCTGCAACTACAAATAGGTGAGTACACACACACACACACACACACACACACACACACCGACCTAAAAAAATAGAGACTCTCCCTCTGACCGCTGATAATTACTTACATCATTAGAAAGGCACTTCCGGCACGCCAAGATATGGGTGAGAACAGAGAACAGGAAGAACAACACGGGGTTAGAGAAATGAAATGTGGTAATATATGAACGAGAGAAGACAACAACATAATAAATACAAGACTGAAGTAATGAAGAGTGATAACACAAGAGATTAATATATTGAGGAAAGAAAAGATTTAAGACAGACGTGCTGACACGCAGGAGGGAGAGATAGTAGTAGTAGTAGCAGCAGCAGCAGCACTAGTAGTAGTAGTAGTAGTAGCAGCAGCAGCAGCACTAGTAGTAGTAGTAGTAGTAGCAGCAGCAGCAGCACTAGTAGTAGTAGTAGTAGTAGTAGCAGCAGCAGCACTAGTAGTAGTAGTAGTAGAAGCAGCACTAGAGTAGTAGTAAGCAGCATAGTGTAGTAGAGTAGAGAGCAGCACTAGTAGAGTAGTAGTAGTAGCAGAAGCAGTAGCAGCAGAGAGTATAGTAGCCAGCGTTAGAAGCAGTAAGAGGTGAGCCACACCTCACACCACCTCTGGCTAACTTACGACATTTATGTAAGAACGGTAACAGTATTTATTCACAAAAAAGGTAAGGAAGGGAAGAATAAGCCAGCAAGAAGAGTCTGGTGTCACCACTATCAGTCACCAGTCATAATGTCGTGTCAGTATCATATATACACTTGTGTAGTGTATCTTTCCTTTTATACAGCTGGTCCCTTTGCGTGTGACGTCACGGTACCCGCTGACGTCAGAGGCTCAGCGCATGTGCACAGCCTCTCATAGGCACTCGCTCTCACTAACGTTAGACCTACAGGCGAGACAGACGGCGTGGCTGGACTCTCATTTACTTACTGTAAATATACCGTAACCATCCAGCAAGGAGTATCTTTGACCTCCTATATATCTCTCCCAAGACCCACGCGACAAGTGGTGGCAGCGGTGGGATACGATGGGACAATAGGTTCGTTAAACCCATCTTCTCACCTGGTAAGGCAATTGCTCTACGGTGTTTATTCAATAACAGCAAAAAGGGTCTGGTGTCACCACTGTCAGTCACCAGTCATAACAGCAACAAGGGTCTGGTGTCACCACTTTCAGTCACCAGTCATAACAGCAACAAGGGTCTGGTGTCACCACTGTCAGTCACCAGTCATAACAGCAACAAGGGTCTGGTGTCACCACTGTCAGTCACCAGTCATAACAGCAACAAGGGTCTGGTGTCACCACTGTCAGTCACCAGTCATAACAGCAACAAGGGTCTGGTGTCACCACTGTCAGTCACCAGTCATAACAGCAACAAGGGTCTGGTGTCACCACTGTCAGTCACCAGTCATAACAGCAACAAGGGTCTGGTGTCACCACTGTCAGTCACCAGTCATAACAGCAACAAGGGTCTGGTGTCACCACTGTCAGTCACCAGTCATAACAGCAACAAGGGTCTGGTGTCACCACTGTCAGTCACCAGTCATAACAGCAACAAGGGTCTGGTGTCACCACTGTCAGTCACCAGTCATAACAGCAACAAGGGTCTGGTGTCACCACTGTCCTATCAAACAACACAACATCGTTTTCATAAGTTTGAGAGTCAATACACAATTCCAGAGACATTAGGGAGGTTAGCATGGGCCTCACTGTGACCCACGCTAACTCCATGCTTACACACTGGCCTGGAGTTGTACGACTTATTCGCCATGGGTTCTAACCCCACCTGTACCCTGGTTTATTTGCAATTGTGTCATTACTAGTTATATATAGTCTGTCTGGACAATATTTACCTACTCTTCCTGGGCTCAGATATGACTGAATACCATTTCAGAGTCGCTGTATTATTCCCTGAATGATGGTAACTACCGACGCTGTATCTTACACTTATAACAAGTGGTTATCTAGCCAGATAATTTGCTTTTATCTCGAGATTAAAATGTGGGGATTTTAAACAGGTGCAGACGAGTGCGTCATCTGCAGCTCACACGATGCGTCAAATGACAGCTTAGTCAAACTTAATATTATGATTACGTGGAGCTTTGTAATGTTACTTCAGTGAGCAGCTGAAGCTTATTAAGCAGATGTGATAAATGCTTTACAAAACTATTTATCACGTCTGTAATCAGTCCCTCCGTCAGTCCCTGGCTGAGGGACTGATTACCTCAAATTTCTTTGCATTAGACTGATGAAGTCACTGTGTGGCGAAACGTTTCCTCAATAAAGATTCCCAAATGCTGCACAAGTGTCGTACATCAGGCTTATTAAGCAGCAGCAGCAGCAGCAGCAGCAGCAGCAGCAGGGTGTTGCAGCTGAGGCATCAGAGTTCATGGTTTTCCTCAGTTGCATCACTTTTTGTGACAACACTGTGCAACATCCGTTTGCAACTTCTTACCAACACCAACATCCTCTCAGGAAACATTCATCGCTTGTAATTACAAGTGTGTGGTTGGAGAGTGTAAGATTACTTAACTACGTAGTTAAACACCTTAATAAGTCACAGGAGGATACATCAGCACAGAGTTATATCTTGAATAACATAATACACGTTACCCACACATGGTCAGTATTGTTATCCTGCCTCAGTATACAGGTCACCCACATATGGTCAGTATTGTTATCCTGTCTCAGTATACAGGTCACCGACACATGGTCAGTATTGTTATCCTGCCTCAGTATACAGGTCACCCATACATGGTCAGTATTGTTATCCTGTCTTAGTATACAGGTCACCCACACATGGTCAGTATTGTTATCCTGTCTCAGTATACAGGTTACCCACACATGGTCAGTATTGTTATCCTGTCTCAGTATACACGTTACCCACACATGGTCAGTATTGTTATCCTGCCTCAGTAGACATCAAAGCCAGCTGAGTTATGATATATGACGTATGAAGATTATTTTTAAATATTAGTGAAGCTTTAGCGAAAATTAGCAGCCGTCGTGATTTTTACCGAGCACTTTGACCGTGTGGGTCACTAAGCGATCCTACTAATAAACATTTAGGACAGACGTGACCCACGAGAATGGACCATCCTCAGGATGTGATCCACGAGAGTGGACCACCCCAGGATGTGATCCACGAGAGTGGACCACCCCAGGATGTGATCGATGACACCAGATTGATTCACCGAAAAGATGGACCACCCCAGGATGTGATCCACGAGAGTGGACCACCCCAGGATGTGATCCACGAGAGTGGACCACCCCAGGATGTGATCCACGAGAGTGGACCACCCCCAGGATGTGATCCACGAGAGTGGACCACCCCAGGATGTGAACCACGAGAGTGGACCACCCCCAGGATGTGATCCACGAGAGTGGACCACCCCAGGATGTGACCCACGAGAGTGGACCACCCCCAGGATGTGAACCATGAGAGTGGACCACCCCAGGATGTGATCCACGAGAGTGGACCACCCCAGGATGTGACCCACGAGAGTGGACCACCCCCAGGATGTGATCCACGAGAGTGGACCACCCCGAGGATGTGATCCACGAGAGTGGACCACCCCCAGGATGTGAACCACGAGAGTGGACCACCCCCAGGACGTGATCCACGAGTGGACAACCCCCAGGATGTGACCCACGATAGATAACTTAACAAAAGTTGTAAAATGAAGTTTACACAGCTCAAGTGAGCGCCAAGCTTTGTTTTACTAATACCTACCCATGGTGATAGTAGCAGCTACTATTCCTACTACTGCGTCTACGACCACTATTACTACTGCCACTACTACTAATACTACAACAATTATGATCAGTTATTTTCTCTAGGAAGAGAAAGTAAGTCGCGATAACTGTGTCTTCTAGTCAATTATCAACAAAAGTTTCAATTGCGAATGTTCGTAACTTTCGTACGTCGACAATACTACTTCTCCTCTCACAGACTCGTAAATATACCGTAACCATCCTACAAGGAGTGTCCTTTGACAACCTATTTATCTCTCGCATTACCCACACGACACAATAATTAGAATTAAAGGAAAGCGCTAAAACCACAGGGAGTCATTCAGCGCCTAGGGAATAGGCGGTAATAAGGATTGATTTGAGGAAGAGGAGGAGAGCTCCAATTTCTTAGAACAAGAACCCTAAACTAACATCTAGTCTCGTACTCTTGAATAATTTACAACCCTGACGTCTCTCAGCTCAAGCTGACACTATTGACGTTTCCCAGCTCAAGCTGACACTACTGACATCTCTCAGTTCAAGCTGACACTACTGACATCTCTCAGTTCAAGCTGACACTACTGACATCTCTCAGTTCAAGCTGACACTACTGACATCTCTCAGTTCAAGCTGACACTACTGACATCTCTCAGTTCAAGCTGACACTACTGACATCTCTCAGTTCAAGCTGACACTACTGACATCTCTCAGTTCAAGCTGACACTACTGACATCTCTCAGTTCAAGCTGACACTACTGACATCTCTCAGTTCAAGCTGACACTACTGACATCTCTCAGTTCAAGCTGACACTACTGACATCTCTCAGTTCAAGCTGACACTACTGACATCTCTCAGTTCAAGCTGACACTACTGACATCTCTCAGTTCAAGCTGACACTACTGACATCTCTCAGTTCAAGCTGACACTACTGACATCTCTCAGTTCAAGCTGACACTACTGACATCTCTCAGTTCAAGCTGACACTACTGACATCTCCCAGCTCAAGCTAACACTACTGACATCTCCAGTTCAAGCTGACACTACTGACGTCTCCAGTCAGGCTACACTACTGCATCTGCTGAAGTATGACAGTAAACACCAACTTGTCATGAAATATGACAGGTAAACACCATACTGTGTGATGAAATATGACAGGTAAACACCATACTGTGTGATGAAATATGACAGGTAAACACCATACTGTGTGATGGAATGACAGGTAAACACCATACTGTGTGATGGACTATGACAGGTAAACACCATACTGTGTGATGGACTATGACAGGTAAACACCATACTGTGTGATGGACTATGACAGGTAAACACCATCCTGTGTGATGGACTATGACAGGTAAACACCATCCTGTGTGATGGACTATGACAGGTAAACACCATCCTGTGTGATGGACTATGACAGGTAAACACCATCCTGTGTGATGGACTATGACAGGTAAACACCATCCTGTGTGATGGACTATGACAGGTAAACACCATCCTGTGTGATGGACTATGACAGGTAAACACCATCCTGTGTGATGGACTATGACAGGTAAACACCATCCTGTGTGATGGACTATGACAGGTAAACACCATCCTGTGTGATGGACTATGACAGTAAACACCATCCTGTGTGATGGACTATGACAGGTAAACACCATCCTGTGTGATGGACTATGACAGGTAAACACCATCCTGTGTGATGGACTATGACAGGTAAACACCATCCTGTGTGATGGACTATGACAGGTAAACACCATCCTGTGTGATGGACTATGACAGGTAAACACCATACTGTGTGATGGACTATGACAGGTAAACACCATACTGTGTGATGGACTATGACAGGTAAACCACCATACTGTGTGATGGACTATGACAGGTAAACCACCATACTGTGTGATGGACTATGACAGGTAAACACCATACTGTGTGATGGACTATGACAGGAAAACCCACCATACTGTGTGATGGACTATGACAGGTAAACCACCATACTGTGTGATGGACTATGACAGGTAAACACCATACTGTGTGATGGACTATGACAGGTAAACACCATACTGTGTGATGGACTATGACAGGTAAACACCATACTGTGTGATGGACTATGACAGGTAAACACCATACTGTGTGATGGACTATGACAGGTAAACACCATACTGTGTGATGGACTATGACAGGTAAACACCATACTGTGTGATGGACTATGACAGGTAAACACCATACTGTGTGATGGACTATGACAGGTAAACACCATACTGTGTGATGGACTATGACAGGTAAACACCATACTGTGTGATGGACTATGACAGGTAAACACCATACTGTGTGATGGACTATGACAGGTAAACACCATACTGTGTGATGGACTATGACAGGTAAACACCATACTGTGTGATGGACTATGACAGGTAAACACCATACTGTGTGATGGACTATGACAGGTAAACACCATACTGTGTGATGAACTATGACAGGTAAACACCATACTGTGTGATGGACTATGACAGGTAAACACCATACTGTGTGATGGACTATGACAAGGCTCCGTATTGTGGTGTATTTTGTTTCAAGATTAATCGAGTGGTTTTACCCTCATTGTTAGTAATGTATCTTAATGATTTTTTTGGGTCGCCATGAAGTTGAAGTTTAAATATAAATTTATTCATTCAATAAATCTAAGGATAGGAAAAATTTCTCGCAAACTAAAAAAAAAAACGTGAAAGGATTTTTCAAATATGTTCGGACAACGTCAGAGGGATGATAGCTATCCCTTTTCATTTCCACTTTTTCTAGACACGAGGCGCTGGTATAGGTAGATAGAAATATTAATGAAGCGTTAAACCCGTAGGGGTACTACGAAGTCTGGAAAAAGGAAAGTCAGTAGAAAATTTTTTGAAGTCGTTAATGATAAGCGTGCATAGCCATGTTTACACAGGATACTGTGCGTGGGATACCTCACAGGATACTGTGCGTGGGATACCTCACAGGATACTGTGCGTGGGATACCTCACAGGATACTGTGCGTGGGATACCTCACAGGATACTGTGCGTGGGATACCTCACAGGATACTGTGCGTGGGATACCTCACAGGATACTGTACGTGGGATACCTCACAGGATACTGTACGTGGGATACCTCACAGGATACCGTACGTGCGTGGGATACCTCACAGGATACTGTGCGTGGGATACCTCACAGGATACTGTGCGTGGGATACCTCACAGGATACTGTGCGTGGGATACCTCACAGGATACTGTGCGTGGGATACCTCACAGGATACTGTGCGTGGGATACCTCACAGGATACTGTGCGTGGGATACCTCACAGGATACTGTGCGTGGGATACTACTCACAGGATACTGTGCGTGGGATACCTCACAGGATACTGTGCGTGGGATACCTCACAGGATACTGTCGTGGGATACCTCACAGGATACTGTGCGTGGGATACCTCACAGGATACTGTGCGTGGGATACCTCACAGGATACTGTGCGTGGGATACCTCACAGGATACTGTGCGTGGGATACCTCACAGGATACTGTGCGTGGGATACCTCACAGGATACTGTGCGTGGGATACCTCACAGGATACTGTGCGTGGGATACCTCACAGGATACTGTGCGTGGGATACCTCACAGGATACTGTGCGTGGGATACCTCACAGGATACTGTGCGTGGGATACCTCACGGATACTGTGCGTGGGATACCTCACAGGATACTGTCGTGGGATACCTCACAGGATACTGTGCGTGGGATACCTCACAGGATACTGTGCGTGGGATACCTCACAGGATACTGTGCGTGGGATACCTCACAGGATACTGTGCGTGGGATACCTCACAGGATACTGTGCGTGGGATACCTCACAGGATACTGTGCGTGGGATACCTCACAGGATACTGTGCGTGGGATACCTCACAGGATACTGTGCGTGGGATACCTCACAGGATACTGTGCGTGGGATACCTCACAGGATACTGTGCGTGGGATACCTCACAGGATACTGTGCGTGGGATACCTCACAGGATACTGTGCGTGGGATACCTCACAGGATACTGTGCGTGGGATACCTCACAGGATACTGTGCGTGGGATACCTCACAGGATACTGTGCGTGGGATACCTCACAGGATACTGTGCGTGGGATACCTCACAGGATACTGTGCGTGGGATACCTCACAGGATACTGTGCGTGGGATACCTCACAGGATACTGTGCGTGGGATACCTCACGGATACTGTGCGTGGGATACCTCACAGGATACTGTGCGTGGGATACCTCACAGGATACTGTGCGTGGATACTCACAGGATACTGTGCGTGGATACCTCACAGGATACTGTGCGTGGGATACCTCACAGGATACTGTGCAGTGGGATACCTCACAGGATACTGTGCGTGGGATACCTCACAGGATACTGTGCGTGGGATACCTCACAGGATACTGTGCGTGGGATACCTCACAGGATACTGTGCGTGGGATACCTCACAGGATACTGTGCGTGGGATACCTCACAGGATACTGTGCGTGGGATACCTCACAGGATACTGTGCGTGGGATACCTCACAGGATACTGTGCGTGGGATACCTCACAGGATACTGTGCGTGGGATACCTCACAGGATACTGTGCGTGGGATACCTCACAGGATACTGTGCGTGGGATACCTCACAGGATACTGTGCGTGGGATACCTCACAGGATACTGTGCGTGGGATACCTCACAGGATACTGTGCGTGGGATACCTCACAGGATACTGTGCGTGGGATACCTCACAGGATACTGTGCGTGGGATACCTCACAGGATACTGTGCGTGGGATACCTCACAGGATACTGTGCGTGGGATACCTCACAGGATACTGTGTGGGATACCTCACAGGATACTGTGCGTGGGATACCTCACAGGATACTGTGCGTGGGATACCTCACAGGATACTGTACGTGGGATACCTCACAGGATACTGTGCGTGGGATACCTCACAGGATACTGTGAGTGGGATACCTCACAGGATACTGTGCGTGGGATACCTCACAGGATACTGTGAGTGGGATACCTCACAGGATACTGTGCGTGGGATACCTCACAGGATACTGTGCGTGGGATACCTCACAGGATACTGTGCGTGGGATACCTCACAGGATACTGTACGTGGGATACCTAACACGCCCACCAGAGATAAACCTGTTTATTTTTGTAATTATAATTAACAATTATTCTGAACAAATTCTTTAAATATTGCCTAGCTACCTACCCCCCCCTTCACTGCAAAACATTTTTTTTATATTTGTAACGCATTTGTAAAAGGTTTATTTGTAACTTCGGTGTTGATTTACCTTACGTATGGTTTAAGTGACCTCCCCCCCGTCCCCCCCTTTACACACGCTCACTTACGGAGTAATTCGTCTAAACATTTTTTCCATGTACGTCGTTATGATACTGAGAGTTCTGCTTAAACAAAACAAATGCTGGAGATTTGAACGAACCTTCAGAGAGTGATCTTTGCTGCAGCCGCATGAAAACTACCAGATGAATATTTTGTGTCTTTATGCAATGTCCAGCGTGCAGGCACTACACTGTGTGAGCAGCAGGCACTGTGTGAGCAGCAGGCACTGTGTGAGCAGCAGGCACTGTGTGAGCAGCAGGCACTGTGTGAGCAGCAGGCACTGTGTGAGCAGCAGACACTATGAGAGCAGCAGACACTGATAGCAGCAGGCACTGTGTGAGCAGCAGACACTATGAGAGCAGCAGGCACTGTGTGAGCAGCAGGCACCGTGTGAGCAGCAGGCACTGTGAGAGCAGCAGGCACTGTGTGAGCAAGTCTCACTCACACTAGGGCTCTAACACAACTAAACAGGAAGCCACCCTCACCCCGGCTTATATAACCACGCAATACCTGGCAAGCGTTGCCACGCACCTCATTTCCAGTGTTTCTTGCCACCAGCGCACCGATGAATGAAATATATTTTTAATTCTCCTGTACTGTAGATAATTCATCGTCAGCGCTGTCTTAACTAACGAGTCAACACAGATGGTCAGCCACCAGAGCAATAGCTGTAAACGTAACGAGTAAATCACCAGTTTGCAAAGAAAAGCCATAACAACTGCACCTCATCCACCCTTCAGGTGGATGTATCCACTTTCTACCTTCCTCAGTTGCCTGCACAACTATTTTCCACCCCCTGTCTTCCAGGGGCCTCCTTAATTGCAAAAAAAAAAAAAATACTACCAGGAAACCTCCTGACTTACAATTATCTTCAGCAATTAAAGCCGAATTTTTGTTATTGCGGTCATAGAGAAGCGCTAAATCTTTAGGAGTCATACAGCGCTTTGGAACTGGGATGGAAAGTTTTATCCAAGAAGACGGTAGCTCTAATTTCTTGGATCAAGAGCACCTCGCTATCAAGTACTCTTCATAAACAGGAACCCCCCCCATCCCCCAATTTTTTGAGTTATTAAATTCATAGAAAAGAGTTAATCTCGTAATGGCCATAAAGCGCCCAGGGAACAGAAGATAATCAGGTTTAATACAAATTAAGAAAGACTAGCTTCAATTCCATGGATCAAGAGCCCTTCGCCACCTCCAAGGATAATGTGATCATATTTAACCTGCCTGACCTACATAATTTTCTTTATGCTGACTGAATGTTTACGATGTGTGAGAAGTGACAAACATCTTCAAAAAGAGAAAATAGAAAACAAAAGAAAAATAGAGACGATGTGTGAACAATTAAGCAAAATAAAGAAAACAGAGAGAGAGAGAGAGAGAGAGAGAGAGAGAGAGAGAGAGAGAGAGAGAGAAGCAGTGAAAGACAGCAAGAAGACGCCAATATTTAGTGTTGGACGGGACCCAGCACTGCCTGCCAGAGTCACTGCACATTCATTCTGCATTTACTGTACTGTTCTTATATCACATGTGAAACACTCTGGCGTCTTATTCAATACGTGTCTTATTCATCACGTGTCTTATTCATCACGTGTCTTATTCATCACGTGTCTTATTCATCACGTGTCTTATTCATCACGTGTCTTATTCATCACGTGTCTTATTCATCACGTGTCTTATTCATCAACCTGTCGCTACTGTACACCATCACAATTACGATACTCCCTATCCCCCTTCTAGCCTAACCTTCACAAACCATAAGAAATAATTGTAAACAATACCATATTACCTATCCGCCTTGTACATCCTATATAGATTACGTAGCCGCCTTGTACATCCTATATAGATTACGTATCCGCCTTGTACATCCTATATAGATTACGTATCCGCCTTGTACATCCTATATAGATTACGTATCCGCCTTGTACATCCTATATAGATTACGTATCCACCTTGTACAACCTATATAGATTACGTATCCACCTTGTACATCCTATATATATTACGTATCCACCTTGTACATCCTATATATATTACGTATCCACCTTGTACATCCTATATAGATTATGTATACCTTGTACATCCTATATAGATTACGTATCCACCTTGTACATCCTATATAGATTACGTATCCGCCTTGTACATCATATATAGATTACGTACCGCCTTGTACATCCTTTATATAACGCATTACACTATTAAGTTTGTTTTAGATGTACATAATCTCTCAAGACACGTAATATTTACTGGACACAAAGATGTATTACCGACAAGTATGATTACAAACACACAGGTTTATAAAGAGCTTAATCAAGCTATGACTTAATAAAGCTCTACATAGAGTGAAACATTATCCCAATTAAACCTTCTTCTAGGGTATAAATCTTTACTTTCACACGTACATGTATTGTGCTATGGCTGGTCTTCACGGAGGAACTCTCATGGTTTTTTTTGTTTATTTTTTAAGTTATAGAGGTTGGAAGAAAGTAGGTTTTTCACGCACCGCTGCTAAAAGTTTTTATCTGCGCTCTCTACTTTTCATGAATTATATTCATCACTTTCTAAGTGTATGTACTGAGTACCAGTTAGTAATTGCACCTGTATATTGCCCCCACCATGACACGTAAAGCGTCCACATGCAAGCCTATCGTTGGTAGTGGGCATATCCGTACGGGTATGCACACGTATACGCGCGTGTGTATACGTATGCATACACACACATACAAACACACACACTTCTCAAGCCCTAGCTCTCATTCCCACTCATACACAATAACTCTAAACAAATCATATTCTACCCCTGCATCCTTCCCACCTTCACCCACATTCCTAAACAATTCCAGTGCCAAAACGTTCCTCACAACTACCTTTCATCCCAACCCCTATCCCCCACTAATCTCTCTCCCCTCTACTCTCCACACTCCCTCACACACATCCACGATACCGACCACTTCTAGTGCAAGACTGCAACAGCCCATTAACCTAACCCTCAGCCCCAACATCTACCTACACCCCCCTCCCACCCACCTGTCCCATGGACAAGGACCAGATCAGGAACCCGAAAACTAAACCATAATAACAGAAAGCACTGTATAATACGTAAATAGATGTTACAACAAACAAAACTGATGAATGTAATGTACGAATAGTAAATGAATCCACAGACATTATAGCACTCACAGAGACAAAGTTCACAAAGGCGCACAAATAACCTGAACATAGGAGAAAGACACTAGTTAATGGTCCAAGTCGGACCGAAACGTCATCGAAAGTTTCTTTATTTATGTATTGTTCCAGTTATGGTATTGTGTAATTTTGTTCTCACAAAGATGATAGCAGATGTGATCTTGCCTGATGGATATCAGATTATGACGAAGGACAGAAGAAATAGAGGAGGTAGGGAAGTAGCACTGTTCATCAGAAAAAGATGAGGTTTCGAGATAAAAGGAATACACAAAGGAGTTGAATGACTACACAGTAAGCACACTGGAGACTAGGGAACCCAAGATCTTCATAGTAGTGATTTAAAACCCACCAGACCTCGACAGGAATATGACAACAGAGCGATGGTGGGTACATTAGTATAAGCTGCCAAGAGAGTCCACACGAGTAATGCAAAACCACTGATCACGGAAGACTTCACACACAAGGAAACAGACTTAGAGAGTATTGAGCCCAGCGGAGGACAAGAAATTTGGATGTCTAATATGTCGGAAGTTCTAATAGAAAACTCTTTTTTATTTTACACAAATCAGTTTTACAGTTTAAGAGCTGTTATCCTACCTCAGCTCATTTCAAAGCTCAGCCCTATCTAAGGTAGACTACCACCACTCAGAATGCGACCCACAATAGTCAGCTAACACCCGGCACCTACTTAATGTTAGGTGAACAGGAACATCAGGTGTAAGGAAACACTGTATGGAAGCTGAGGTGCGCTGCCAGCCAAGCCACAAACACTTGTTAACATGTCAGGGACACAACCCGAAGACTGGAGATGATCAACCAGCAAGACTGGATTCTGTATTCACCCTGAGTCTGACGTGAGGGACATTCATTGCAGCAATACTGAGTTGTCAATACCTTGTGGAAGTAAACTTGCAGAGAGACACGGAACGGAAAGGAAGAAATCTGACTTCGGAAGAGGAGTTCATGCAATCATGAGGCAGTTCCTGGATGAAGTGTAGTGGGAAAGGGAATCATAACGAAAAACATCAATGAAATGCTGTACTACGTCGCTGGAAAGTGTGCCCGGAGACAGAGATGAAATTCATACCCAGGAGCAGAAACAATGACAAGAACAGAGTGAACCCATGTTTCACACAAAGGTTCAGAGAGGCAAAAAGCTAAAGTACAAGAGCATGGAAAAAATGTAGAAAGCAAAGAACATAGGAGAAAAAGGAAAATGAACAGAAGCCAGATTTGAATATGCATGGGTAAGAGAGGCCGTACGACAATTTGAGAATGATATACCATCGACAACTAAATATGAAATAAATTTTTAAATCATTTTTGTTGAACAAGCTGAGAGACAGATTACCTCAAACTCCTCCTCATATTCCACTTTTTTTGCATTGGACTGAAGAAGCCACTGTGTGGCGTTTCCATAATAAAGATACCCAAATGTTGCACAAATGTCTCAGTTACCTGTGTACCAGACTTACAGGTACTGTGATGCAGGCTAGTTACCTGTGTACCAGACTTACAGGTACTGTGATGCAGGCTAGTTACCTGGGTACCAGACTTACAGGTACTGTGATGCAGGCTAGTTACCGGGTTTACCAGACTTACAGGTACTGTGATGCAGGCTAGTTACCTGGGTACCAGACTTACAGGTACTGTGATGCAGGCTAGTTACCTGGTACCAGACTTACAGGTACTGTGATGCAGGCTAGTTACCTGTGTACCAGACTTACAGGTACTGTGATGCAGGCTAGTTACCTGGGTACCAGACTTACAGGTACTGTGATGCAGGCTAGTTACCTGTGTACCAGACTTACAGGTACTGTGATGCAGGCTAGTTACCTGGGTACCAGACTTACAGGTACTGTGATGCAGGCTAGTTACCTGGGTACCAGACTTACAGGTACTGTGATGCAGGCTAGTTACCTGGGTACCAGACTTACAGGTACTGTGATGCAGGCTAGTTACCTGTGTACCAGACTTACAGGTACTGTGATGCAGGCTAGTTACCTGGGTACCAGACTTACAGGTACTGTGATGCAGGCTAGTTACCTGGGTACCAGACTTACAGGTATTGTGATGCAGGCTAGTTACCTGGGTACCAGAGTTACTTCAATGATCAAGAGTGTGGCAGCAGTGGTGACAATCTTGTGTAAATCTGGACCTCAGTGAGTTATCTAATGGGAGATGCAATTATGTAGATTATGTTTTTTGGTTTGGATAAATAATTTTATGTCTGATATCTGATGTTTTGACTAGATTTGCCCAAGGTGACAATGAATTCTTGGGGTGTGGTCAAAGATGAAGGCCGAGTTCAAAGGTGGGGATAAAAGGTCGAAGTTTAAAAGCACAAGTTCTAACAAACAACCAAGTGAAATGTTAGAAATGGAGACTACGACGCTGTCGCCACCACCACTATCACCACCACTATCACCACCACTATACCACCACTACCACCACCACTACCACCACTATCACCACCACTACCACCACCACCAACACCCCCACTACCATCAACAACATCAACACCCTCACCACCACCAACATCAACACCCTCACCACCACCAACATCAACACCCTCACCACCACCAACATCAACACCCTCACCACCAACATCAACACCCCACCACTAGCACCACCACCATTGCAATCTGCAGTGATCACTAAGAGATTTATCATCCAGTTTAGACACAGTGATGGTCAATCATGAAGGAAGTAACACTCGTCCCAGCGTTGCTTTCACACATTTTCTACCAAGAAGTCAGACCAGGAAGACTATCTCCTGTGTGAGATACCTGAAGCATCACCACACACACACACACACACACACACACACACACACACACACACACACACACACACACACAATGAATCAGAAAGTGAACGATGTTTTAGCATCAGTCATTGTGGCATCTAAGTGAAAGGAATGTTCAATGTATTTGTTAAGGAATTACAAGTTGACGCCGAATGCCGCTGTGAGAGTGAATATTATATTATTAAACTCCAACTGCTTCCTGACTGATCTTGTATGGATGGATAATCTGAGGTTCCTCTTTGCCCCCTCCCATCACTACCACCTACTTATCTCCCTTTCCTTTCGCACCCACGTATGACCACATCTTCAACTACTGCAACATCATCCATAGATAAAAATATAACCCAACCTATCGGCCAGACCCAGTGTACTTCCACCAATGGGCCCCGTTTACATGTGTTGATGTCTTCAATTGCTGCATCTCTCATCGTCTCTTATTAGGTCCGTTATGAAAGCGTATTTCCTGATAACCAATAAAGGCCACTGTGCAGCCAAAATTTCTTTCAATAAAGATAGACAGATGTTGTACATGCGTCTTATTCAGTAACGTACACACCTCTACAGTCAGTCCAGCTCTATCGTCGATCCTTATTTTATTCTACTCCCGTTTTAGAATTCAAAAGCGGAATAGAACGAAATTAGTTCTGATCTTATCACAGCCACGTATGTGTTCTCATCAGGAGACATGTCCAGTGTTACTGGGTACTTGATGTTTGTAGCATTAATGACTCAGTGGTTAAAGCGTCGTGGATTTTGGGTTGCTTTCCACGAGGCGGGTTCGATCCCCGGTTAGTCGTCAGTATTGTTAATATATCACAGTAAACAAATGATATCACAGTATGGCGATATCACTGTGGTTATTTTGCATTATATATATACCTATATATATATATATATATATATATATATATATATATATATATATATATATATATATATATATATATATATATATATATGTGTGTGTGTGTGTGTGTGTGTGTGTGTGTCGTGCCGAATAAATAAAACGCGATTTTGGCTTAAATAGCAACGCTCTTCTTGCCGAATAGGGCAAGCGAAAATTTGTGTATGTAATAATTTCACAAAAGTAATTCTGAATCTAACGAAAAAAAATATATTTCATTGTGTTTGTTTATTATTAAATTATTGAAAACTTATATAAAATATATTTAGTTGGATTAGGCTAAATTAAATTGCGCTTGTTATAATAAGGTTAAGTAAGATTTATAAGGTTCTTTTGGTACAAAATTACTAATTTTTATATAAGCGTAAACAAAAAAAATTAAATGTATAAGAGAAAATTTTAGAAAGGACTTAATTTTATAGGAGTTCTTGCTAATTGACCAGTTTTACCTATTCGGCAGGGTGGCCCGAAAAAGAAAAACTTCCATCATCAGCCAGAGGCGTGCTTACACTACAGTTATAAAACTGCAACATTAACACCCCTCCTTCAGAGTGCAGACACTGTACTTCCCATCTCCAGGACTCATATCCGGCCTGCCGGTTTCCCTCAATCCCTTCATAAATGTTACCTTGTTCACACTCCAACAGCACGTCAAGTATTAAAAACCATTTGTCTCCATTCACTCCTATCAAATACGCTCACGCATGCTTGCTGGAAATCCAAGCCCCTCGCACACAAAACCTCCTTTACCCCCTCCCTCCAACTTTTCCTAGGCTGACCCCTACCCCGCCTTCCCTCCACTACAGATCTATACACTCTTGAAGTCACTTTATTTTGTTCCATCCCCTCTACATGTCCGACCCACCTCAACAACCCCTCCTCAGCACTCTGGATAATAGTTTTGGTAATCCCGCACCTCCTCCTAATCTCCAAACTACGGATTCTCTGCATTATATTCACACCACACATCGCCCTCAGACATGACATCTCCACTGCCTCCAGCCTTCTCCTTGTTGCAACATTCATCACCCATGCTTCACACCCATATAAGAGTGTTGGTATAACTATACTCTCATACATTCCCCTCTTTGCTTCCTTGGATAAAGTTCTTTGTCTCCACAGACTCCTCAGTGCACCACTCACCCTTTTTCCCTCATTAATTCTAGGATTCACCTCATCTTTCATAGACCCATCTGCTGACACGTCCACTCCCAGA
The DNA here is from genome assembly GCA_009830355.1 of Cherax destructor. NCBI lineage: Eukaryota > Metazoa > Arthropoda > Malacostraca > Decapoda > Parastacidae > Cherax > Cherax destructor. The sequence continues at coordinate 348,487 of WNWK01000705.1, forward strand.
TATCTGAATACATTTATCTCCTCCATACTCTCTCCCTCCAATCTGATATCCAATCTTTCGTCACCTATTTTTTTGTTATCCTCATCACCTTACTCTTTCCTATATTCACTTTTAATTTTCTTCTTTTACATACCCTACCAAACTCATCCACCAACCTCTGCAACTTCTCTTCAGAATCTACCAAAAGCACAGTGTCATCAGCAAAGAGCAACTGTGACAACTCCCACTTTGAGTTAGATTCTTTATCTTTTAACACCACACCTCTTGCCAACACCCGAGCATTCACTTATCTTACAACTCCATCTATAAATATATTGAACAACCACTGGTGACATCACACATCCCTGTCTAAGGCCTACTTTTACTGGGAAATAATCTCCCTCTCTCCTACACACTCTAACCTGAGCCTCACTATCCTGTAAAAACTCTTCACTGCTTTCAGTAACCTTCCTCCTATTCCATACACCTGCAACATCTGCCACATTGCCCCCCTATCTACCCTGTCATACGCCTTTTCCAAATCAAAATATAAATATAGAACTGTGAACACAACTTAGAAAACTAGCGCCATAACTGGAATAAATTATATATATATATATATATATACATGTATATATATAACTAATTCCAGTTATGACGCTAGTTTTCTTGGTTGTGTTCACAGTTCTATATTTATATTTTTGTTATCCATCTTATTATATTTATAGAAAGCGCTAAATCCTTGTGGGTCACTTGCGCTAATTTGTTACACAAAGACGATAAACTTTCTCATCTTTCATCTTTGTGCTGACACAACGCTCACTGTCATCTTTGTTTTCCATCTTAGTTCACTCGTCTTACTAATGAAGAATGTACACTGTCTTTGTATTCTCGTAAACAGAAGTTAATCTAATGAAATAATGATTTTATTAGTAGTATTTTATCGTTATTGGGAGCACTAAACTTGTAAGGGTATTACACAGGATGATGAAAGCAGCTCTGATTCAATAAATCTTCCCCAACATTTACCTTTCTTAAGGCTGGTTGGGTTAATGGGCTTTAAATGTTGTATACGACTACACGAGGGTCGTTTCAAGGCTGCAGGTAACCTCTTCGCTACCAGTCAAGAATTAATTCCTTAAATAGGGATTAAAGTCAGTTCACAGCATATATAAACAGACAATCACTTTACGGTGTAACCCCTTAAAAGGGGGACATTAAACTTGAGCAGTGACTGGCTGATCCAGGCTGTGTGTGACAGCCCAAGACTCAGAGTGACTCTTGGAAGATTGGAACATCAGGTGTGTGACATGTTAACTGTGGCGAAAGGGAAATGCAAAGCTGGAACAACAGACTGAAAGATGCTGAGTAATGGTTTGGAGATTCCCTATTGTTGTTGGACTCCCGTGAGCATCGTTCAGCAGCCATGTTTGTGATGCTGACTCTCCGAGTGCAGCATCCAAGACCTCAACCCTTAACACTTTTAGGTACAGTTAAAACCTTTTTTTTTTTAAAGTGTAATTTGTCATTCTGTTTAGAAACTCTGTATATACTCCTTGCTTGTTTAACGACTTAGGATAAATTTGGAAAAATCTACCTATTAAAAGTGAATGAAACGAAGATAAAAGGCAGAATTAAAGTGAAACAAGAGAGTCTCCATCCATGACCATTCAGACAGGGAGAGAAGCTTTCACTTTTGGTAGTGTATGTATGTGTACCTTGGTTGACAACAGGTGTTTCCTCTTCCCCTCCCTGTAACTTTATCTCTCTCCTCCCTCCCTCTCTTCCCCCCCATCTGTCTCTACACCCGCTGTTCAGACCCCCTTTTATTAAATCGCCAGGCCCACTAAAGTTCCAAAAATTTTAAATACCTTCACACACACACACACAGTGGAGAAAGGCCACTATGGTTTCTTTCCATATATACAAAATAGGAAAGAAAAGAGATGCTACATTACAGGCCAGTATGTAACATACATATTATCAGAAGATCTGGAGAAGTTTGCAATTGAAAAAAAAAAAAGCATCTGAAGAGAAGATTCGGGAAACCAGCACAGATTTAGTTATTTAAAGTATTATCTTACGAATTTTCTGCAGTTTTTATTTATTTTATATATATATATATATATATATATATATATATATATATATATATATATATTTAAAATCTTAACATATATGAAAGCTGGTGTATATATGACATGCAGTGTTAAGGACCGACCCTCATGTAGAAGACAAGTGATTCAAGAATGCCTGTCCTGTACCACCCTCACGGCTTTAGCGTTTATTTTTAATACAACAACAACAATAATAATAATAGTAAAAGAGGGAATGGAGAGAACATTTCCTCTTACAGTAATCTCCAATACAATCTTAGTAAGACTTAGTTTGTAAAATAACTTTAACATACTGCATATATAGACTCAGTGTTTTTGTTGTTGTTATTGTTGATCTTGTTGTTAGTGGTAGTGGTATTAGTGTTGTGGTGGTGGTATTGGTGTTGTGGTTGTGGTACTAATGTTGTGGTGGTGGTATTAGTGTTGTGGTGGTGGCGTTAGTGTTGTGGTGGTGGTGGTACTAATGTTGTGGTGGTGGTATTAGTGTTGTGGTGGTGGTGTTAATGTTGTGGTGGTGGTATTAGTGTTGTGTGGTGGTGGTACTAATGTTGTGGTGGTGGTATTAGTGTTGTGGTGGTGGTATTAGTGTTGTGGTGGTGGTGTTAGTGTTGTGGTGGTGGTATTAGTGTTGTGGTGGTGGTATTAGTGTTGTGGTGGTGGTGTTAGTGTTGTGGTGGTGGTGTTAGTGTTGTGGTGGTGGTACTAGTGTTGTGGTGGTGGTACTAGTGTTGTGGTGGTGGTACTAGTGTTGTGGTGGTGGTACTAATTTTGTGGTGGTGGTACTTGTGTTGTGGTGGTGGTACTAGTGTTGTGGTGGTGGTACTAGTGTTGTGGTGGTGGTACTAGTGTTGTGGTGGTGGTACTAGTGTTGTGGTGGTGGTACTAGTGTTGTGGTGGTGGTACTAGTGTTGTGGTGGTGGTACTAGTGTTGTGGTGGTGGTACTAGTGTTGTGGTGGTGGTACTAGTGTTGTGGTTGTGGTACTAGTGTTGTGGTGGTGGTACTAGTGTTGTGGTGGTGGTACTAGTGTTGTGGTGGTGGTACTAGTGTTGTGGTGGTGGTACTAGTGTTGTGGTGGTGGTACTAGTGTTGTGGTGGTGGTACTAGTGTTGTGGTGGTGGTACTAGTGTTGTGGTGGTGGTACTAGTGTTGTGGTGGTGGTACTAGTGTTGTGGTGGTGGTACTAGTGTTGTGGTGGTGGTACTAGTGTTGTGGTGGTGGTACTAGTGTTGTGGTGGTGGTACTAGTGTTGTGGTGGTGGTACTAGTGTTGTGGTGGTGGTACTAGTGTTGTGGTGGTGGTACTAGTGTTGTGGTGGTGGTACTAGTGTTGTGGTGGTGGTACTAGTGTTGTGGTGGTGGTACTAGTGTTGTGGTGGTGGTACTAGTGTTGTGGTGGTGGTACTAGTGTTGTGGTGGTGGTACTAGTGTTGTGGTGGTGGTACTAGTGTTGTGGTGGTGGTACTAGTGTTGTGGTGGTGTACTAGTGTTGTGGTGGTGGTACTAGTGTTGTGGTGGTGGTACTAGTGTTGTGGTGGTGGTACTAGTGTTGTGGTGGTGGTACTAGTGTTGTGGTGGTGGTACTAGTGTTGTGGTACTAGTGTTGTGGTGGTGGTACTAGTGTTGTGGTGGTGGTACTAGTGTTGTGGTGGTGGTACTAGTGTTGTGGTGGTGGTACTAGTGTTGTGGTGGTGGTACTAGTGTTGTGGTGGTGGTACTAGTGTTGTGGTGGTGGTACTAGTGTTGTGGTGGTGGTACTAGTGTTGTGGTGGTGGTACTAGTGTTGTGGTGGTGGTACTAGTGTTGTGGTGGTGGTAGATGTCTGTTGGGACCTTGTTGTCTTAATTAATGGAAGTGCTTGAGAGGGTTGCTGTGAATGGCGTGAGGAAGTGTGTGGGAGATGTGGAGGGTGTGGGAAACGGTGTGGTAGAGAGAGTGGAAGATATTGTGGGGGATAGTGTTGTGTGGGGAGACGTAATCAGAGAGGCGTAGTTATCGTTAGATGAAATGCATAATGATCAATCAGCCTTACGTGCTAATAGATTGTTGACCTAGTGCTACGACAGTCATGACTTAAGCGTTACTAGAGTAATGACTTACATGGTACTAGACTGTTGACTTACGTGCTACTAGACTGTTGACTTACGTGCTACTAGAGTGATGACTTACGTGCTACTAGACTGTTGACTTACGTGCTACTAGACTGTTGACTTACGTGCTACTAGAGTGATGACTTACGTGCTACTAGAGTGATGACTTACGTGCTACTAGAGTGATGACTTACGTGCTACTAGAGTGATGACTTACATGGTACTAGACTGTTGACTTACGTGCTACTAGACTGTTGACTTACGTGCTACTAGAGTGATGACTTACGTGCTACTAGACTGTTGACTTACGTGCTACTAGAGTGATGACTTACGTGCTACTAGAGTGATGACTTACATGGTACTAGACTGTTGACTTACGTGCTACTAGACTGTTGACTTACGTGCTACTAGAGTGATGACTTACGTGCTACTAGACTGTTGACTTACGTGCTACTAGAGTGATGACTTACGTGCTACTAGAGTGATGACTTACGTGCTACTAGACTGTTGACTTACGTGCTACTAGAGTGATGACTTACGTGCTACTAGAGTGATGACTTACGTGCTACTAGACTGTTGACTTACGTGCTACTAGAGTGATGACTTACGTGCTACTAGAGTGATGACTTACGTGCTACTAGACTGCATTACCTGTATGAACTACTCACTACAACCTCACAGTTCTACATCAGATTTTCTCCACTATGTTCATGTGTGTCATACTCACTTACTTTTGTAACGAGTAAAATGGGTGACAGTGGCGAGGAAGGTCGCACACGGGGCTGGTAACGCTGCCGAAAATCCTCACTTAATGAGAGTGTGGGGAGAAAGTGGTTGAGCTTCAGCTCCTAAGCCCCGCCTCTCATTTTGCGATCCACTGGCTTGTGTGTGTGTGTGTGTGTGTGTGTGTGTGTGTGTGTGTGTGTGTGTGTGTGTGTGTGTGTGTGCGAGTCATGTACGTACTTTTTCTCTTTCTGTCGGTAAGCTTTACAAGGATATGCTGATAATTATTTTGCTAATTAGTGTAATTAAAAGCTGATGCTTCATTAACAGTATCATGACAGACTTTCCCATTACCCCTTCCCGTTACTCTCTCTCACGCTTACACTCTCTCTCTCTCTCTCTCTCTCTCTCTCTCTCTCTCTCTCTCTCTCTCTCTCTCTCTCTCTCTCTCTTCCACAGGGCTTTACAAGGTTAGGTACAGGTTCCTAACTTTATATACAAGCTAAAAGCTCTTACGTACATCAGCTCTCTCTCTCTCTCTAGAAAGCAAGTTTTTAAGATATGTGAAGTCTGGTGTGTCTACACATATCCTAAGTGAAGTTTCCAAATGAAGTTTATAGCAGCCACTGACTTCGTAGATGCCACTGACTTCGTAGATGCCACTGAGTTCATAATTATAAAGGAACTCACAGTTATAGAGCACTTCTCAATTATAAAGCAATCCACAATTATAGATCCATTTACAGTTTTACAGAATTTTACCGTTTTAGAGAATAAAGAAAGCCTACAAATTCAGTAAGTCGTAAATAGAAGTGAAACAAAAATAATAAGTTTTTAATACTTGGATGATTTATTTATTGGAATTGCGAGAGTTTCTTAGAGTCCTCTTAGTGAATGAGAGCGTGGAGAAAGGAGAGGGGGGAGAGAAGAGAGAGAGAGAGAGAGATAGAGAGAGAGCACGACAAAAATATACGAGATTAATTCCCTAAGGGTGACAGCTAACAGAGTAGGAGCATCAGCAGCAGTCTGTGCTGTCATCTCATGTGTGAGAGATCCGTTGATCACCCTTGACACAGCCTCACTCACCTTCAGTACGCTGGTTCTCGCTGCTTGATAATATAAAAAAATAACTTAACTAGATGTATTTCGGTTGCTGAGCGATTCCCAAAAAAGGTATCCCCATACTGCATAACCTCAGCCCCCTCTACTTGACACGATGATCTGACGAAACTAGAAGAAGCATTCACAAGTTATCACATGGAAACTATTATACTAATTTCTTCACTAAAAATGGCAGATTAGGACATACACAGCCCAAAACTAATTCAAACCTTCTACTAAGAAATACCAACTTTGAAGCCAAACTGAAGAGGCATTCCCTTGTTATTTTAGACCAATATTCTAAAATACACCACCATATTAAGTTTGAAGCCGCTCAGCAGTTGCATTAACAAGTTATCAGACAGCGCTGTATGACCCTAGTGGGTTTCTTCCATAACAATGTATAGTGGGACCTACACCGACCAAAATCAATCCAAACTGTTGTCTTAACAAGAGTGACCAGCGTTCAAGGAATGAGTTAGAAAATAATAAGTAAATGTTATTCAGGCTGTGTCTACATAACATTAAGTTTTTTACAAGGATCTTTATGGTCAAACAGATGTTATAGGCACGTAGAAATTACATTAATTTCATTTAACGCAGGATAACAAATTAAAGTCAAACATTGTGACTTATTTCTGATCAGAAGAGACATTCTCCTTTTATTTTAGGTAAACCAGTTTAAGAAAATTAGTATATTAAAACTTAAACAGCTTTAAATCGAAGCGAAATTTTGTTTGAAAAAAAATAATCAGTTCTAAAACTTGGAAGGGAAACAGATGATGCATTCTACATTTATAAACCTTCGCTTAGTAATAATTTACCATGGTGAAAATTTGAAGCTGATCGGATAAGTCATTCTGTAGTCATAAAGAACAGCCTTGAAGGAAGTTAATGGAAGACAAGAACACTGTGCCGCTTCTGAAGTGGTACACTTGTTATTTAAGGCTTCACTAAACTCAAGAAAAATGACAACATATAAAAACAAGAGGTTTCAATTTTTTTCTGTTATTTTCTATTTAAAATTCCCTACTACCCAAAAGAAAAAAATAATTTTTTTATGAAAGTACAATTGGATCCATTTTTTTCTCTAACTTGGCAGACTGGCGGCTACACAGTCTTTGAAGCCGACCACGGAAGTATTCTTTACTCATTAAGGAAACCAATTTAGTTAATAAAATTGCCAATTTAAAATTTACATACTCAAAGTAAAAGCCAAGCTTGCTTGTAATAAATCCCATTAAGTTTGAAGCCTATCAGAGGAGGTATTCTCCAGTAACTGCTCCAAATCAAACGATTCTCTAAGTTTTAACAATTTCACTAAAATTTCAAATGTACATCAAAAAATTCTAAACACTTAAGAGCATCATCCTTCTCGCGGAATGTGTCGCTGTTAAGAGTTTGAAACCGCTATGACGAGTTATTCTTTAATTAGTGAATGGAAATCAATATCATTATTTAATAAAACTGTCTAATTGGAACTAATAACAAAGTGAAAAATGCTTTCTGTAAGACACACCAGAGATGAAAGTTGATGAAGAGAGGCATTCTGCAGTTATTGCAAGGATTCCATATATTACTAGGTTTTAAAACTAGTCAAATAAAGTGACACATTATCCGGCACACAAACTAAACTTAATCTGTACTAACCTGATCATAAGGCGCATCACCTATAATATATTAAAGCCTTTCAAATATAGTGATTTAGTGGAAATCAAAATTAACATTTTATGAATAAAACTGGCAGATGTGCACCACTTGAATTTCACACTTCTCCATTGTCAGATTATCACGCTCCTTTTTTGAACAATTGAAGCCAAGCAGCAGAAGATTTTGAAAGTTATAGGAGGCATTCCAGGATGCTGGGAATGGATTCTACAACTCTGGTCATGGGTCCCCTGCATTTGGAAATTACTCCAATAATCTTGCACTAGTTACCATACACCAGTGTTGAAAATTTGAAGCAGATTGGATGAGGCCTCGTGTTATGAGCTAAAAATATATATACAGTAGACCGTCGTTTAACACGGTAGTTATGTTCATGAAAACGCCGTGTTAGTCAAAAACGTGTTAGACACACTGAAGAACTTATGGGAGAAATAGGGTTACATTCCTGGGAGCCCCAAAAAAGCCAAACAACTTTTTTTAGACCTCCAGATCTTACAAAATAAAAGTGAATATTTAATTGTAGTGCATTGTCGTGATATATTACTGCTTAAGACTACAAATGCAAAAAAAATAATAGTATTTCTTACCTTAAATTGTGGGTAATGGTGTTTGTGGATGATTGTGAAGAGAGTGGATATGGATGGTGTGGCCCTACTGGGCTGAAGTGGATGGTTGTTGGTTGTCGGCAGAAGTGGATGATAGAGGTTCTGATACTGAAGTTGATGGTTGTATTGGAGTGTGCAGTACAATATACAGCTGACGGTAAGGCATCATCAGCTGGTCTAGACCCAATTTCAAAGCACTGCTTCTATATTTGGCAGGGTCCTCATCAGTGAGGATGAGGACCCTGCTGCTGCTGCTACTACTACTGCTGGTACTGCTACTCTGCTGCTGCTGCTACTGTTACTACTGCTGCTGCTACTACTGCTGCTGCTGCTGGTACTGCTACTACTGCTGCTGCTAGCTACCTGCTGCTACTGCTGCTTGCTACTCTGCTGCTGCTCTGCTGCACTGCTAGCTCACTGCTGCTGCTCTACTCTACACTGCTGCTGCTGCTGCTACACTACTGCTGCTGCTGCTACTACTACTACTGCTGCTACTGCTGCTAACTGCTGCTGCTGCTGCTACTACTGCTGACTGCCTCTACACTCTGCTGCCTGCTGCTCTACTACTGCTGCTGCTGCGCTGCTACTACTACTGCTTGCTGCTGCTGCTGCTCACTATGCTGCTGCCGCTGCTCTACTACCTACTGCTGCTGCTACTGCTACTACTGCTGCTACTGCTAGCTGACTGCTGCTGCTGCTGCTCTACTACCTAGCTACTGCTGCTCTCTGCTACCTGCTGCTACACTACTGCTGATGCTCTGCTGCTACTACTACTACTACTACTGCTGCTGCGCTCCTGCTGCTACTACTGCTACTACTACTGCTAGTACTACTACTACTACTATACTATTACTTCTATTACTACTATACTATTACAGCTACTACTACTATACTATTACTTCTACTACTACTGCTGCTACTACTACTACTACTTCTACTATATTACTACTACGACCATCACTACTACTACTACTCTGCAAATATCAGATTCAGTTACATAAATTACAAAGGCCTTCCTTACAATCGTCGTCGTGGCCAGGGCAGTGACGGGTGTGAGGAGCATTCAGGTCATGCAGACTTTACCAGGAGTGGCTGGAACTGCGAAGTCAGGTCACGGGCCACTCCGGCAACCAGATGACCTAACCGCGAGTTTTACAGTCCTGAGTTTCTAGTGAGCACAATCCTAGAATAAACACGTTCTTAGAAAGGGTAGTACAGGTAGAGCTAGATCTAAAATAGACTACCCTCCCATGTACTTCCCTGTCCTCCATGTACACTGATGTATACTACTTTGATGTACTCCCACATACATGTCTTTGATAATCCCATGTACTCCTAAGGATTAGAAGTACATCACGTTACGTACAGCAGCTGTTATGTACTCCATGGGAGGTCACAGCATCTGAAAGAAAACAACAGAGAGAGAGAGAGAGAGAGAAAGCCACAACAGCTGTCATCTGAAAGCTCGCACACCCTTTTTTTGTTTGTGTTTGTCAGCCTTTATGTTGATTGTGCAGTAGTACTTTTATCTCTCGTGAATCCCAGATGGTGACAGGTGGATCCCAGATGGTGACAGATAAATCCCAGATGATGACAGGTGGATCCCACATGTCACCATGACAAGTGGATCCCAGATAGTGACAAGAGAATCAGAGATGGTGACAAGTGGATCAGAGATGGTGACAGGTGGATCACAGATGGTGACAGGTAATTAGTTCTGAAATTTAACAAGCATATTGACCGTGACTCTGCGATATGAAGTCAAGAAATTTCTTAGCTTCGCTGTGAACACATACACTATTGTCTTGGCTGTGAACACCTGCACTATTGTCTTGGCTTGAGACTACTGATCACCAGAATTCTTAAATCATTTTAGTGGTCAGTTTAATTCCCCCTCAAAGAAGGGTCCTTGATGTTGGCGAGAGGTTCTTGATCTAAGGAAATGAACCAATGCTTCAATTCTTTGAATCAAGCATAAATGCCTTCCATATCCCAAGGGACTCTACGACCCCTATGGGTTTAGTGCTCCCCGATGAATGTAATAATAATAGCCAGTTTAACTGAGATATATATTATTTAGTCCATAGGTGCCATAGTTATTTTCTTTTCCTCGGAAATAGAACTTGACATTTGTCTACCTCAGTGATTCCCAAAGTGAGTGGTACCGCCCTCCTGGGGGCGGTACCGCCCTCCTGGGGGCAGTGCCGCCCTCCTGGGGGCGGTGGAAAGATCCAGGGGATGGGGGGGGCGCTGAGGAAAAAGGGGGCTGCAGGGTAGCATCAGAACCAAGGGAGCATTTGTTTTACAAAATCTATATGACAAAATTTAAGTCACGAACATTTAAATAACACAAATACTTTACAAAGAATAACATTAGCAAGAGTTATACACAAAAGCAGTTTTATTTTATTTTGTGGTCCAAAGTAGAAGTTAAAAGTCTGAACGTTTGTTCTGACGCGCCACATGCCAGCCAGATCAGACAGCAGACGCCGTGGGTACTGATGATCAGACAGAAGACGCCGCGGGTACTGATGATGATCAGACAGCAGACGCCGCGGGTACTGATGATGATCAGACAGCAGACGCCGCGGGTACTGGTGATGATCAGGCAGCAGATGCCGCGGGTACTGGTGATGATCAGACAGCAGACGTCGCGGGTACCGGTGATGATCAGACAGCAGACGCCATGGATACTGGTGATGATCGGATTTACCCTTTCATATTGTTAAATAAATTGGCTTACTATGTCAATTTTTATTTTTGAAATAAATACGCTTGTTTATAGTGTTAGATTAGTTGTTTTGAATTTGCAGTTAACCTAATATCAAGAAAGAGGTGTGTTGGTATGTATGGGGAGGTGCTAGGGATGTGGCATGGGAGCCAAGGGGGCGGCAGCCTTGAAAAATCTGGGAACCATTGTTCTACATTAAACTGCGTCTGGCATTTTCCAAACACGACATCAGTCTATCCAAATCTTATTGTAGCGCTCTGAATAGCTTTTGTTCCCACTGCGTAACTATCGTAGAAATTATAGTAGTAGCACACTGCTGGTGTATTCAGTTTTGCTAAGTAAATAAAAACCACGATAATAATAGTGATAAGGTCTAATTCGTGAGTGGACAGTTGAAATGTGTTTCACAGTCAACTGGACGCCAGTCTGTTCGGTTATGGGCCGTGTGAGACGGGGCGGGACGGGGCGGTGTGAGGCAGGGTGGGGCGGGGCGGAGCGAGGAGGGACGGGGCAGGGGTGTAGGCGCAACTACAACAGATTTCTCTGGGAGAGATGTGTGTACCCGATCCTCAAGCGACGTCTGAAAGTGACGCTTTTCTGTTGATGGAAGCACCAAATGCCCACAACCTGCTGAACCCGGTATAAATGAATTCTCCTCCACCACCTTCTCTTACTCCTTCTCCTCCTCCTCCACCTTCTACTCATCCTCATCCTCCTTCTCCTCCCGCTTCCGGCCAAGTGGGTGGGGACTGGCTTCAGCACTTTCACTCTCCACCCACACCTGTCTCCCTCACACTCTCTCCTTTCTCCCCCACTCTCCTCTCTCCCCACACTCCTCTCTCCCATAGGCTATCTTCTCACCCCAACAATCTGGAGAGTGAAGTAGTAGAGGCAGAATGCATAGATAACTTTTAAGGCGACGTACGATAAGGCTCTCGAAGCCAGGAGTGAACCTAGCAGCGACCAGCGAAGAGGCGGGGCCAGGAGCTGTGAATCGACCGCTGTAACCACATATAGGTGAGTGCATATAGGTGAGTACACAGTGTTGTGGTGATGGATTGTGGTGGTTAGGAAAGTAGGGGTGGTGAAGGAGGATGGTGGTTAGGACAGTAGGTGGTGGTGAGGGAGGATGGTGGTAGTTAGGAAAGTAGGTGGTGAGGTAGAATGGTGGAGGTGAAGAAGCATGGTGATGTGGTGGTGGTAAGAGAATTAGGTGGTGGTGATAGAGGATGGTAGTAAGCGAAGTAGGTAGTGGTGGAGGTTAGGAAAGTAGGTGGTGAGGTAGAATGATGGTGATGGTGATAGTGTTAGAGTTCATGAAACCTTTCATAAAGTCCTGTTCGGCTCCCAGTGGTATATTGCTGTTTAATATCCCTGTAAATACATATTTGTACCCTAGAGGGTTCGTGGCACTAGTGGTAGCTCCTTCAGTTTACATCTGAAGTGCCTGGGTTCTTCTCCGGCACGGATGGAAACATAGGACATGTTTCCTTACACCTGCTGTCAGTAAGTTTATTCAGGTATACACAAATACAGTTACATAGATTATCATACATAGCAGCATATGTGTAGAGAACCTAGGCCAACCCAAAAAAGTCAAAGTGACTTATTTCCATTGGGGTCCCAGTTCACCTAGCAATAAGTATGTACCTGGGTGTTACCAACTGCTGTGAGTTGCATCCTGGGGAAGAGGATCAACGGACCCTAGTGGAAATATTCCACACTGACGATCTTTCTTGGTATACCCTGGGTATTGACCAAGGACCCCAATGCTGCTATGTATGATAATCTGTGTAACTGTATTTGTGTATACCTAAATAAACTTAGTAACCCTCCCGGGTAGTATTACAAGTAAATAACAATCGTTGCTTTGAATATACACGCAAAAAAAAGTGGTAATGCCTCACCGTAAATAACACATTACCACTTTTTTTTCGTATTTGTGACCTAATTCATGTCAGCATAAATAACTCATCTTTTGACTACCGCTCACAGCATGGGTATGGCGTGCATAATAAAGATATTAAACTAAACTTTGATAATATTTAAAGTGATGTTAAACTATCATTAATTATGGTTATCAGTGACCACACAAATAGCTCTTATTTTAAACTCTAACACAATATCATTCTGGAACCACAAGTGACACTCGTGCAAATTTCAGCGTTACTTGGTTGCCCTCAGCTACTTCGTTGCCAGACGTGCTGTGGTCGTTTTATTCAATTTGCTTATTTGTTGTTAAAGTTTACTTTTATAAATTTATGTAGCCTAACTTAATGCAACCTAACCTAGTTTTTTTTTTAATATTTTTTTTACTACAAGTACATGTACAAGGTCCCAGAATCTGGAACTCATTACCAGGAAATGCTAAAATAACCTTGTCTGAAAATCAATTTAAGACTCACCCTAAACTAAATACTCATACTGTAAATTGCTTTCAAAAATGATCAAAGTTATTTTCCTATAACCAATTTCATTTTTTTACAATTGTTACCACCTAATCACCCTAAACTAAATACTCAAACTGTAAATTACTCTCAAAATGCTCAATGTTATTTTCATTAAGATAATTTAATTTTTTACTATTATGTTCCATCCTACTAAACACTTGTTACAATGTCTATCATCATTTTGTAATGAACAATGTATTATCATCATATCATAATTTGAACGATCTACCAATACAAACTCACTCAATTACTCCAATATTATGTTCATAGTCTATAAGCCATTAGATTAAGCTGCCCCTAATGCCAAGGCATGCCAGAGGCTCTCCTTGCACTGCCCTAATGCCAAGGCATGCCAGAGGCTCTCCTTCCACTGCCACTAATGCCAAGGCATGCCAGAGGCTCTCCTTGCACTGCCCCTAATGCCAAGGCATGCCAGAGGCTCTCCTTGCACTGCCACTAATGCCAAGGCATGCCAGAGGCTCTCCTTGCACCTCAATTTATGATTGTAATGTAAACCTATGTACACGAGCAAAATTAAAATAAAGAAAAAATAAAATTAAAATAAAGAAAACAGTGTAAGTTTACAGGAAGTGCTAGGAAACTGATATTGGGAACCTCGTAAAAAATGAACGTAGTAAAATGAGGATACAATACAATATAACAGTTATCTTGCATTTAACGGTGCTACGTACTGCTATATTTTTTGTTCATAGTATCCCTCAAACTATACGAGCTCAGTTTTCTACTATTATTTATGTTATAAAAGAAAACGATACCCTTATGGCCTAATATAAATATTAAGAGAGTACTCACCTAATTCACCTAATTGTGGTTGCAGGGGTCGAGACTTAGCTCCTGGCCCCGCCTCTTCACTGACCGCTACTAGGTGATACCACAGCCCTGCATGTGTGTGTAAGAAGGTACTATTAATAATAATATAATAATAATAATATCTTTATTTACTACAAGTACATGTACAAGGTATACAGGCCTAGCTGACATCAGTGACATTCTACTATATATAGAAACCCCTTTGTTATGCTGAGTATTTCGGGCAAATTAGGTCCTTGTCCCAGGATGCGACCCACATCAGTCGACTAACTCGTAGGTACCCATTTTACTGATGGGTGAACATAGACAACCAGTGTAAAGAAACACTCCCAATGTTTCTAACCCCATGTGTTTTTTTTCCATTCCGTTTCTAACCCCGCTGGGAATCGAACGCTGACCCTTGCCATGTGAAGCGAGAGCTTTTGCGTGCGACCTCGCGCTTAACCTTTCAGTTCATCTCTTCTGTTAGATTTTACCATCCTAACTAGACGTATTTCTGTAACTTATTTCTCCTGTATCTTAAAGCTAAACTTCAAATAATAAAATATTACGGTTGTCAATATCTTCAAACTCGGCCGGGTGACAACCACCACCTCAACACACAAGCAGACATGTGCAAGATCCCATGCGGAGGTTGTGATAGATTCTACATTGCTGAAAACCCACGCAGCCAATACACCACAATCCTCAAACAAAAGTGTTCATGTAAAATACACAATCAAAACAATGCTTTGTAATACACAGAGATAAGCACTTACACTTAGTGGACCAGAAGTTATTATTCTGAATCAATAATCATTAATATTGGTAGAATTACCGACAATATGTTAAGTAAAAGGACATAAATGCAACTAATGTGACATTTTATTGTGGCAACGTTTCGCTTGACAAAACTCCTGGAGACCGAAACGTTGCCACAATAAAAT
Source organism: Cherax destructor (assembly GCA_009830355.1). Lineage (NCBI taxonomy): Eukaryota > Metazoa > Arthropoda > Malacostraca > Decapoda > Parastacidae > Cherax > Cherax destructor. Next base: position 363,706 of record WNWK01000705.1, read on the forward strand.
GTCACATTAGTTGCATTTGTGTCCAATAATCATATATACCTCCATACATTATGAAGCAGCATTAAGGGGCATTCAATATTGCCAAATCATTGGCCAAACCTGTCTTGCGTGGGAACACCACACGAAACTCCGACATTTCACAGCTGCAGTGACACTGACTTCCACTCAGATCACCTCCACAGATGCCACCTGACCTCTCCATCTGTACATAATTGTCTATCCCTTTACTCCTCGCATAACTGGATAAAACCCATTGTGTGGACGAAACGTTGTATATAATAAGGGTTTCCCCTGCACCATGTCTCTACTATACTTGCCGGCAATACCTGTCACACAACACGCAGGTTCGTTAAAGATTTTATTTTCCCCTTTACTGAGGTGGTGACAGCTAATAATAGTTTGGTCAGGAAAATCCTTCAAAAATAAAACGTAACCTGATTTACCTCTTTTATAAACGCGAATGGAGATAATGGTGGCCAGTTGGGGGCGTGAGAGACATCATTGTTCATAACAGTAAAGGGATGTACCATACCTGGGGCGAGAAGTGGCTCGTGGGTGGATCAAGTAGTGCAGCAGGTACCAGTGATTAGTGTCCCGAAGCTCATGGAAGCTCGCCAACCTGGTCACTCATTTACTCCACTCCCTGCAACACACACATTGCATTATTATCATTATATTTTCCTTGCAACAGACACAGCACTATTATCATTATATTTGTGGGAAAGCGCTAAACATGTAAGATTTGTACAACACCTGGGGAGTGAAAGGTAATCAGGTTTGATCTAAAGGGAGGAATCTAACAGATGTCGATGTTGGGGGGCCATCGCCCTCGCGGCCTGGTCCCGACCACGCCTCTTGGTTAACGACCTGATCCTCAGACTTTTGGCCCTAGCAATGCATAGTTCACATTAGGGATCACACCCCAACTGATCAGGAACTGTCTCGAAGAACTCATAATGTTCAACTTTGAAGACAGCTAGGAGTTTGTTGGCAAGTCTCCCTATATACGAATGAAGGAAGGGTGTTCAAGAGAATTAAGACCCTTTAACCTTTGAACTGTCTCCCAATGCACTCGTTGCGCCCTTGCTCGTGTCCCAGCTTCAGCTCCTCACTTGGGACACCTTGCTCGTGTCCCAGCTTCAGCTCCTCACTTGGGACACCTTGCTCGTGTCCCAGCTTCAGCTCCTCACTTGGGACACCTTGCGCCATCACACAAATCTCCTGTTCTTGCGGGAAACAATTTCAACAGCTCCTCCAGAAGTCTCCAGATACAAATCATAATGTATTTCTTTGCCGCTTTCCAGGGACCCCAATATTTTATGGTCTTAAAACAAGCGCTAAACGCGGATGGGTCATACAATCCTGCTGGAAGTTCCCAATAATTTAGGTGTTAGCCTTAATATAGGGAGCAAAAGTTCCCGACACGTTACAGAGATTTGCAGCTTAATTAACCTTAGAAGGATTTGCCAGCATATGTCAATATATATTCCTGTCCAGAGAGTAAAGACTCTCCAAACTAGCTCAACATCTCTTGCTCCCAAGGTTCTTGTTATCCATCCTATCAATTTCTGTAAGTCGCGATAGTAACATAGTGATGCCTGATCACAAGATCCCCGACAATGTTATTCACAAGCTCTCTCTCTATTCCTTCCTCACTCCACTGAGGCGCCCGAGATCGTTTTGCACTCCGTTCTAGTTTCTAGTTTTTCAGTTTCTAGATAGCGGATAAATCCGAAACGTGTTCCTTGTCTAGCATTACGTTGCTCTCTGCGCCTCACCTCAAGACTCGCTCTATAACACATTGTATTTATTTTATTTATTAACGGTGCCCCGTGGCCTGGTGGCAAAAGCTCTCGCTTCACACGGTGAGTGTCCGGACGTGTTTCCTTACACCAGTTGTCTATGTTCACCCATCAGTAAAATGGGTACTTGAGTGTTAGTCGACTGGTGTGGGTCGCATCCTGGGACAAAACTGACCTAATTTGCTCGAAATGCTGTACATAAGGGGTTTTCTATATAGTAGTATGTCATTGATGTCAGCTAGGCCTGTATACCTTCAAATTCAAATGTTTATTTCTCTGTAAAGATTACAATGTGGGGTTTACATATGGGATATTGGTTACAATGTGTGATTTACATATTATAGAATACTAATTACAAAGAGGGCCACTATCATGCCTAGCATGGCTATGCATTTCGGGCAGGCTAATAATAAATCTAAATCTAAATTGATACAGGTTAAGTAGCATACTGATATTAGAGCTAGATGACTGCATTACAGTTTATAAATTTAGCAATGAGAATGGTTTTGTCTTGGCATGAAACAGTTTATAATAAGGCAAACTTATGACTAGTTTATATTTACAGTCACTTGGGTGTACATGTACTTGTAGTAAATAAAGATATTATATTATATTATTATAATCAAGGAGAAACACTGGATCCGTAAGGATCATATAGCGACTGGGAAATTAGAGCCAATCAGATTCGATCCAAGAAAGAGAGGATAAATCCAGTTGCTTGGATCAAGAGTGCCTCACTAGCATCAACTTGCAAGCACAAGGCCCCTCACTGTGGTTGTCTCCAATTCCACGTCGTTGGCTATCACGTTTTGGGCAATGTCTTAGACAAAGATCAATTTATCCCTCACCAGCATCATGACATCCCCTTGATAGAAACACAACACACTTTAATATCACTACTCGAGTGCTACACTCCCTGTAACACAGTACAACACACTTTAATGTCACTACTCAGGTGCTACACTCCCTGTAACACAGTACAACACACTTTAATATCACTACTCAGGTGCTACACTCCCTGTAACACAGTACAGCACACTTTAATGTCACTACTCAGGTGCTACACTCCCTGTAACACAGTACAACACACTTTAATATCACTACTCAGGTGCTACACTCCCTGTAACACAGTACAACACACTTTAATGTCACTACTCAGGTGCTACACTCCCTGTAACACAGTACAACACACTTTAATATCACTACTCAGGTGCTACACTCCCTGTAACACAGTACAACACACTTTAATATAACTACTCAGGTGCTACAATCCCTGTAACACAGTACAACACACTTTAATGTCACTACTCAGGTGCTACACTCCCTGTAACACAGTACAACACACTTTAATATCACTACTCAGGTGCTACACTCCCTGTAACACAGTACAACACACTTTAATGTCACTACTCAGGTGCTACACTCCCTGTAACACAGTACAACACACTTTAATGTCACTACTCAGGTGCTACACTCCCTGTAACACAGTACAACACACTTTAATATCACTACTCAGGTGCTACAATCCTTGTAACACAGTACAAGACACTTTAATGTCACTACTCAGGTGCTACACTCCCTGTAACACAGTACAACCTTTAATAAAAAAAATTATAATCTATGAAGCAAGTGACTTTTTTTCTGTTATATATTGCTGATTTATTATCATTTTTATTATTATTATTATTATTATTATTATTATTATTATTATTATTATTATTATTACTGCATGTACTCACCTAGTTGTACTCATCTAGTTGTGGTTGCAGGGGTCGAGACATAGCTCCTGGCCCCGCCTCTTCACTGGCCGCTACTGGGTCACTCTCCCTGCACCATGAGCTTTATCATACCTCTTCTTAGTTAGTTCAGACTCTCAGGTAAGGACCCACTAGGGGCGAGGGGAAAGTGGGGACAGAAGAAGAATAGCCGGTGAGAGGAAGAGCTTAAGTAGAAGAGAAATAGTCAGGACTAAACCCAACAGTCTAACTACTTATTAGTATATACCTCTTCTTAAAGCTGTGTATGGAACCTGCCTCCACTACATCGCTTCCCAAGCTATTCCACTTCCCGACTACTCTGTGACTGAAGAAATGTGTATGTGGGTCTGTGTGATTACCTATTTGTAGTTATTATTCTTATTTGCATTTGATCTTTCTTTGCCCAGATACTACTCACAGCAATCATCGCCTGACACCCAAGTGCCTATTTACTGTTAAGTGATTAGGAATAGCAGGTGTAAGAGAATTTGTTCATACATAAAAGTACAGATCTCTGACTATCATGTCCAACCTTCATAATGATACATAACGAGTGTATGATTTGTAGGGGAATCACCTGGTCTCCCCAACTACCATCTCACCCTTCCAAACACTCCAGCCACCCTCTCCAATCTACCTTACCCACCCATCCGTTTTAACCCACCTACCCACCCTAACTAACCTAGCTCACCAGCCTCAAGGACCTTCCCCAATTTATTAGTTCACCTCTCGATGTGGGCCACTTACAGCCCAAACCTGTCCACCTAACCACCAACATATCCACCCACCACCCATCTGCCCACCCACCTGCCCACCCATCTGTCCACCCACCTGCTAGTCTACGTCTGAAGTGACCTTGGTTGAGCTAAATAAGAACAGTTAAACACAAGGCCCAACTTTTTAATACTTCAGCAAGTACAGTCCATCTCAAGGGCTAAACTCACCTTAAAAACTTGGTAATAGACAGAAATCCATTTATTGCTTATTTTTTGAGCACATTTGCTCTAAAATATGTGTTTATAGCACTAGGATGCATTAGTTTATGTGAGTACTCATCGAGTACTATATATAAACTGGCACTAGGATATATTCTAGTTCATGCCAGTACTCCCTCGGGTAGATCAAATGGTACTACGGACTAATAAGGACGCGAGGGTGTCCGTTAAAGCCGTATGACGAGACTATATTTTTTCCACGATCATAACGTGGATTTAACGTATTTTGTCCGTTAGACTGAAAAAATCAATTTGCCCAGCAGACCACAACAATAACGAACAATTCCGGATATAACGGCCGACGATTGTTAAATCCAGAGTTATGAGCTATCTTCATCACCGCATTACCCATTCAGGTTTAGCTCTATTTTAAGAACATAATATCAATTGGGAACCTTCAGGATCCTTTAAACTGTAAGTAGAAAATCATAAGTAGCAACTCAGGCATTGGTACCCTCCTTCATTGGTACCCTCCATTGCACACCCAAACAAAACAATGACTGTGCAAACGGTCACCAAGGGACTACAATTATTATATTAATGGGGAAGCACTAAATTCACAGGGAATATGTAAATAACATACAATGGGTGTTATAGCATTTTACTTGATGACGTTTCAACCACAATGGACCTTACCAATTAAAGTGATAAAATCCCTGGTTGAAGAAACGTCTTCACAGTGAAATTCTATAACCTGCATTGTGTTTTATTTACATACTGCCGGTGTTCTCTACCACTGTATTACAATATGGGTCATTCAACTCCCAGGGGAATTAGAAGCGCTGGGATAGGCAACTTCTTTGTCGTTTCTTTCGCTTAAACTTCAGTCCCTCTGATGGTTACTTGCGTACAACACTCCGTTAAACCTGGAGCCGTTTGTAAATTTTGTGGCTCCCCTCGTGCTCTTTGATGCGTGGGAATATGGCGAGCATAAGTTTCTAGAGTGACCACTGAGTATGGATAACCATTGATTACTCACCTGACCACGGACTGTCCTTGACCATGGCTATGGCTTCTCTCAAAGTGGAACGGCGCTTTACTAGTCGTTTTGTGATACTCCGTGAGGTATGTCTCGCTCAGCCACCACTACTACTCCAGTTACTATTATTATTATAATAAAAAAAGAAGCGCTAAACCCATTAGGGTCATACAACTCCAGTTACTATAAACAACGTTCTTGACCCTGATTTCTCGACCTCCTAATCATTATAACTAAGAAGTTCGATGGACTCATATATATGTGGCATCTGTGCACACAAACCTTGACAAAGTTCTATAGGTTCCAGCTCAGTGAAGCTCAGAAAGTATTAATCGATCACAAAATTAAATATGAGCTCCTAACCTCAGCTGGCCAGAGAATTTCTTGACATGGACGTGCCTCGCATGGGCCAGTAGGCCTGCTGCCTGGAGTTTACCTGGAGAGAGTTCCAGGGGTCAACGCCCCTGCGGCCCGGTCTGTGACCAGGCCTCATGTTGGATCAGAGCCTGATCAACCAGGCTGTTCTTTCTTATGTTCTTATGCACTAAACAATGGGATACGACTTATCCGTGCACATTGGTGCTTTACAAACTAACAAGGATACAAAATGAAAGCAACTTCCATGTCAACATTTGCCGTCATGCACAAAATAATTTGTGTTGCGAGAATGCTGCCTTTCTTCGATCGATAGTCCATAACAGTTATTTACAAAATATGCTGTAGAAATCTACTATTAGCTGAAACTATAAAACATACCCATCATTAGATACATTTGTCAGGCATGCACTCAAACTACGAAAATACCTGAACAACAACGCCAAACTTACATTTGACACCTGCAACTGTGGCGAAAATCTTGATAACTCCGCAACAGTATATCAAATCAAACGTGTGGATGATCCCATACCTATCAAGGGTCCCTGCACGTCTAAATAACAATAAATATATCTTCCTTACATCGCTAGTGAGGGGGACGGTTTGGCCTATATTCCCCAAGGACAAAACCCAACCGGACAACTCCCCCCTCCTCCAGTTCGTTAAATTTAGGTTTTACTTAGTTAGGTTAGGTTAGGTAAGATTAGATTAGGTTAAGCTAGGCTAGGTTAACTTAGGTTTGGTTTAGTTTAAGGTTACCGTAGGTTAAACTAGGTAGGTCAGGTTAGATGAGGTTCGACTAGGTTAGGTTACATATCGTTAAACCTTTGGGTTTTCTTCCTAGAGGTATTTTGTCCTAGGGAGGTTATGTCCCGAGGAAGGTTTAACCTACACCTGCTAATAAGGACCTAATTTGAAGCACAGAATGCACACACGCATATATATACAGTACATGAGGTTTGAGAGATACATGTCTAATACATATTGTTACGTGTTTGTCACTGATTATAATGCGAATATATCAATAACAACACAACTGCACAAGCCAAGGACTCGAACCCATGTTGTACTGGCCCGCCTCATGGTGAGCCAGAACTACATGACGCCTCAGCCCACAGGACCAAAAAATCCTACAAAGGTTGCGCAGCCAGCAGAGCTAGCTGTTTTACCGCCATCCGAGGACATACAGTGTTGTGGTAGCTTCTAGGCTAATTTTCATTCTCATCCCTGTTTGGTGTACTAGTCCACGAGCAGCATATATATGTTATTGTAACCACGAACGAGTGGTATTGATCAATAACACTGCACTAGCCAAGGACTCGAACCCATGTTGTACTGTCCCGCCTCATGGGTGGTCCTGAGGGCTAAGGCGTCATGTGGTTCTGGCTCACCATGAGGCGGGCCAGTACAACATGGGTTCGAGTCCTTGGCTAGTGCAGTTTTGTTATTGATCAATACCACTCGTTCGTGGTTACAATAATATATATATATATATATATATATATATATATATATATATATATATATATATATGTATATATAGGATGGGGTCCACCTCTGGTTCAAATTGTGGGACCCATAGCCTCGGAGAAGTGGATAAAAAGGCTTCAAGGAAGAATATTTGGATTTCTTCCTGAAGCCATTTGAATGTTCCACTTCCCCTACCACCCCATTCTTTTTTTTTTACCAATAGGTATATTTTATTACATAATATGGTACAAAAGATTTAAGAGATACATTGTTTATATAATGATGGCATATACAGTACATGAGGACATGAGGTAAGACAGATATATGTCTAGTACATATTGTTACATGTTTGTCACTGATTATAATGCGAAAATCTCATCCAGCTCCTCAGAGCTGGGGCGCGTGCCCAGAATACAGCATGCATTACCCCTCTGAACAGCAGCACTGAGTCGCTGGAACAGAAAACTAGCTGCCCTGGGATCCCTAGTTACCCTGTTGAGTCTTTTGCCCAGCTCCTTGAGGAACTTAGATGCACTCTTTCCCCATGAGCCAAGGGTCTCTGAGCCTATGGGAACAAACATATAATGATGGGCAAGTTCTCCATATTTTCTTGACTTTTGGGACTCCCTGAAGGTGGCAGCTGCCCCTCCTTCCTCCATGGTGTATTGGAGATAGGTATCAGCCAAGGTAGATGCACATGTGTAGTCCCACACCACCTGCTTGCCGTCTGTCCAGGCTTGAAGGGTGATTGATACCTTCTGGACGCTTTTGGCTGCCATCAGATCTGCATAGTTGGGGTGGCTCCCTTACTGCTGGGCATCCGGCTGTATATTCTCTTCTAGCTAAATCGCTTTAATTATGCCTTACTAGAATGTTTTTGCCTGACACTGTGAGTTATGAAATATAATTTATATTGTGTGGTTGATCGTGTGTCTGTTCGCCCAGGTAGTTTAATCTTTACTTTCGGCTAACTTTTAGACAGATGTCAAGTGATCTTCGCTAAATACTTTTTTCTACTTGACAACTGACAATGCTTAGTTGCTGGAACTAGTCAGGTAGAACTCGTAAACCTGGCCTTGAGTTAAGCAGTAGACACATGAAAAAAGAGGTTATAATTTTTTTTTTATCGTGGATTCTTCAGCGAGAGGACGACAATCAGCAACAAGAGATACTCTGCTAAGATGGGTGGGTCCGTTAAGATGGGCGGGGTGAATCCTGTTCTAGCTGCCGTCCTTGCAACTCCTAATCTTCACAGCCTCGCGTAGAAAAACAAGACGAGAGAAAAAGTATTCAATATATAACTTATTCATCTTCATATAATTCTGTATCTTCATGCTCGTCTTAGGCTCGGGAGTTTTTTTGCTCAAAATATCATCATTGGATCGCGGATGCCATTCACTCAACACCTGAATACTTCCAGCAGACCTTTCAGATTCTTACTCCTTGGTGTTCTTGCGCTGAATATGCTGTAATTTCCACTAGAACAGAAGTTTCTCATATATTTGCATTGCGTTTCTCGAAGAATGAGACCCCTCAACAGTCAACAACTAACACTCAGGTACTTATTTATGTTGCTAGGGGAAGCACAGGTGTAAGCAACTTGATAGACAGGGTATATTCAACAACGAGTGATTTACCGAACAACCACACTGTAAAATCATTGTTGCAATAATTTGGCAAAATCAGTCTAAGAATTACGAAAATAATATATTTTCTTGATGGTAATAATGAATACTAAATTTAAGATCATTCATGAGAAGTTAGGTAGAATTGAGCTATATTATATTACGTTAATTATAACAAGGTTATGGTCCTGTTGGCATATTTATAAGAAAAATGTATACTATATAAATTCACTAAAATATACATTTTAAAAAATATAAATTTTAAGGCTATACACCATGTTCATCTCAGCCTCCTTGAGGTCAGGTGATGCTGAGTACTTCAGTATCTCTACAGATGTAACATTCTTATTACTTTATCACGTGTTGCCTGGCGTCGACCAGTAGCTCTACTGCAGTGCTCTTATGTGCTACTGCTATTACCAATAATACTGTTACTGCTACTACTATTATTGTTGTTACTATTACTATTAGTTCTACTACTACCACTACCAATAATACTATTATTACTACAACTACTATTACTAGTTACCACCACCACTACTTATGCTTCCACCACCACTATTACTACTACTACCACCACCACCACCACTGCTACCACCATTACTACTACTTCTATTTCTACTACTACTATTTCTGCAACTACTTCTTCTATTACTACTATTTCTACTACTACTACAAATTCTTTCACTACAATAGGATATAATAAGAAAGAATCAGGTAATGGACTTACAGTAGCAACTGATCTTTATCCAAAATATGTAAAAGTTCATGTAAGTAAAGTACAATTTTTTGGGGGTGTTACTGGGCTTAAAGCCTTCCTACCGACACTCAAAGAGTCGTTAAAAATGCATGTCAACTGCTCACCACCAGTTAAGAATATTTTAAACTGAAAAAAAAGACTAAACTCATAGCGGTGTATATATATATATATATATATATATATATATATATATATATATATATATTACCCTGGAGGCTTCGAATGTAAACGTAGTTATTATTATCAAGTTTAAGGTATAAAACAGTTAATGTGCATTAGGATATAATGAATTTTATTATTGCGTATTAAAGTTACCTGGAGAAACATTTGTTAATTTAATAAAATTAAAAACAAAATATTGAGGTAGTTTAGCCTATTTTTTTTTACAAAAAAAAAAAAAACAGTCTTTCTTTAATAACTCTTTTCAACCTTTATGTAATGGACTATATTATGGAAAATAATATATTCCATTACCTAAAGCTCTAACTTTTATGAACGAAGATTGCTTTGCAAATAAATCAATAAATGAACAACAAACAAGAACAATAAAGCTAGGCTGGTTAAAAAACAAAAGTCACTGAATTATCTGAATAAATTTTGATACTGCTAAAACAGGCTATTATAATGTTAGCCAGGGCAGCACATGATAATATCGTCTATCAGTGGCAAACGTTTGTCTATAATAACACCTACACTCAATAATTTTGTTACCACAGTTTCTCAAAGGTTAAGAGAAACAAAGAAGTAAACATCTTTACCATCATTCATTCATTACCTGCTTTGCCAGAAGTGCTTAGACATCGCGGTACAAATGACCCTCAGAACTGCAACATACCTTTCCCATTTATATTCCACCAAGAACGCAAGGCCGGCTAACCGGTTTCTCTCGTTCAAATTATATTTCTGTACACTGTCCTATTATTAAATTCACAATTGCGACTGGGGAATGGGAGCAATCGGGCTATTTGTGGTTGCATGGGTCGAGACATAGCCCCTGGCCCCGCCTCTTCACTGATCACTACTAGGTCCTCTCTCTCCCTGCTCCATTAGGTTTTATCATACCTCGTCTTAAAACTATGTATGGTTCCTGCCTCCACTACGTCACTTGCCAGACTATTCCACTTCCTGACAACTCTATGACTAAAGAAATACTTCTTATGTGTGTACTCACCTAGTTGTGGTTGCAGGGGTCGAGTGTGTGTGTGTGTGTGTGTGTGTGTGTGTCATGAATATATATTATAAACAGAGGCCACTTCTAACCCACGTGGTTAGAAAGACTGTACATAAACAACAACAAAAATGTTGATGGCTCATCAAGCCTTAGATAAGGGCAAGGCTGTGTGCACGTATTCACCCATCCAGTTATTATTATTATAATTATAATCAAGGGGGAAGCGCTAAACCGGTAGGATTATACAGCGCCTGTGGGGGATGAGGAAGGTATTCAGGTTTAATTCAGGAAACTGGAGCACAGATCCAATTCCCTAGATCAAGAGCCCCTCAACAGCATCAAAGAATCTTCCTTGAGGGGTCACCCATCCAGTTACTAGCCAGGGTTAACCAGAAGAAGCGCACTTTAATCGTATCACCACCCCAGTGACTTACATGAGGAAGAGGAGGAAGAAGAGGTGGACTGCCCGGTCAGGACATCTCAGCAGTGAAGAAGGGTGTGGTCGTTTTCTTTTCTTTTTTTAGTCTAGCAACAGGAGTGTTGGTGAGCAGTGGGTATATAAGGTGGAGCAACTGTGGACACCAGCACACAACTCTGCTCTCCTCCTCCAACACAAGACAAGCTGACTTGTAGAGAGCAGTTATGAAGTTCTTGGTGAGTATCTTAAAGTGGACAGTCCACCTGAAGAAACCATGTAATGTGGTTCACCTAAGTTACTATTTCTTTCTCTATTTTATATGTATATATGTTGTAAATGTAAATGAAGCAGACTTCAGAAATACAGAATAAAATTCGCCGAGTCCATCAATTTGGAAGCAACAAAGTCCATCGTTTACATAAATTGTCTACTACTGTTGCTATGACGGCCAAACAGATGCTTCTCTATGAATCACAGCTGTCATTACCAGCTACCAGATCCCACCTTTCATCCCTGTTGGTCAGACACATAGAGGGGTTTCCTTATGACATCGGACAGTTTCCCACCCAGGCAGGGTACTAAGAAAATAACACATTCATCATTCACTCATTACATATCAAACATCTCTACTTCTTAGCAAATTATTTTCTCTGATAATGCAATGTGAAAATATCTGTTACACCAACAGGTTGTGGTTGCAGCAGTGGTGGCTGCTGTGAGTGCCCTCCCCGCCAACCCAGGTTTTGTGCTCCCTGCTGGTAACATCGGCCTCTCGGGCATTACCCGCACTGATGGCACCATTGAAGGCTTCACAGGTGACTTCACCCATGACATTGTGGCCATCGGACCTTCTGGGATTGTGACTAAGTCTGGCAAGAACGTTCAGCTAGACAGCAACCTCCACAGGGTTAGGCGAGCATATGGCTTTACTCGCCCTGAGGGAAGTGTTGGTTTATCTGGTATTGTACGCGCTGATGGTACTATTGATGCTTTCTCAGGTGACTTCACCCATGACATTGTGGCCATCGGACCTTCTGGAATTGTGACCAAGTCTGGCAAGAACGTTCAGCTAGACAGCAACCTCCACAGGGTTAGGCGAGCATATGGCTTTACTCGCCCTGAGGGAAGTGTTGGTTTATCTGGTATTGTACGCGCTGATGGCACCATTGATGCTTTCTCAGGTGACTTCACCCATGACATTGTGGCCATCGGACCTTCTGGGATTGTGACTAAGTCTGGCAAGAACGTTCAGCTAGACAGCAACCTCCACAGGGTTAGGCGAGCATATGGCTTTACTCGCCCTGAGGGAAGTGTTGGTTTATCTGGTATTGTACGCGCTGATGGTACCATTGATGCTTTCTCAGGTGACTTCACCCATGACATTGTGGCCATCGGACCTTCTGGAATTGTGACCAAGTCTGGCAAGAACGTTCAGCTAGACAGCAACCTCCACAGGGTTAAGCGAGCATATGGCTTTACTCGCCCTGAGGGAAGCGTTGGTTTATCTGGTATTGTCCGGACAGATGGCACTATCGAAGCTTTCCCAGGTGACTTCACCCATGATATTGTTGCAATTGGACCATCAGGGATCGTGACCAAGTCTGGTAAGAATGTTCAGCTGACCGCAGACCTGCACCGCGCTAAGCGACATATCATTGGTGACTCAGGAATGCTCACATCCTGGGGCCAAGCCGTGCAGTTCAAGAAGCCCTTCACCACCATTCTGCTAGATGGACCCAGCGGCATAGTCCTCTCCGACGGCCAGCTTCTCCAAAAGCCTGCTGAGTAGACCTGACCATAACGTGCCAAATGACCTGCCCTTCTCATATCATACTCTTCATGTTGTCACTGTTTTCTATCCAAGAACCAGATAATTCTATTTGTATATATTGTTTAATAAACTGTCATACAAATTTATATGCCGGACTGGTGCAAAAGCTCTTGCAGCTGTCTGACGCCACATACGTGACAGTCGGGTTGTCTGTATAAAGTATATTTTCTGATTATGAGTAAAATGCTGAGAGAAATAGAATGTAACAAAAGTCAGTTAGCACTGTCGATCTTACAACCTATTTTTCTTTTGCCTTGCATGGAAAGGATTACCTACTTGCTACTTTTGTTCCGCACTGCACATTTCCCGAGAAATAAAAACTATATCAATTTATATCTTTTTCTACTCATTTAGAAAATATTTTTTTAATAAATATAAAAAAAACCCACACATACTGTAGGTTTTACACATGATTTATAGGAAGCATGATGTAATGTTCAATATTTTTCAGAAAACACAATCTCAAAAATACTAGTTATATTTTGGTAGCTGCTTGACCCAAGCAAGGTATCTGTCTATCACATAACTCTAGTCTCTTGTACCTCAATGGACGGGATAACAATAGGCATAAGTTTTGTAATGCAGTTAAAAACATTTGAAAAAATTGAAGAGTCCTTCACAGGTTATCATATAGGAAGTAACATCCTGATTTCTTCACTAAAATGGCAAATTATGACATATACAGTCCAGAATTATTTCAAACTTCTCACTTAGAAACACCAACTTTGAAGCGAAACTGAAGAGGCATTTCCCTGTTGTATGATCAAGTTAATTATCAACATGGAAGTATCAAAGCTAATCGCATGAGGCATTCAGAAATTACTGCACGAAAAACACACACATTTAAATTTTCCCAATTTCTTCCTTGTAAAAGGCAAATTAGAGCTCTCACGTTCGAAAATCAATCTAAATTGTTCTCTAAGTAAGGCTGACCAGCGTTTAAGTCCACCACCTTTTCTGTTGACCCTATCGACGTGGAATAATTTATAGCTATTTATGTGGCATTCATAAGCCATTTCTCTATCTTTTAGGTTGAACCAGGTCTCTGTTATAACAGTAATATCTATGCTTCCTGCACATGCAATTAATCTTAGCTCTATCTTATTTCTTACTCTTAATATAGTAAACCTTAAGGGATCTAGTCACTCGCTGCCCTTTACTATTTCTCTTTGTTTGTTGACAAGTTCCATTGCATTTATTAGTAACTTTATGATGAACAATGTCTTTTAAACATATATCTGAGGTATCCTGATAATATTTACTCCTTTCATCTAGCGTGTTGCAACCTGTTTACACACTCATACCTAAATCTTCTGTTAGTTTAAAGTCCTGGACAAGTCAGCAAACGCATCCCTCGACGGAGTTGGCTAATGCTACCACTCCTGCACTAAAGAGATGTACCCCATCTCTTGCATACATATCACATTTGCCATAGCAATTGCCCCAGTTGTCAATGAATGGATTTGCAAATGCTTTGCAGTACCTGTCTTGCCAACAGTTTACACCAATTGCCCTAGACATTTATTTATTACCCACTCTCCTTCTAGGCAAGATGCTACATATGATCAGGACCCCTCCCTTAGACATAATTAAATCTATAGCTGACCTCTGCTTATCTAGGAGCTCCTCTCTCCTGCCCTTCTCAATATCGTTTCCATTAGCATTGAGGCAGGCTTGGTCCCATTACCTGACATAATATTATCCAACCTGTTGACTATGTCACCAACACCAGCTCCTGGGAAACACCCTCTGTCTCACCTTCCTATCTTTGTTACAGAAAGCACAGTCAATATATCTTGTGATAAATGGTTTTGAAAACCGACAAGTTAAAGATTGAGACACTTATGCAACATATGGGAATCTTTATTAAGGAGGGACTGATTACCTCAAACTCCTTCTCTCCTTACCCGTTTCTACTTTGTATTGGACTGATGAAGCCACTGTGTGGCGAGACGTTTCCTTAATAAAGATTCCCATATGTTGCATAAGTATCTCAATATTCAATATATCTTACTTGTGAGTCACCGACCACGAGGATATTCTTACCTTTATTAGCAGAGGAGTTAGTGGTACCTTTAACCTCACTGACCTTTGAAGTACATTCATCTTGGAGAACAGAGAAGCGATTTCCTACCTTCAAATCTTCTCTTTTAATGATGTTTCTTCCTTTACTGGAAATTTCTACCCACTTGTAACGGCTGCCAGTCTGCTCCTCACTGCTGGTAACCAGTTTCCCTTCACTAACACCAACAACCTCACATTCATTGCTACACTTATCCAGGCGAATTTTCAGCTTCTCATTTTCCTCCTTGAGAAGTTGAACCTCATCCTTCAACATGTCATGTGTTTTAAATTTTCATGAGTTTTGTGATCCCTTAAATAATGTACAACTTTATGTCACAGCTTGCACAATGTTTGTGTCTTCCACTAACTTCCTTCAAGGCTTTCCTTTATGACTACAGAATTGCTTATCAGAACAGCTTCAAATTTTAAACTCTGGTGAACTATTGCTAGGTGAATGTTCATGGAACAATTAACAAGTGCAGGTTCATGTCTGTTTAGTTTCGTGTAGATTATCCACGAAATTAGTTTCCATGCAATAACTTAAAAAGCCTCTTCTGATCGGCATAAAACTTTCAACAATCATATATGCAACTTAGAGGAAGGTTGGTGTTGTTAATTGAGTATGTAGGTGCCATTTTGCCACCCTCAATCTTGAAATGGTATAAAATTATTTTGTATTAAATGGAGTTTGGGTTTGCAAGGGTGCCTCGGTGCTGATGAGGGGCTCTTGATTCAAAGAACTGGATTGATCCTTCCCTTCCTCGGCTTGAATCAGAATGCCTCCCAATCACCAGCCGCTATACAACACCTATGGGTTTACCGTTTCCCCCTGATTACAATAAAACATTTTTCAGTGGCATCAGTTTTTAATGGCTAATGCGTCTTATGGAACAAATTTTTTTTTTTTTAGGCTGCGGAGATGCAATATTTTTAATTCTTTACATTAACTGTAGAATACATCATCTGATCGCCTTCAAACATTTAGTGCTGATGTGTTTTCCTCAAACTAAATTTCTCTTTGATTTTAGGTTGTGCAAGGTTTAATGCACTAATTTTGTTTTATTGGATTTCCTAAAATACCTGGAGTGAGTTCCGTGGGTCAACGCCCCCGCGGCCCGGTCTGTGACCAAGCCTCATATGGATCAGAGCCTGATCAACCAGGCTGTTACTGCTGGCCGCACGCAGTCCAACGTACGAACCACAGCCTGGCTTGTCAGGTACCGACTTTAGGTGCCTGTCCAGTGCCTGCTTGAAGACAGCCAGGGGTCTATTGGTAATTCCCCTTATGTATGCTGGGAGGCAGCTGAACAGTCTTGATCCCCTGACACTTATTGTGTTGTCTCTTATCGTGCTAGTGGCACCCCTGCTTTTCATTGGGGGGATGTTGCATCGTCTGCAGAGTCTTTTGCTTTCGTAGGGAGTGATTTTCGTGTGCATGTTTGGTACTAATCCCTCTAGGATTTTCCAAGTGTATATAATAATGTATCTCTCCCGCCTGCGTTCTAGGGAGTACAGGTTTCGGAACTTCAAGCGTTCCCAGTAATTGAGGTGGTTTATTGCAGTTATGCGTGCCGTGAAGGTTCTCTGCATATTTTCTAGGTCAGCAATTGCACCTGCCTTGAAAGGTGCAGTTAGTGTGCAGCAATATTCCAGCCTAGATAGAACAAGCGACCTGAAGAGTGTCATCATGGGCTTGGCATCCCTGGTTTTGAAAGGTTCTCATTATCCATCCTGTCATTTTTCTAGAAGATGCGATTGATACAGTGTTATGGTCCTTGAAGGTGAGATCCTCTGACATGATCACTCCCAGGTCTTTGACATTAGTTTTTCGCTCTACTGTGTGGTTGGAATTTGTTTTATACTCCGATGAAATTTTATTTTCCTCACGTTTTCCATATCGGAGTACTAATTGAAATTTTTCATCATTGAACTTCATATTGTTTTCTGCAGCCCATTTAAAGATTTGGTTGATGTCTGCCTCGAGTCTTGCAGTGTCTTCAATGGTGGACACTTGTCATGCAGATTCGGGTGTCATCTGCCAAGGAACAAGATGGGAGCGAGTACTGTGCCTTGTGGAACAGAGCTTTTCACCGTAGCCGCCTCAGACTTTACTCTGTTTACTACTACTCTTTGTGTTCTATTTGTTAGGAAATTATAAATCCATCTACCAACTTTTCTTGTTATTCCTTTATCACGCATTTTGTGTGCTATTACACCATGGTCACACTTGCCAAAGGCTTTTGCAAAGTCTGTGTATATAACATCTGCATTCTGTTTGTCTTCTAGAGCATCCAGGACCTTGTCGTAGTGGTCCAGTAGTTGGGACAGACAGGAGCGACCTGCTCTAAACCCATGCTGCCCTGGGTTGTGTAATTGATGGGTATCAAGATGAGTAGCGATCTTGCTTCTTAGAACCCTTTCAAAGATTTTTATGATATGGGACGTTAGTGCTATTGGTCTGTAGTTCTTTGCTATTGTTTTACTGCCCCCTTTGTGGAGTGGGGCTATGTCTGTTACGATCCTGGCCTGAGACCACTAATTAGTTTAGCGGTTATCGTAACAACAGTACAGCAGGTGCTAGGAATTATCAAAGTACAAGGCGAAATGAGATCTTCAAAGGTTTTTCCAGATTTTATTTAAGAATATACTAAGATATTTAGGACACTTAGTAAAATAAAATAATCTCATAACCTCCTTACTCTTAGGAGGGTGTACACACTATATAGTCCTTTACTTTCACTCTCATATAAGCACCACAAGTTACATTTATCTGTACAGTCTTAATATAATAATACATAAAGAGGATATATAAAATACTTCCTCTGAATTACAACACTTCACAATGGCAATAACGTCAATGTCAATAACGAGTTAGAGATTATCACTAGACTGATTATCACTACACTGAAGGCCACTATCACTGTTTCCATACGAGTCACAACTCGCTAGTGATCCATAGTTCCGAAGTCTATTCTGTAGATAGAACTTGAGGAAATAAGACCCTCTGAAGATATTCTCACCATACCAAGGGTGAGAGAACTGAAGAGTCTCGGAGAGCCTTAGAGGGTATGCTTACCATACCATGGGTGAGAGAACTGAAGTCTCGGAGAGCCTCAGAGGGTATGCTCACCATACCATGGGTGAGAGAACTGAAGTCTCGGAGACCCTTAGAGGGTAAGCTCACCACACCAAAGGTGAGAGAAATGAAGTCTCGGAGAGCCTCAGAGGGTATGCTCATCATACCAAGGGTGAGAGAACTGAAGTCTCGGAGAGCCTCAGAGGGTATGCTCACCATACCAAGGGTGAGAGAACTGAAGAGCCTCTGAGTGTAAGCTCACCACACCAAGGGTGAGAGAGAACTGAGAGTCTTCTATCGTATGCTCACTGTACCAGGGGTGAGAGAGAACTGACCTGAGTAGAGCGCCTAGGTTTGACCTCTGCTCGGTATAGAAGGGGGAGGGAGACAAACGAGCTGCTCAGTACTTCACCCCTTACCTCTTTAAGTCTCCTACCTAAACACATACATAACTAATATTGAGTCATATAATATTAAGAGAAAGACCTTGTTTTTTCATTAAACTATGACAGGGCGTAACACTGTTGTTTTTTAGTAACTGCGGGACGACCCCAGTGTCCATGCTCCCTCTCCATAGGATGTTAAAAGCACGTGATAGGGGCTTCTTGCAGTTCTTGATGAACATGGTTCCATGAGTCTGGGGCGGAGTGCATGGGCATGTCATTTATCGCCTTTTCAAAGTCATTTGGCGTCAGGATAATGTCAGATAGGTTTACGTCTACCAAATTCTGTGGCACTCTCATAAAAAAATCATTTAGTTCTTCGACTCTCAGTCTGGTTAGCGGCTCGCTAAAAACTGAGTCATACTGGGACTTTAGTAGCTCACTCATTTCCTTGCTGTCATCTGTGTAGGACCCATCCCGTTTAAGTAGGGGACCAATACTGGATGTTGTTCTCGACTTTGATTTGGCATAAGAAAAGAAATACTTTGGGTTTCATTCAATTTCATTTATGGCTTTTAGTTTTTCCCGCGTTTCTTGATTCCTGTAAGATTCCTTTAGTTTTAGTTCGATATTTGCTATTTCTCTGACCAGTGTCTCCCTACGTATTTCAGATATATTGGCCTCTTGTAGCCGCTCTGTTATTCTTTGCCTTCGCCTGTATAGGGAGCGCCTTTCTCTTTCTAGTTTACATCTTCTCCTTTTCCTTCAGGTAATTTGCCTTGAGCAAACCTCAAGTGCCACAGAGTTAATTTGTTCTAGACATAGGAGAATGTTTCTTCTGATCAGAAATAAGTCACAGTATTGGACTTTATTGGGTTATTCAAGGTTAATTAAGTCTACATAATGTGCCCATAACATCTGTGTGTCTTCAAGACCACTGTAAACAAATTTGAATGTTATCTACCCAAAACCTAAATAACAGTTACTCACTTGTTGCTTACTTATTACCTACGTATTCCTTAAGATGAATGTCAGAGATAATTTAAATTGTTGCACTAGGCAAGATAGAAAATTGGACACTGATTCTGTTTGGCTACAGTTTCTTGAGGGGATCGTGAAAAACTAAGCTTGGAGGTGATTTACAGCCCCCAAACCTTGATAGGGAATGCAGTAAACATCTATGGGACGAAATTCATAAAGCATCTAGATACGAAAATGTTATGATGGAAGATTTTTACTGTAGACAAATTGAGTGGAGCAATCTGACAGGAAATCTTGAGTCTCGAGGCTTTCTTGATACGATCCAGAATTGCTTTTTAAAACAGTTTGTGACAGAACCAACTAGATGAAATAACCTGCTTGACTTAGTTCTTGCCAACAAGGAATCATTAATTAATAATCTTGAAGTTATTGATGAGCTTAGGAAAAGCGATAACAAATCACTCAGTTTCAATATATCATGGAATTACCTTAATAACTACAATTAAGACAATGTCCCTGACTTCTTGGTCTATTTCATAGGACTGAGAAAGTACCTGGGTGGGTTGAACTGGTGTGACCTGACTATGGGTCAAGTAGGTGGTGATGGTTGCCAATATGACATTTTTCAAAACACAGTTCTAGATGCCCAGACTACTTATGCTCCAAATAGGGAAATTAAATCAAACATAAATGACCCTAAATGGATAAACAATGGATTAAAGCATCTCATGGGTCAAAAGAGAGATATTTACAAGCGACTCAAAGGGGGAGATGGGCAGTTAAGAAATCAATATATTCAATTAAAAAGAGAAATAAAAAAAAAAGAACAAGAAAAGCAAAAAGATATTATGAGGTTAAAGCTAGAGATATATCGGATGTGAAAATTTAGATATCCAAGGATGCGGATGTGTATGAGGATGTCTTATTTTGTGGATGCGGATGCATATGCAGACATCTGTTTACAGTAAAATGCGGATGCAGATGTAAGAAATTGTGCGGATGTTCCGCGGATGCAGATGCGGATGTGGATATCCGAAACATCTCTAGTTAAAGTCACGGGATTCGAGGATTAACCCAAAAGGTTTCTTTCAGGTATTTAGGAGTAAGATTAAGAACAAGATAAGCCCACTCAAAAGCCACTTGGGTCAGTTCACTGACAGTGATAAAGAAATGCGTAGAATGTGTAACACTTATTTCCTCTCAGTTTTTACGAAGGAAGATACTAGTGGAATTCCAAAAACAATAAATTATGTAGATCAGGACGAAAATAAGTTATGCAAGATCAGTCACTAGGTGACATGGTTTTCAAATAGATAAATTAAAACCTAACAAATCTCCGGGCTCTAGTGAACTATTCGCAAGGGTTATAAAGGAACTCAGCAAACTTTTGGCTAGTCTTTTTCATATCATTAAAAACTGGCATTGTGCCAGACAAGTAGAAAATGGCAAATGTGATACCTATCTACAAAGCAGGAGACAGGTCCTTAGCTTCGAATTATAGACCAATAAGCCTAACCTCCATTGTGTTAAAATTGATGGAATCAATAACTGCCGAGGCTATTCGAAGTCACCTTGAATGACATAAACTGATTAATGAATCTCCGCACGGTTTTACAAAGGGGCATTCCTGCCTTATGAATTTACTAACTTTTTTCACTTAGGTAACTGAAGAGGTAGATCATGGTAATGAATATGATATTATGTATATAGACTTTTCCTTGTTAGAGGTGTGGTTGACAGACAGGACACAGAGTTTACATAAACGGGAAGAAATCAGAGGACGTGTGGTAAATTTACATTGGTAGAACACCAACTTGTACAGGAACAAGTAACACTGTACTTATCTTTGTTGCTGGGTCATCTTTCTGTAGCTGCGGCCAGAAAGATCCCCCGATGTGACCCAGTGTTCTACTGCCATGGAGCTGTTAGGGACAAGTAAGTATAAAGTGAATGTGAATAATTGCCCCTGAGGAGCGTATAACAAAATACATTCAGTAATTGAATACTGAACAATGTGGTACTAACTTGGTTGGGCTAAAAAGCCCGCACCTTACTGCCGTCAATAGGATTGTTTCAAACCCCTTGTGACTACAAGAACTGCGCAGTCCCCTTGTGCCAAAAGAAGTTCAAAACTTACCTTGCTTGTTGTAACTTGAGCTATGGTGTTGTTTGCACCATACAACAGGTATCCGGTGTCTTGATTGAAGAAGTATCGCTGAGGAATGTCACACGTTTTAATCTGGAACTTTGTTACACTCGCAATGTCACTACGTTCTTCAATATTTGTCTATTTGCAGTAATGTCACTACAAGAAGCTGTGCACACTTCTCTGTAATATACCGCTAATTTGGATTGTCTTTTTTATGCATATAAACGCGCGGAACAGAGTTCTTTATCCGTTATCCCGGCGTTAATGTTTCCTCTGGGAGTATTAAAAGCAATCTAAACCCGGCGCCTCTTGCTCACCCAAGCGTGCCCTGACAAACAAAAGAAATGTCGATCAAGCATGTTTAGCTTGCTTGCCAAACTTCTACAGGAAGCAATGCAAAATGCCTGATTTCTTGCTGTCTGGGCTTAGACGACTGTATAAGCTATCTTTAACATGGTATTAAAATGGGTGTAGGATTTTCTTAATTTTCCTGCTGCTGTAAGAGATCGATTATCTCTCATTAACCCATCCAAATTACAACAGGGTCAGCCGTGATGAATCTTACAAGGAAGTGGCATGTCTAACACTGGTACATGCTGGTAAAGCATCTGTGTCCAATTACTTGATGCGGAAGCAAACAAGACGTCACTGCCCCTTTCTGAGAGGGCTGTGTCTCTCAGTTGAAAAGGACTGAAAGGGGCTGTAGAGGGGGCCGATACCCCCCCTCCTGGAGAAATTTCTCCACAGGACGCGTCACAAGCTGTGTTCCACACTTTGTTGTTCACAATTTACATAAACCACATAGATAAGGGGATAAATAACGACAACATGTGCATTGCTAATAGAGCATAGTTAAGGGAGATGCTGTGTCTACGTGGTTACTCATCCAATCATAAGCCACAATCATCAGTTACCCTAAATGAGCGACTCACAGATCAACCATAGTGCGGGAGAAGGGCATGAAGGGGGAACATAGTGCGGGAGAAGGGCATGAAGGGGGAACATAGTGCGGGAGAAAGGCATGAAGGGGGAACATAGTGCGGGAGAAGGGCATGAACGGGGAACATAGTGCGGGACAAAGGCATGAAGGGAGAACATAGTGCGGGACAAGGGCATGAAAGGGGAACATAGTGCGGGAGAAGGGCATGAAGAGGAACATAGGAGAAGGCATAAGGGAACATAGTGGGAGAAGGGCATGAAGGGAGAACATAGTGCGGACAAGGATGAAGGGAACATAGTGAGAAGGGCAGAAGGAACATAGTGCGGGACAAGGGCATGAAAGGGGAACATAGTGCGGGAGAAGGGCATGAAGAGGGAACATAATGTGGGAGAAGGGCATAAAGGGGGAACATAGTGCGGGAGAAGGGCATGAAGAGGGAACATAGTGAGGAAAAGGGCATGGAGGGGGTAAGTAAACGTTGATTACCTTGACAGGACATCTGAGTGGGACAGGAGGGCGTGGTCGTTATTTTAATTAGGCTAGTAACAGGTGCGACGTTGGGTATATAAGGTGGAGCAAATGTGATGAGCAGCACAACTCTGCTCTTCTTCAATACAAAGACAAGAAGACTTGTAGTGATCAGTCATGAAGTTCTTGGTGAGTGACTTAACACACACATAAACAATATCTAGTAGTATTAACATGTAGTCTTCGATATGAAATAACATTCATTATAAAGCAAACAGCATTTCGTCTCTAAAAAAAACAGGATAATTTAAAGATAATTTCCTCTGAGTGTGAAAGTATTTGTTATACCAACAGGTTGTGGTTGCAGCAGTGGTGGCTGCTGTGAGTGCCCTCCCCGCCAACCCAGGTTTTGTGCTCCCTGCTGGTAACATCGGCCTCTCGGGCATTACCGCACTGATGGCACCATTGAAGGCTTCACAGGTGACTTCACCCATGACATTGTGGCCATCGGACCTTCTGGGATTGTGACCAAGTCTGGCAACAACGTGCAGTTAGACAGCAACCTCCACAGGGTTAGGCGAGCATATGGCTTTACTCGCCCTGAGGGAAGTGTTGGTTTATCTGGTATTGTACGCGCTGATGGTACCATTGATGCTTTCTCAGGTGACTTCACCCATGACATAGTGGCCATCGGACCTTCTGGGATTGTGACTAAGTCTGGCAAGAACGTTCAGCTAGACAGCAACCTCCACAGAGTTAGGCGAGCATATGGTTTTACTCGCCCTGAGGGAAGTGTTGGTTTATCTGGTATTGTCCGGACTGATGGTACCATTGATGCTTTCTCAGGTGACTTCACCCATGACATAGTGGCCATCGGACCTTCTGGGATCGTGACTAAGTCTGGCAAGAACGTTCAGCTAGACAGCAACCTCCACAGAGTTAGGCGAGCATATGGTTTTACTCGCCCTGAGGGAAGTGTTGGTTTATCTGGTATTGTCCGGACTGATGGCACCATCGATGCTTTCTCAGGTGACTTCACCCATGACATAGTGGCCATCGGACCTTCTGGGATTGTGACCAAGTCTGGCAAGAACGTTCAGCTAGACAGCAACCTCCACAGAGTTAGGCGAGCATATGGTTTTACTCGCCCTGAGGGAAGTGTTGGTTTATCTGGTATTGTCCGGACTGATGGCACCATCGATGCTTTCTCAGGTGACTTCACCCATGACATAGTGGCCATCGGACCTTCTGGGATCGTGACTAAGTCTGGCAAGAACGTTCAGCTAGACAGCAACCTCCACAGAGTTAGGCGAGCATATGGTTTTACTCGCCCTGAGGGAAGTGTTGGTTTATCTGGTATTGTCCGGACTGATGGCACCATCGATGCTTTCTCAGGTGACTTCACCCATGACATAGTGGCCATCGGACCTTCTGGGATTGTGACCAAGTCTGGCAAGAACGTTCAGCTAGACAGCAACCTCCACAGAGTTAGGCGAGCATATGGTTTTACTCGCCCTGAGGGAAGTGTTGGTTTATCCGGCATCGTCCGCACTGATGGCACCATTGAAGCTTTCCCAGGTGACTTCACCCATGATATTGTTGCCATAGGAGCCTCTGGGATAGTGACCAAATCTGGTAAGAACGTCCAGCTGACCACAGGCCTGCACCGCGCTTAGCGACACAACATTAGTGACTAGGAGATAATCACATCACAGGGCCAAGAATCTCTTCACTACTATCATGCTGGAAGGTCCCAGTGGCCTTAGGCCTCTCCAACGGTCAACTTTTCAAAAAGTCTACATAGACTCGACTGCTGACCATAATGTGCCCAACTGATCTTTTTTCCCTCATATTATGCTCTCCAAGAACCATATAATTCCCTCTATATAGTGTTTACTGAAAATCCACTCAAATGAATATGCTCACAAGGTGCATAATCAGTTGTAGTTATTTGACGCCACATTCACAACACAAAGTCTGCCTGTATAAAACATGGACAGGGTAAACTTTTTTATTTTTGTTTATTCCACAAAACAAATTGATTGAAAAATAAAAACTGATATATCAATCTGTATTTTTCTCATCTATTTTTTTTATACTGTCTATAAGGTTATTGAATAAAAGTTTTGAAGAAAAAATATTTCATAGTAGGTTAGGGAAAGCCTGAATTTTTCTTAAATAAGTTTATCAAAATGTTTTGAAAATACAATCAGAATATAATCAAACTTAAAACAATGAAACATATATTATGGAATGTTGAAAACGAACTTAAAAATTAAGATAACATTCCAAATAGAAGAGTATGTTTGCTGATCGATGAATTAGGCGATTTAAAAAAAAAAGAAATGAATCACATGAAAAAGTTCAGCAATTTCATAGTAAACAAGTTCCATTTTTATTACGTCCAAGTTTAAGTTGTGTTACGTGTTCTCTACGGAATTCCAAAATTCAGTTAATACAGTTACAAAGTTATACTGAAAATATTTTGGCTTCAGTTTATGGTAATTATTTTCAGAAACTATTATAATTGTTTAATAAAGCTGTCTGACTTAATGGGTAAGATTTCTGCACTCAGTAATTACTTTTGTGATATATGTAATATTTCAAACAAAATATATAAATATTTGATTTCAAAACAGACGCAAGAGAATCCTTAAACCTAAAGAGGCTTCCTATAATTTGATAGAAAAAATACCACTAATTTATGCGTAAGTATTAATGTTGGTAGAATTACCGACAATATATTTAGTAAAAGGACACAAGTGCAACTAACGTGACATTTTATTGTGGCAACGTTTCGCTCTCCAGGAGCGAAATGTTGCCACAATAAAATGTCACATTCGTTGCACTTGTGTCCTTTTACTTAACATACGCATAAGTAGTTTGCAATAATTTAAAATATTTCTTCCCAGCACTGTAACTTAGAGATCCATAGAGAGGAAGTTTTCCCCATCTGCTTAAGAGGCGAGTGAGTTTCCGTCTCCTAATATAATGTTTATTTTTTCCCTATAATCTACCTTGTCCATAATTACTATCGCATTTGCTTTGTCTGCTTTCGCAAGGGAAAGTCTAGGATCTTTCCTTAAATCATGGCATAACTTAACACAAATGAGGGCAACGCAATTGCCCTCATTAATTATGTATTATTTAAGAAACCAGTGTCGTCGAGCCCTCAGTCCAGTTTACACTCGAAGTTGGCACTTTTTCCTTGATGTTCTCAACAAAGCTGACCACGAACTCCGTTTTACAGTCTACCGAAAACCGACCAACCAGCACGATCTCCACTTCTATTCTCAGCACGACACCAAAACTAAACGTGGCGTAATCACAGGCATCTTCCTTCGTGCTCTCCGAATCTGTAGCAATGAATTCCTTGAGGAAGAATGCTCTTTCATCGAACAAGTATTTTCTAAACTTCACTATCCTCATCACTTCATTAGAGACTGTGGACGCCCTTCATATAACATCTTCAACTCACCCAGACAAGATACCGCCCAGAGGAGATATATCGTCCTCCCCACTAACTCCGTTGGTAAACACGTATCCAGCATTTTTTTCTAATACCGTATTCCCAGTATCTACCTCCACATCCACCACCATCAAAGAAATTACCAGTAAGGGACACCACCAGGTTCAATCATCTGCAGGGGGTATACATAATCCCTTGCAACGATTGTAACTAATTATACGTGAGCGAGACATCCAGTGACCTCCAAACACGTATTTCAGGTAACTAATACGTAGGCAGAATAAACGATTTGAGGAATGGCTGTGTTTTACACCGAAACTTCCACAACCATTTAATCAACTACAGAGAGGCAACACTCATTGCCAGGAAAGAAGACAGTGTCGCAGAATTTTGGAATCATCGCTCATCTGTATATCTAACAATTTCAACCAGAACAACGGCTTTTACAACATAGCCGAACCCTTGCCAGGAAACTTCTTCATCGTTATCCTGCATAGTAACCAACCTACTTGCCCATTCCGTGCAGGTCCTTCTCAAATCCAACCTTCTCAGCATTCTCCACCTGACTCTTCACGTCACTATGCTCCCTATATATTTTCATGTACTCTGCTCAGGTAGATTTGTTTGTGAGTGAAACGTAGTCAATAAAGAATAACATTATAATGCATTTGTGTCTATTTTTCACTGGAAGAGTTTCTGATCTTTTCTGGAGGCTGTTGAGAAGTCCCTGAACCATTCCCTGCAGTCCAGAGATGATTTTCAGGAAGCAAAGATGCTTTCTCATGCAACAAGCGACGACTCGCCTCAAGACACCGGAGACCGAGTGATGGAGGTTGTAGTCAAGCCAAGCGAAGCAAATAGTAAATCACAGAACGTGTGGAGCTTGAACCCATGGCTAGTGAGTCCTAAAACTCAAAGCCGTGGGTTCGATCACCACCCATTCTATGATTTGTCTGCAATCGTGTTATTACGATTTCGTGAGTCAAGTCAATAGTGCTATCGTTCAAAGTAGGAAGAGAGTGGCGCATCAATTTTCATGAGGGCCATGGGCATTACGGGGAAGGTAGGCAGATGGATTTTCGGGTTCCTAACACACAGAACACAAAAGGTAGTAGTGAACAGAGCAAGATCCAGCATCAGCGAGGTCAAAAGCTCAGTGCCCCAAGGCACTGTCCTGGCACCTCTGCTGTTTCTCATCCTCATAGCAGACATAGATAAAAACACCCGGCACACTTTTGTATCATCATTGCAGATGACACTAAAATAAGCATGAAAGTCACTACGGTAGAGGACACTGAAAAATTACAGGAAGACATAAGCAGGGTTTTCCACTGGGCAGTGGAGAACAACATGACGTTCAATGGTGATAAGTTTCAGCTGCTTAGGTATGGAAAGAATGAAGAACTCAAAAGGAACACTATATACAAAACTCAAGAGGGTCACCAAATAGAACGAAAGGAACACGTAAAGGACCTGGGAATAATTATGTCAGCTGATCTTTCTTTTAAAGACCATAACAAGACAAAGATCACAACAGCCAGGAAGATGACGGGGTGGGTATTGAGAACTTTCAAAACAAGGGAAATAATGCCGATGGTGACACTCTTCAAATCGCTAGTGCTTCCTCACTTAGAATATTGCTCAGTGTTGATGGCCCCGTTCAAAGCAGGAGAAATATCAGAGCTGGAACAAATTCAGAGATCGTTTACGGCTCACATTGAGCCAATAAAACACCTAAATTACTGGGAACGCCTTCAAGTCTTGAACATGTATTCATTGGAGCGGAGGAGAGAGAGAGATACATGATAATATATACCTGGAAAGTACTCGAGGGCCTGGTCCCAAATCTGCACACTGTCATAACAACATACTGGAGTGAGAGATATGGGAGGAAGTGTAAAATAAACCCAGTGAGGAGCAGGGGTGCGGTGGGGACAATAAGGGAACACTGTATCAACATCCGGGGTCCCAGACTATTCAACATCTTACCAGAAGATATCCGAAACACGGCTGGAACAAGTGTAGAAGCCTTCAAGAGGAAACTGGATAAGTATCTTCACCAGGTGCCAGATCAACCAGGCTGTGATGGATATGTGGGGCAGCAGGCCTCCAGCAGCAACAGCCTGGTTGACCAGGCAAGCACCAGACGAGCTTGGCCCATGGCCGGGCTCAGAGTAGAGAAACTCTTGAAAAATCTTTGCTGAAGACGAAGAAAAAACCGAAAATTGTGATTTTGTAATCTAGTTACGATTGTCATTACTACTGATTTAGCGGCACATATAAATAATCGTGTTTACGTTGTTAAATTGAGCATGCCAACAAGTTTGTTCACATACTATATACACAGACCACTCTCACGAAACATCCACTTTATCAAGAGTAAAAAAAAAAAAAAAAAAAACTCTTGGACGGAAATAGCATATTCAGCAGACATTCGTTGTTAGGGATATGATGGTGTATTGTTTACCAGTTCCGTGACCTCAAGAATGAGCATAGGTAATCCAGCCTAGCTAAGGGTGATGCTGTGTCATTATGGTCACTAATCCAATTACGGGCCAGACTCAGCAGTTACAAACTGAGCGATTCTCAAATCAATCAAAATTCGTTGAAGGGCGGGGGCAGGTTTAGGATGTAAAGGTTGATTTATTCACTGACGGGACATCTCAACGGTGTAGGAGGGCGTGGTCATTGTTTTTACTAGTCTAGTGACAGGTGTGAATTTGGGTATATAAGGTGGAGCAAATGTGGACACCAGCACACAACTCTGCTCTTCTCCGACATCAGAACAAGTTGACTCGTAGCGAGCAATCATGAAGTTCTTGGTGAGTATCTTAGCTGAGATTCACACATATTCTAGAAGAAACTTATGACGACGTTTCGATCCAGGTTCAGGTAGGTTTGCCATGACGGGTCCTGGCCCGTTCTGACTTGGACCATTAATTAGTTGATGACGCAAGTCGGATCGAAACGTCGTCATAAGTTTTTCCTCCTAGGAGAGGACTTTAGAGCACGCCACAGTCATGTTGCTTTGTGATTCGTATGTAAAAAAAATATTTTTGTGGTTACAGTGGGATCCATGCTAACATTTCTATACTGAACAGAAATCCACCTAGTTGGATTAATCTTGTTAGACTGATATGGAACAGTGATTAGTGCACTGGCCTTCGAGTCTTAGGACTCGCTTACCATAGATTCGAGACCCACCCGTTCTGTGACTTCACTTCCTCTTCAGGTTTCACCCGAGAGACACCACATCTATTGGAATTAAAATGTAGAGCAGGGGTCGGCAACTCCCGGTCCGCCAACTTAACACCTGGACACTAATTATCTAATTAGTATGGAATATAGATGCAGTAGTTCACTTCAAGGTTAAGCAGTCCCTGGAAAAGTTACTTCGTATCCTCCCTTCTTAGAGTTTTTCCTTTGAGTTTGTGGTCTGGTGGTAAAACAACTGTACAGTAGGTATCTGCATTCGATAATAATGCTTATTTAATTATTTGTGATAAATTGTGTTATGTATTATTAGAATTAGGCCAAAATTGGTTTAAAAAACTAATGGCAACCCTGAGTTCGAGAAAAAAAAATTATATTACATTTAATAACATGGCCCTCCTCCGAGAGACTGCATAGCTGTTTGGCCCTCTCTCTCCAAAATGTTGCCGACTCCTGCTGTAGAACCTTCTAAATTAAGAAACACTCGATGCACAACATATGCCTTTACTTCCTAAAACGTAGATAAATGATTCAGAGAACCAAAGAGTTGATAAATCAGACACATGTGCAACACTTGGGTATCTTTACTGAGGAAACGTTTCGCCACACAGTGGCTTCATCAGTCC
This sequence comes from Cherax destructor, assembly GCA_009830355.1. Classification (NCBI taxonomy): domain Eukaryota; kingdom Metazoa; phylum Arthropoda; class Malacostraca; order Decapoda; family Parastacidae; genus Cherax; species Cherax destructor. Next base: position 394,258 of record WNWK01000705.1, read on the forward strand.
ATGCACAGAAGAATGGTGAAGATCAGAACTAGGTTGAGGTAATCAGTAACTCAGTCTGGAGTCGATGTAATCATTCCATCAATCTTGAAAATATTGATGGACTGAACACATCGACTCCAGGCTAAGGGACTGATTATCTCAAGCTACTTCTGATCTTCACCACTCTCCTTTGTATTGGGCTGATGAAGCCAGTGTGGCGAAACGTTTCCTCAGTAAAGATACCCAAGTGCGGCACACACGTGTCTAATTTATCAACTTCCTAAAATATTTTTCCAGAATAATTTAGTGTACATTTTATGTATGAAAATATTTGTTACACCAACAGGTTGTGGTTGCAGCAGTGGTGGCTGCTGTGAGTGCCCTCCCCGCCAACCCAGGTTATGTACTCCCTGCTGGTAACATCGGCCTCTCGGGCATTACCCGCACTGATGGCACAATTGAAGGCTTCACAGGTGACTTCACCCATGACATTGTGGCCATCGGACCTTCTGGGATTGTGACCAAGTCTGGCAACAACGTGCAGTTAGACAGCAACCTCCACAGGGTTAAGCGAGGATACTATGGCTTTACTCGCCCTGAGGGAAGTGTTGGTTTATCTGGTATTGTCCGCACTGATGGCACCATCGATGCTTTCCCAGGTGACTTCACCCATGACATTGTTGCCATTGGAGACTCGGGAATCGTAACCAAGTCCGGGAAGAACGTGCAGCTGGACAGGAACCTCCACAGGGTTAGGCGAGGATACTATGGCTTTACTCGCCCTGAGGGAAGTGTTGGTTTATCTGGTATTGTCCGCACTGATGGCACCATCGATGCTTTCCCAGGTGACTTCACCCATGACATTGTTGCCATTGGAGACTCGGGAATCGTAACCAAGTCCGGGAAGAACGTGCAGCTGGACAGGAACCTCCACAGGGTTAGGCGAGGATACTATGGCTTTACTCGCCCTGAGGGAAGTGTTGGTTTATCTGGTATTGTCCGCACTGATGGCACCATCGATGCTTTCTCAGGTGACTTCACCCATGACATTGTTGCCATTGGAGACTCAGGGATCGTGACTAAGTCTGGTAAGAATGTTCAACTGACCTCAGGTTTGCACCGCGTCTAGCGATACATCGTTGGCGACTCCAGCATGCTCACCTCCTGGGCCCAAGGTGTGCTATTCAAGAAGTCCTTCACCTTCATCCTCCATGGCATAATTCTTTCCGACGATTATGTTTTTCAATAGCCTCTGTAGTAGACTTTACTATGCAGGTTTATGGCATATAAACAGTTCTAGCTGTTTGAAGCCGCCTCCGTGAAATATAATTTGTCTGTATAAAATATTTTATGGCTATGCTCACAATTTAAAAAAAAACTATAATAATGAAACAAAAGTTAAGCTACTTAGCACTATCGCTCTTACAACATATTTTTCTTATGTCTTCTGTACAAAGTAAATTACTAGATAAGAACTTTGTTCTGCAAAACATTAAAAAATAAGTAAAAAAAAGTATATATAAATTTGTATTTTTCTCCAAATTTAAAAATTTGCGCATATATATATATATATATATATATATATATATATATATATATATATATATATATATATATATATATATATATATATATATATATATATATATGTATATGATATATGTATATGTATGATAATCTATGTAAATGGATTTGTGTATACCTGAATAAACTTACTTATATGTTTATTTCTACAAGTACATGTATAAGGTATACAGGCCTAGCCGACATCAATGACATACTGCTATATGGAAAGCCCCTTGTTATGCAAAGCATTTCGGGCAAATTAGGTCAAGTGTGTCCCAGGATGCGACCCACACAAGTCGACTAACACCCAGGTACCTATTTTATTGATAGTTGAAAATCAACAGTCTTAAGGAAACACGTCCTAATGTTTCCAGCCGTACCGGGGATCGACCCCCCGGATCTGAGTGCGTGAGTAGAGTGCACTATCAATCGAGCTACGGGACACCTAAAGTGTATAATAATATATATAATAGTAACTCGAATTCTGCTTGAACGAAGCTATTAATGCTGTTATTATTATTATAATCAAAAGAAGCGCTAAACCACAGGGGTCATACAGAGCAGTATTAATGCTGTTAAAACTATAAAACACATAGTGGTGCTGCTGATGGCGCTTTGTGTTTAAGAATGGAAGAAATTTTCTTGGCTCGGACTTTAGTTATTTGATGACTCGCTCTGAGAAGCTGTGGGTCATTTAACTGAGGCCTTCCAGTGGCTTACCGCTCCACCCAGTAGTTAATTCAATTTCACATCATATGAGTTGATAGGCTCTTCGCATAATTTAAAAAAAAATAATTACCACACAACAGCGTTTTAAGAAGTAAAATATCTCAGACTATTGTAGCCTCACAGTGCGATTGTATCTAATCTTATAAAAACCGATTAAGAGAAAACAACTATAGTCTAGTCGACAAGTAACCTCCTTCAAAAACCCGCCTCGAGGATGCCCATCTTGCTTGTGTATCTTTAAGGTAACAAACTTAGTAGAGATCATTAATATTCAAGTTTTAATATAGTGGACTCTTCACGGGCTCATGGGAAGAAGGCAACACGTACTAGTAGTGTCCTCGTCGTCTAGGTCACCTCATGTCCACTCTTATTATAGCGGTCGACCTTATGACCTCTCTAGACCTCGGGCAGGTGAAGACAAAGTCACCTAGTAAGGCAACCCATCTTCTTCTGCACACTTTGGTGTTTTACTGTAACTCAAGACCGTCGCTGAAGTGAATGTTATACTAAAATGCGAACGTCGGGACTTCGCCGCCATGCTTCTTCAGTTCTATCAGGTGGTTCTCCATTTTTTGTTTGCGTATCAAAACAGCCTCGCCTGTATGCATGGTGTTTTAAACACAAATCAATTTACAGGCTAAGAACTGTTACCCTTCGCCAGTTCAAAGCCCAGCTCTAAGGTATACTACCACCCACAACAGTCGACTAACACCCAAGTACTGCTAGGTGAACAGCGGCAGCAGGTGTAAGGAAACGCCCGTTTCCAATTTCAATCCCGGACACTCAGAGTGTGAGCTGAGTGCCTTTCCAACCGAGCCACGGACACCTTTCTTTTCATTAAATGATGATATTGTATATTATAATTACTCGAATTTATTTAGTTAATGTAACATAATCTAACCAATTTTTATCGGAAAGTTTGTATTAATTTTGTTCTATATAGGAGCCAATTTGCCAATTTTATTGTACAAATTGTGAGAGTGGCTTCTAAGTGATGATTTGAGGATCCTATTTACAACAGCTTCAAACTTTCACTTCTGGGGAATCATACTTAGAGAAAATTTGAATTTTTATTGGCCTTCGAAGGTGCCAATTCTCTGATTATATTAAAAACTGGGGCATACTAGCCCTTCAGGACCAATGAAGAATTATTGTATTAAGCTGAAAAAGTAAAGTAAGCATCATGTCGACTGTGCAAAACCTTGAGTTTTCCCTGAAGTTTATTCTTTTCTCTGAGGATGAGGGTCCCCAGCACAGTTCCAGAGGTGGTACCTCCCTATATACATATATATATTATATATATATATGTATTATATATATATCACAAACACTAATCTCAGGTCGAAGGAGACTCGAACCTACGAACCTTGGAACAAGGTACGCAGTGCTCTACCACCATACCACACTGGTTCAATACCTTGGCGCCCAGCTAACTCTAGACGTTTTGGTCCAAGGCAGCCAGCTTTCAGGCTGGTGGCTTTCAGCTTTTCATCTCATCCCCTTCATGCATCGACCGACCAGTTAATTTAATATCTTTATTATGCACCCCATATCCATCCTGTGGACGGTAGTCAAAGGATTACAGAGGTATATAATGAGTCCAGGGACTGTGTTCCAAAGTTTTGATAGATGAACAAGGTACAAAGGTAATGAACTCACAAGTTACAAAGGTAATGAATCATGTAAGTAAGTTTGCTTACTTACTTACGTTTATACATGGTTACAATCATGAACAAATTATAAAGTAATGAGTAATTCACACGTCCACATCCGGTCACAACTGTAATGAGTGTATATATTAACTGGGTCACACACACACACACACACACACACACACCCAACCAAGTGCAAAGTCATGAAGATTGGGGAAGGGCAAAGAAGACCGCAGACGGAGTACAGTCTAGGGGGCCAGAGACTACAAACCTCAATCAAGGAAAAAGATCTTGGGGTGAGTATAACACCAGGCACATCTCCTGAGGCGCACATCAACCAAATAACTGCTGCAGCATACGGGCGCCTAGCAAACCTAAGAACAGCATTCCGACATCTTAATAAAGAATCGTTCAGGACCCTGTACACTGTGTACGTTAGGCCCATACTGGAGTATGCAGCACCAGTTTGGAACCCACATTTATCCAAGCACGTAAAGAAGTTAGAGAAAGTGCAAAGGTTTGCAACAAGACTAGTCCCGGAGCTAAGGGTATGTCCTACGAGGAGAGGTTAAGGGAGATCGACCTGACGACACTGGAGGACAGGAGAGATAGGGGGGACATGATAACGACATATAAAATACTGAGAGGAATTGACAAGGTTGACAGAGACAGAATGTTCCAAAGATGGGACACAGCAACAAGGGGACACAGTTGGAAGTTGAAGACTCAGATGAATCACAGGGATGTTAGGAAATATTTCTTCAGTCACAGAGTAGTCGGGAAGTGGAATAGCTTGGGAAGCGATGTAGTGGAGGCAGGTTCCATACACAGCTTTAAGAAGAGGTATGATAAAGCTCATGGCGCAGGGAGAGTGACCCAGTAGCGGCCAGTGAAGAGGCGGGGCCAGGAGCTATGTCTCGACCCCTGCAACCACAACTAGGTGAGTACAACTAGGTGAGTACACACACACACACACACACACACACACACATAATAATAACACTTCAGTCTGGAGGTCCCAAAGTGGTAATTGCAGTGATGTATAACCCACCACAGAGGAGCAGGAGGCGAAAGCAAGAGTATGATGAGAGTAATAGAGCAATGGCTGACACACTGACTGAAGTGGCCAGAAGGGCTCATGCAAGCAGGGCAAAGCTACTGATCATGGGTGACTTCAACCATAAGGAAATCGACTGGGAAAACCTGGAGCCACATGGGGGCCCAGAAACGTGGAGGGCTAAGATGATGGAGGTGGTACTGGAAAACCTCGTGTACCAACACGTAAAGGAAACTACCAGAGAGAGAGAGGAGAGGATGAACCAGCGAGACTGGACCTAATATTCACCTTGGGTAGTGCAGATATTGAGGACATCACATATGAAAGACCCCTCGGGGCCAGTGATCACGTGGTACTGAGCTTTGAATACATAGTAGAGTTACAAGTGGAGAGGGAAGCAGGAAGGGCAGGACGAATGAAGCCAAACTACAAGAGAGGGAACTACACAGGCAAGAAGAATTTCCTGCACGGGGTTCAGTGCGGCAGAGAACTGGCAGGGAAGTCAGTAAACGAGATGATGGAATATGTGACAACAATATGCAAGGAAGCTGAGGAGAGGTTTGTACCCAAGGGTTACAGAAATAACGAGAAGGCCAGGGTGAGCCCTTGGTTCACCCAAAGGTGTAGAGAGGTAAAAACCAGGTGCGCTAGAGAATGGAAGAAGTATAGAAGACAAAGGACCCAGGAGAATAAGGAAAGAAGTCGTAGAGCCAGAAATTAATATGCACAGGTAAGGGAGGTCCAATAGCAATACGAAAATGACAAAGCAGCGAAAGCTAAAACTGACCTGAAGCTGTTGTACAGCCACATCAGGAGGAAAATGAGTCAAGGACCAGGTAATCAGGCTGAGGAAGGAAGGAGGGGAGATCCCAAGAAACGACTGTGAAGTATGTGAGGAGCTCAACATGAGATTCAAAGAAGTGCTCACAGAGACAGAAGGGACTCCATAAAGATGGAGAGGTGGGGTACACCTTCAAGTGTTGGACACAATACATACAACCAAGGAAGAAGTGAAGAGGCTGCTAAGCGAGCTAGATACCTCAAAGGCGATGGGGCCAGATAACATTTCTCCATGGGTCCTGAGAGAGATAACAGAGGCGCTATGTGTACCACTAACAACAATCTTCAACACATCTATAGAAACAGGGTGACTTCCTGAGGTATGGAAGACAGCAAATGTAGTCCCAATTTTTAAAAAAGGAGACAGACACGAAGCACTAAACTACAGACCGGTGTCACTGACATGTATAGTATGCAAAGTCATGGAGATTGGGGAAGGACAAAGAAGACCACAGACGGAGTACAGTTTAGGGGGCCAGAGACTACAAATCTCACTCAAGGAAAAGGACCTTGGGGTGAGTATAACACCGGGCACATCTCCTGAGGCGCACATCAACCAAATAACTGTGGCAGCTTACGGGCGCCTAGCAAACATAAGAACAGCATTCCGACATCTTAATAAGGAATCGTTCAGGACCCTATACACTGTGTACGTTAGGCCCATATTGGAATATGCAGCACCAGTTTGGAACCCACACCTAGCCAAGCACGTAAGGAAACTAGAGAAAGTCCAAAGGTTTGCAACTAGGCTGGTTCCAATGCTAAGGGGTATGTCCTACGAGGAGAGGTTAAGAGAGGACAGGAGAGATAGGGGGGATATGATAACGACATACAAAATACCGAGAGGAATCGACAAGGTGGACAGAGACAGGATGTTCCAGAGATGGGACACAGCAACAAGGGGTCACAGTTGGAAGCTGAAGACTCAGATGAATCACAGGGATGTTAGGAAGTATTTCTTCAGTCACAGAGTTGTCGGGAAGTGAAATAGTCTGGGAAGTGATGTAGTGGAGGCAGGATCTATACATAGCTTTAAGAAGAGGTATGATAAAGCTCATGGAGCGGGAAGTGACCTAATTGTGGGACCCATAGCCTCGGATTATTATTATTATAATCAAAAGAAGCGCTAAACCACAAGGGTTATACAGCGTGGCGGGGCAGGACAGGATGCAGGGAGAATGGATTGTAAGCGGGAGATGGATGATTAGGAGGGTATGGAGTACAGCAGGATAGTGGATAGTGCAGGGATAGAGGGTAGCAAGAGATCGAGGTAGAAGGGACTGAGGGAGGTGCTAGATATATATTTCAGAGTTTGTGTAGTAAGTCAGTTTCCGTCAAAAAGTCAACGAGAGGGTCAGGATTAAAGGAGGGTCCATCAGCAAGAACATAGCCTCGGAGAAGTGGA
>WNWK01000706.1:0-27500 GCA_009830355.1 Cherax destructor
ATCTTCAAGACTCCTGCAGTGACTCCTTCAGGACTACTGCGATGACTCCTTCAAGACTACTGCAGTGACTACTTTAAGACTCCTGCAGTGACTACTTTGAGACTACTGCAGTGACTACTTTAAGACTACTGCACTGACTACTTTAAGACTACTGCAGTGACTACTTTAAGACTCCTGCAGTGACTACTTTAAGACTACTGCAGTGACTACTTTAAGACTCCTGCAGTGACTACTTTAAGACTCCTGCAGTGACTACTTTAAGACTACAGCAGTGACTACTTTAAGACTACTGCAGTGACTACTTTAAGACTCCTACAGTGACTACTTTAAGACTCCTGCAGTGACTACTTTAAGACTCCTGCAGTGACTACTTTAAGACTCCTGCAGTGACTACTTTAAGACTCCTGCAGTGACTACTTTAAGACTCCTGCAGTGACTACTTTAAGACTCCTGCAGTGACTACTTTTAAAACTCCTGCAGTGACTACTTTAAGACTCCTGCAGTGACTACTTTAAGACTCCTGCAGTGACTACTTTAAGACTCCTGCAGTGACTACTTTAAGACTCCTGCAGTGACTACTTTAAGACTCCTGCAGTGACTACTTTAAGACTCCTGCAGTGACTACTTTAAGACTCCTGCAGTGACTACTTTAAGACTCCTGCAGTGACTACTTTGAGACTCCTGCAGTGACTACTTTAAGACTCCTGCAGTGCCTACTTTAAGACTCCTGCAGTGACTACTTTAAGACTCCTGCAGTACTATTCAAGACTAGTGACTACTTTAAGACTCCTGCAGTGACTACTTTAAGACTCCTGCAGTGACTACTTTAAGACTCCTGCAGTGACTACTTTAAGACTCCTGCAGTGACTACTTTAAGACTCCTGCAGTGACTACTTTAAAACTCCTGCAGTGACTACTTTAAGACTCCTGCAGTGACTACTTTAAGACTCCTGCAGTGACTACTAAGACTCCTGCAGTGACTACTTTAAGACTCCTGCAGTGACTACTTTAAGACTACTGCAGTGACTACTTTAAGACTCGCAGTGACTCTTTAAGACTCCTGCAGTGACTCTTTAAGACTCCTGCAGTGACTACTTTAAGACTCCTGCAGTGACTACTTTAAGACCCTGCAGTGACTACTTTAAGCCCGCAGTGACTACTTAAGACTCCTGCAGTGACTACTTTAAGACTCCTGCAGTGACTACTTTAAGACTCCTGCAGTGACTACTTTAGACTCCTGCAGTGACTACTTTAAGACTCCTGCAGTGACTACTTTAAGACTCCTGCAGTGACTACTTTAAGACTCCTGCAGTGACTACTTTAAGATCCTAGTGTACTTTAAGCCGAGTGACTACTTTAAGACTCCTGCAGTGACTCTTTGACTCCCATGACTCTTTACTCCTGCAGTGACTCTTTAAGACTCCTGCATGCTGACTCTTAAGACTCCTGCAGTGACTACTTTAAGACTCCTGCAGTGACTACTTTAAGACTCCTGCAGTGACTGACATCTTTAAGACTACTGCAGTGACTACTTTAAGACTCCTGCAGTGACTACTTTAAGACTGCAGTGACTCTAAGACTCCTGCAGTGACTACTTTAAGACTCTGCAGTGACTACTTTAAGACTCCTGCAGTGACTACTTTAAGACTCCTGCAGTGACTACTTTAAGACTCTGCAGTGACTACTTTAAGATCGCAGTGACTCTTTAAGACTGCAGTGACTACTTTAAGACTCCTGCAGTGACTACTAAGACTCTGCAGTACTTTAAGACTACTGCAGTGACTCTTTAAGACTACTGCAGTGACTACTTTAAGACTCCTGCAGTGACTACTTTAAGACTCCTGCAGTGACTACTTTAAGACTACGCAGTGACTCTTAAGACTACGCAGTGACTACTTTAAGACTCTGCAGTGACTACTTTAAGACTCCTGCAGTGACTCTAAACTGCAGTGACTACTTTAAGACTACTGCAGTGACTACTTTAAGACTCATCTCTTTAAGACTACTGCGTGACTACTTTAAGACTCCTGCAGTGACTCTTTAAGACTCTGCAGTGACTACTTAAACTACTCACTTGACTTTTAAGACTACTGCAGTGACTACTTTAAGACTCCTGCAGTGACTACTTTAAGACTCCTGCAGTGACTCTAAGACTCTGCAGTGACTCCTAAGATCTGCAGTTACTCTTACTAGCTACTGTGACTCTTTAAGACTCCTGCAGTATACTTTGACTCTGAGTGACTCTTAATATGTGACTTCCTGCAGGCTCTAAGACCTCTACTCTTTAAGACTCTGCAGTGACTCTTTAAGACTCCTGCAGTGACTCTTAAATCTTGACTTAACTCCTGCAGTGACCTTAGATCCTTATCCCCTCCCTGCCAACTCCGCTACCAAGACTCCTGCAGTACTCTCCCATCATGCCCTCGCCTCCTGCAAGGTTACTGTTAAGCCAGATTTCCCTATCCCTCCTCCTCCCTCCCTCCATTCCCTCCCTCCCTACCTCCCTCCCTCCCTCCCCTCCCCTCCCTCCCTCCCTCCCTCCCTCCCTCCTCCCTCCCTCCCTCCCTCCCTCCTCCCTCCCTCCTCTCCTCCCCTCCCTCCTCCTCCCTCCCTCCCTCCCTCCCTCCTCCCTCCATCCTCCCTCCTCCCGGACACCCTGCCTTCCTCTCTCCATCCCCGTCACCCTGCCTTTCTCCCTCCTTCTCTCCCTGCCACCCAGTCTTATTATTTCATTCCCTCCCTTCCACGCTGCCTTCCTCCCTCCTTCCCTCCCTTCCTTCCTCCTTCCTTCCTCCTTCCTTCCTCCTTCCCTGCTTTCCTCTCTTGTCCTCCCAGCCTCCTCCTCCTTCTCGTCTTCCCCCTCATTTTTTTCCTTTACGTCTTCATTCTCTTATTCTTTCTCCTCCTCCTCTTCCTTCGTCTCCTCATTCTTCTTCTTTTTACCTTTTTCTCTTCTTCCTCTCCTTTCCTTTCTCCTTCTCTTATTTTTACCCTCATCGTCTTCTTCTTCCTCATCCTCTTTCTCCTACTCCTCTTTTTCGTCTTCTCTGCCTTCTCCTCCTCCTCTTCTTCCTTCCCTCCTCCTCCTCTTCTTCCTCCTCCTCCTCCTCATCTTCCTTCCCTCCTCCTCCTCCTCCTCCTCCTCCTCAACATGGTGGACACAAGATCAACTGGTATTAAGATTTGACTTTACGAGTGTAGTCATGTAAGGAGAAGTCATTACAGGTCAAGGTTGTTGTTTGTGGCGGCTGCGTGCAGCCTGCGCTGCCGCAAGTTGTCTGTCTTAAACAAACTTTAGTATGTTGTGGAGGGGGAAGTGTAGTGGGGTGGGGGTTGGGGGGTCGGTGGGGGGGGGTGTCATGTACCGTACATAAGGTCAACCTTCACACCCGGGGATAAGACAACAACAGCATCTCTCAAAGATCAAATGGACAGCATTTACACTCAAACACACACACACACACACACACACACACACACACACACACACACACACACACACACACGCACAAACACACACATGCATACATACGCACGCGCACAAAGACTAGCCAAAGACTGCAAACCTCACTCAAGGAAAAGGATCTTGGGGTGAGTATAATACCGAACACATCTCCTGAGGTGCACATCAACCAGATAACTGCTGCAGCATATGGGCGCCTGGCAAACCTGAGAATAGCGTTCCGATACCTCAGTAAGGAATCGTTCAAGACACTGTACACCGTGTACGTCAGGCCCATACTGGAGTATGCTGCACCAGTTTGGAACCCACACCTGGTCAAGCACGTCAAGAAATTAGAGAAAGTGCAAAGCTTTGCAACAAGGCTAGTCCCAGAGTTAAGGGGATTGTCCTACGACGAAAGGTTATGTGAAATCGGCCTGACGACACTGGACGACAGGAGGGTCAGGGAAGATATGATAACGACATACAAAATACTGCGAGGAACTGACAAGGTGGACAGACAGGATGTTCCAGAGAGTGGACACAGAAACAAGGGGTCACAATTGGAAGACCTCCTTGTTTACAATGATGACTGGAAGACCTGGTTGTTTACAGTGATGACTGGAAGACCTGCTTGTTTACAATGATGACTGGAAGACCTGGTTGTTTACAATGATGACTGGAAGACCTGGTTGTTTACAATGATGACTGGAAGACCTGGTTGTTTACAATGATGACTGGAAGTCCTGGTTGTTTACAGTGATGACTGGAAGACCTGCTTGTTTACAATGATAACTGGAAGACCTGCTTGTTTACAATGATGACTGGAAGACCTGCTTGTTTACAATGATGACTGGAAGACCTGCTTGTTTACAATGATAACTGGAAGACCTGCTTGTTTACAATGATGACTGGAAGACCTGCTTGTTTACAATGATGACTGGAAGACCTGCTTGTTTACAATGATGACTGGAAGACCTGCTTGTTTACAATGATGACTGGAAGACCTGCTTGTTTACAATGATGACTGGAAGACCTGCTTGTTTACAATGATGACTGGAAGACCTGCTTGTTTACAGTGATGACTGGAAGACCTGCTTGTTTACAATGATGACTGGAAGACCTGCTTGTTTACAATGATGACTGGAAGACCTGCTTGTTTACAATGATGACTGGAAGACCTGCTTGTTTACAATGATGACAGGAAGACCTGCTTGTTTACAATGATGACTGGAAGACCTGGTTGTTTACAATGATGACTGGAAGACCTGCTTGTTTACAATGATGACTGGAAGACCTGGTTGTTTACAATGATGACTGGAAGACCTGATTGTTTACAATGATGACAGGAAGACCTGCTTGTTTACAATGATGACAGGAAGACCTGCTTGTTTACAATGATGACAGGAAGACCTGCTTGTTTACAATGATGACTGGAAGACCTGCTTGTTTACAATGATGACTGGAAGACCTGGTTGTTTACAATGATGACTGGAAGACCTGATTGTTTACAGTGATGACTGGAAGACTGCTTTACAATGATGACTGAAGACCTGTTGTTTACAATGATGACTGGAAGACCTGCTGTTTACACTGATGACTGGAAGACCTGATTGTTTACAATGATGACTGGAAGACCTGCTTGTTTACAATGATGACAGGAGGCAACACTTGTTCCATCTGTGTGCTCTTCGAAACAACCTGCTATGTATAATTTTTCTGCCAAGCTGACCATAATATGAGTTTAATGAGGCTACAACACAATATCTTGGGTTTATAATTGGACATGGTAAGGTAGCATGGGTAGAAACTGGGATAGGTAGCATGGGTAGAAGCTGGGATAGGTAGCATGGGCAGAAACTAGGATAGGTAGCATGGGTAGAAGCTGGGATAGGTAGCATGGGTAGAAGTTGGGATAGGTAGCATGGGTAGAAGCTGGGATAGGTAGCATGGGTAGAAACTGGGATAGGTAGCATGGGCAGAAACTGGGATAGGTAGCATGGGTAGAAGCTGGGATAGGTAGCATGGGTAGAAGCTGGGATAGGTAGCATGGGTAGAAGCTGGGATAGGTAGCATGGGTAGAAACTGGGATAGGTAGCATGGGTAGAAGCTGGGATAGGTAGCATGGGCAGAAACTGGGATAGGTAGCATGGGTAGAAGCTGGGATAGGAGCGTTTTCAGTGCCTAGGGATAGGAAAGTCTTGGAGCACTTTCGAGGTGTAGCTGGACATTATCGAGAGCTTTGCGTATTTGCAGCCCAGAATTCAAAGATGAAGAATTCTTGAAGATTTGTGAAATAGCTAATAATCTAAAATACCCAAAAAATAATTTAACTGGTAGTCTTTTAAGATTACTAGAAATATTTTTTACAACTCAAAAAAAGGGAAAACCAACTTTATTCAACTAAAAATATGTTAGTTCTTCGTTACCATGCAAAAACTTGGTTGACATGCCTTCTCTATTAAGAATTTTAATATCAAAGTTGTATTTAAAATTCTTGATATAGTTAAAAAAAAACTTTTGATAAAAAATCACCCCCAAAATGCTCTGTTTATTCATGTGAGAGATTTTAACCATCCAATTGATTTTCAAAATGCTGAGAAAGTTATATCTAGCAAGTCCATGGTCGAGAGGAATATAATGGAATCAAGTCTCATAAAAAAATAGTTATGAAAATAATATGAATATTGCTTTTGGATTATACAAATTAGATTCATTTATAATTAATAAAATTTGGGAAGAATTTAAGATACATTAAACAAGTTAAAATCTTAAAGCTTGAGTAGAATATAAGTTGTGTGTGACAGATCCTTGACTACCTACTGTGGGATGTAGATGTACTGACAGATTGTAATACTACTTATAGTAAATTAATTATTTTGTTGTTATAAAATTGTAATGCTTCAAAATTGTAATGTTCAAATTTCATTGATTAAATACTCAATTGTTTACTGTAAATCTTACCATTTAATCTGTTATAGACTAAGTAATCTTAAGTTAATTTTAAATTTGCACATAATAATCTGGCATGTACACCCCACGACTATAATACTTTGTTTCATGTTCAAATAAACTATTCTATTCTATTCTATAGGTTCAAATATGGCGGGTGGGCGGCACCCATGCGCCGCCTATAGGTGAGGCGGAGAAACTCGAGCATGGGGCCGAAGGCACACGTATTACCTACCCAATATGTAAGTTAGTAATTACATGTTATGTAGGGAGGGGCACTGTACACCCACGTGAGATTTCCTTTTATACCATGCACAGATTATGATATGTTAGGACTTGAGGTACAATGTGTACTCATAGCATCATGTTGTGGATCCTAAGTTTTGTGTTTTATTTCTTTGCAGCTAGGAGCATTCGTTATGTATCTGAATAAAGGATTATCAACACACACCCGAATGTCTCTTTGACCACCTACCTACATCATCATAAAAAAGCCAGGTGACCGCGAGGTGTAGTCTCGTCCTTATATGCCTTCCTGTTGATCTTTTATTTTTTACAGTTCCTTGATAATGTCACAAACCACAAAAGCGCTTGGAATTTCACTATTTTTTCACAGTGCATATTGTGATGTCACCTGTTTACTGTGATCTTATATATCTTGAGGATGAATCAGATACGTGCAACATCTAGATATTTTACCTTTATCACTACAACACAGGGACATAAACGGAAGACTGTAGAAGAGGAGGCAATCAGACCCTCAGATCAGGACCAGGTATTGAACACTGGTCTTGATGATTCTTGCTTCTAACAAATGAAAAAAATAATGTCAGTATTGTGAGTAATTTAGTCGGTTCTCTTATAGAACTGTTCTCGTTAAAGTAATTTTTTTCTGCATATGCATTTACATTTTTTAATGTTATTCAATATATCGAATAACGTGAAAAAACCTTCATAGAACGTGTTCTTTAATTCTGGTTTCACTTTTTAATTCAGAGTTCCCGAGGACATAGTGTGGGTCAGTAACCTTATTATACACCACATAGCCATCCTGTGGGTGGTAGTCACCATCCTGTGGGTGGTAGTCACCATCCTGTGGGTGGTAGTCACCATCCTGTGGGTGGTAGTCACCATCCTGTGGGTGGTAGTCACCATCCTGTGTGTGGTAGTCACCATCCTGTGGGTGGTAGTCACCATCCTGTGGGTGGTAGTCACCATCCTGTGGGTGGTAGTCACCATCCTGTGGGTGGTAGTCACCATCCTGTGGGTGGTAGTCACCATCCTGTGGGTGTAGTCACCATCCTGTGGGTGGTAGTCACCATCCTGTGGGTGGTAGTCACCATCCTGTGGGTGGTAGTCACCATCCTGTGGGTGGTAGTCACCATTTTGTGAGTGGTAGTCACCATCCTGTGGGTGGTAGTCACCATCCTGTGGATGGTAGTCACCATTCTGTGGGTGGTAGTCACCATTCTGTGGGTGGTAGTCACCATTCTGTGTGTGGTAGTCACCATTCTGTGGGTGGTAGTCAACATCCTGTGGTTGGTGACCACTCTACTGATTTACTTATGGAGAGCTGTATATTCTTCCTCTATCCTAGACTTCTGTGCCTCACACCTCCACACCCTCCACTTCTGTGCCTCACACCTCCACACCCTCCACTTCTGTGCCTCACACCTCCACACCCTCCACTTCTGTGCCTCACACCTCCACACCCTCCACTTCTGTGCCTCACCCCTCCACACCCTCCACTTCTGTGCCTCACACCTCCACACCCTCCACTTGTGCCATAGTCCTCCACACCCTCCACTTCTGTTCCTCACACCTCCACACCCTCCACTTCTGTGCCTCACACCTCCACTTCTGTGCCTCACACCACTTCTGTGCCTCACACCTCCACTTCTGTACCTAACACCTCCACACCCTCCACTTCTGTACCTCACACCTCCACTTCTGTGCCTCACTCCTCCACACAATCCACATCTGTACCTCACACCTCCAGAACCTCCACTTCTGTGCCTCACACCTCCACTTCTGTGCCTCACACCTCCACTTCTGTGCCTCACACCTCCACTTCTGTGCCTCACACCTCCACTTCTGTGCCTCACTCCTCCACACCCTCCACTTCTGTACCTCACACTTCCACAACCTCCACTTCTGTGCCTCACACCTCCACACCCTCCACTTCTGTGCCTCACTCCTCCACAACCTCCACTTCTGTGCCTCACCTCCACTTCTGTGCCTCACACCACTTCTGTACCTCACTCCTCAACACCCTCCACTTCTGTACCTCACATCTCCACAACCTCCACTTCTGTGCTTCACTCCTCCACAACCTCCACTTTTGTGCCTAACACCTCCACACTTTCCACTTCTGTACCTCACACCTCCACACCCTCCACTTCTGTGCCTCACTCCTCCACAACCTCCACTTATGTGCCTCACCTCCACAACCTGTACTTCTGTGCCTCACACCTCCACTTCTGTGTCTCACACCACTTCTGTGCCTCACACCTCCACTTCTGTGTCTCACACCACTTCTGTGCCTCACTCCTCCACTTCTGTGCCTCACTCCTCCATAACCTCCACTTCTGTGCCTCACTCCTCCACACCCTCCACTTCTGTACCTCACACCTCCACAACCTCCACTTCTGTGCCTCACATCTCCACACCTCCACACTTCTGTGCCTCACTCCTCCACTTCTGTGCCTCACTCCTCCATAACCTCCACTTCTGTGCCTCACTCCTCCACACCCTCCACTTCTGTACCTCACACCTCCACAACCTCCACTTCTGTGCCTCACTCCTCCATAACCTCCACTTCTGTGCCTCACTCCTCCACACCCTCCACTTCTGTACCTCACTCCTCCATAACCTCCACTTCTGTGCCTCACTCCTCCACACCTCCACTTCTGTGCCTCACTCCTCCCACTTCTGTGCCTCACTCCTCCATAACCTCCACTTCTGTGCCTCACTCCTCCACACCCTCCACTTCTGTACCTCACACCTCCACAACCTCCACTTCTGTGCCTCACATCTCCACACCCTCCACTTCTGTGCCTCACACCTCCACTTCTGTGCCTCACACCTCCACTTCTGTGCCTCACACCTCCACTTCTGTGCCTCACACCACTTCTGTGCCTCACACCTCCACTTCTGTGCCTCACACCTCCACTTCTGTGCCTCACACCTCCACTTCTGTGCCTCACACCTCCACTTCTGTGCCTCACACCTCCACTTCTATGCAGTGTTGTGCTGGTGACACTGACAGTGTTATGTTGGTGATACTGACAGTGTGTTAGTGATACTGACAGTGTTGTGCAGGTCAGCAGGGTTTACATAGGCCAAATATTAAAACCAACAGTGTCTAAGGAAGGATAAAATAAAACACATGAGGTAAGAAAGCTGTTTTATTGTTTACATGTGTTTTACCAGGTTCTCCTCTCATAACAGACCCGGGCCGGATGTTACGGCGAACCTACAACAACTCTCATAACATACGTCTACCAAACACCTTTATCGAAGGCAATGGTATAAAACACGTGTTAGTTACCATTTTGTCCTAGGCACACGTCGATTAGACACTAGGCCTGTTGTATATGCGTGCGTATATGTGTATATGTGTGTGTGTTTAACTTTCAGCTGTGTCCTCGTATTCGTGTGCTTTTTTTTTTTTTTTTTGGAGGGGGTGTAAAGCTCCTTGGCATCTTAAGCATTAGTACACTCATGCTCTAACGTCCATAGTCTGGATATAGGATGCACACTCTTCCACACACACACACACACACACACACACACACACACACACACACACACACACACACACACACACACACACACACACACACACACACACACACATTTATACCCATCAAACATTTATTCCCAGAAGAGAACAATGTATAAAAGTAAGATCTTGTGGTTCAACGAAAGGCACAGAGATGAAGCACAAAAAGGAAAGTTTAAAAACCACAGAAAGTGAAGGACAGTTGAGAGGAGAAGAACCAGAGACGAATATGCTAGAGTGAGGAGAGAGGGTGAGCGACACTGAGAATGACACGACAGCAAAAGATGACCGCAAACAGAAACTCCTTCACTGCCACATCAAGGGAGGACACTACATGGAGAGCCCCAAACACCAGGAAGTCTGTGGAAAGATGAATAAACTATTTAAAGACATGTTCTGAGTGGAAACTGGGACAACACCAGTCGATCAAAGAGTTAGGTGCATCACTACGTACTGGACACCAGACAACCAACAGGGAAAAATGAGAAGAAAAACCTTTAGTGATCTGAAATACATCAAAGACAATTAGACTTACGAAGATGTTCCAGAGGAAACATAAGCACTGTCTCAACCACCAGCTAAAATTCACAATAGTCAATTGCCTATTGATCTCCAGCAATTGCCGGAGATCAAAGACAGCAAATGCAGTCCAAATATTTAAGTAATAAGAGAGAAAGTGTTAAACTGAAGACCAGCAACACTAATCTACATATTATGTAAGGTAACGAAGATGACGCAGAAGCCGAGTGATGGAACACCTGGAGAGACACAGTTGCATAAATAATAACCAGCACTGATTTAGAGATGGCAGCTCTTGTCTCACAAACCTTCTGGAGTACTATTACTTGGTATAAGAAGTGATCCAGGAGACAGAGGGATGGGTGCAGTGTATATTTTTTGGACTGCAAACAAACAAACAAAAACTTTGATAGCGTACCTCACAACAGACTGAGACAAACCTGAGGAGCAGCCAGGAATAACATGGGATTTATGCTACAATGGATTAAAAAGAACCTCACTGGAAGGAGACAAAGAATGACTGTAGAAGAAGTGGTGTTAGAGTGGGAAAGTGCAACAAGCGAGGTTCTACAAGTATCGCCATTAGAACCAGATGTATCCTTGTTATGTTACAGAAAATATGAACTTAATGACGAAAATAAAAACTGCTGGGGACTTGGACACACTGCAGGAAAGCTCAGACGATTGGCTGCTGGAATTTAACTTCAGCAAATGCAACGTTATGAAAATTGGGAAAGGGGAAAGAAGACTAGAAATTTAATATAAACTCTCTGGACAAAGTCTGAAAACCTCAATCAATGAGAAAGGCCTAGGGGGTGAGCGTAGTGTCGAACATATCTCTAGAGGTTCACATCAATCAAATTACTTCTGCAACCAATGCTCGTCTCTAGCAAATTGAGAGTTGACTTCAGGATTCCTTCAGTCATTCTGGGTCCATTATGCAACACAGTGATGTCAGGAAGTATTTCTCCAGCCTAAGCATGATCAGGAAGTGGAATGACTTCTGAATGACTAGATGAAGCATGTTAGACCCTAGATGAAGCATGTTAGACCCTAGATGAAGCATGTTAGACCCTAGATGAAGCATGTTAGACCCTAGATGAAGCATGTTAGACCCTAGATGAAGTATGTTAGACCCTAAATGAAGCATGTTATACCCTAGATGAAGCATGTTAGACCCTAGATGAAGCATGTTAGACCCTAGATGAAGCATGTTAGACCCTAGATAAAGCATGTTAGACTCTAGATGAAGTATGTTAGACCCTATATGAAGCATGTTAGACCCTAGATGAAGTATGTTAGACCCTAGATGAAGCATGTTAGACCCTAGATGAAGTATGTTAGACCCTAGATGAAGCATGTTAGACACTAGATGAAGTATGTTAGACCCTAGATGAAGTATGTTAGACCCTAGATGAAGCATGTTAGACCCTAGATGAAACATGTTAGACCCTAGATGAAGCATGTTAGACCCTAGATGAAGCATGTTAGACCCTAGATGAAGCATGTTAGACCCTAGATGAAGCATGTTAGACCCTAGATGAAGCATGTTAGACCCTAGATGAAACATGTTAGACCCTAGATGAAGCATGTTAGACCCTAGATGAAGTATGTTAGACCCTAGATGAAGTATGTTAGACCCTAGATGAAGCATGTTAGACCCTAGATGAAGTATGTTAGACCCTAGATAAAGTATGTTAGACCCTAGATGAAGCATGTTAGACCCTAGATGAAGCATGTTAGACCCTAGATGAAGCATGTTAGACCCTAGATGAAACATGTTAGACCCTAGATGAAACATGTTAGACCCTAGATGAAGTATGTTAGACCCTAGATGAAGCATGTTAGACCCTAGATGAAGCATGTTAGACCCTAGATGAAGCATGTTAGACCCTAGATGAAGCATGTTAGACCCTAGATGAAGCATGTTAGACCCTAGATGAAACATGTTAGACTCTAGATGAAGCATGTTAGACCCTAGATGAAGCATGTTAGACCCTAGATGAAACATGTTAGACCCTAGATGAAGTATGTTAGACCCTAGATGAAGCATGTTAGACCCTAGATGATGCATGCTAGACCCTAGATGAAGCATGTTAGACCCTAGATGAAGCATGTTAGACCCTAGATGAAACATGTTAGACCCTAGATGAAGCATGTTAGACCCTAGATGAAACATGTTAAACCCTAGATGAAACATGTTAGACCCTAGATGAAGCATGTTAGACCCTAGATGAAACATGTTAGACCCTAGATGAAGCATGTTAGACCCTAGATGAAACATGTTAGACCCTAGATGAAGCATGTTAGACCCTAGATGAAACATGTTAGACCCTAGATGAAGCATGTTAGACCCTAGATGAAACATGTTAGACCCTAGATGAAGCATGTTAGACCCTAGATGAAACATGTTAGACCCTAGCAGGACCAAGAGAACCAGGAGGACCAGGAAGGTGTGACTGATGGGACTACAGTAAGATGTTTGTGAGGAATTACTTAATTATAACTAACAGCAACACGAGTGTAGATCTGCTCCTCCGATCACCGGAAGGTAACTCTCAATAGGAAGTCACACACACACACACACACCAGGGGCCAGGAGCTATGACTCGACTCCTGCAACCACGACTAGGTGAGTACACACACACACACACAAACACACCTCATGGATATGTAATCTTGCCTTTGCACTGACAGGTGGCCCGGCAGTGCCTAAGCCTTTCCAGGCCCTCCTTGGTTTTAGTGTGGCACAGCCACGTGTGGAAAGCCAGGTCAAGCTCCTTACAATTGATCCACAGATCACCGTAAGGACAGGAGTTGGTGCAGAGACGCTTTGCCTTGCAGTGGGAAGGGCAGGAGGAACACGAAGGACCTTTGTCGTACGGCCGTGCCAGGCGCTGAAGGTAATTCCCACTGAAATATAAGAAGGAAGTTCACGTCATTATGCGCCAATATAATTCACAGCAAGATTTGAAAAACTTGCAAATTCTCTGGGTTATTTATTGAGGTACAAATCTCTGTAGCTGCTATAGTCTTTCAGTCTGTGAATATTATTCGTGTTCAAGGTTAGTCATCTTCACATTGTACGTGTATAGTGTATTCATGGGACCAGGAGCGCATTATACTGTGTCTTTATCCATCGTGTCGTCGGTGATTCAGATTTCTTTCCTCGTGACACTTGTACACAGAAAATAATCATAGGACACAATTATTATATAAATATATATCTTATAAAGTTCTGGTAACATTTCTAGTGCATGAAACATGAGGTATAGACACTAAGAGGTACATAGTCCTGTATATAGTTCTGCACATAGTTCTGTACATAGTTCTGTACATAATCTTGTACATAGTCCTGTACATAGTCCTGTACATGGCTGAGAACTTCCTTTACTCCTTATTCTAGGGCTGGAGTGTTCTAATGTCTTTGGTGTAGCTGAACCACGACCTTAACCGACCTTATGAAGGCAGTATCACTTACACCTTAGAAAAAGAACACATTCTTGATAATGGCGGACACAGAAACACCGGAGCGTTATTTACTTTTCTTTTGAAATTCTTTGGCAGGTTTATTAACCAAAATTGAGACATTTACCGTCCTTATGACTGTTTACACAACATCTGGAGAACAATACACACACACACACACACACTTCACTGTTAATGATAAAATATCTTAAATCTTGACTTTGTATCCACATTTACATCTACTACATTAATGAACGTTTTTTTTTTACAGAGGAAACTACAACCCTTTTAAGACCAATGTTTGTTTTTAGTGGTAATATCGATTGTCCTCTTTTTTTTTGGCTGTGTATTCCATACTGTATTGTGTACCACAACTATATGAAGTAATTGTAAAATATGAAATAGCTAATATTTCTTTCTGTTGATGTAACAATGGTCAGTGAGTCTTGACAAAGACCCATTGTCACCTCTGTAATCCTGGGTTTTTTTTTCGCTCACAGAATGAGCTGTGTGTGCACAGTAAACTAGCAGCTCTGGTGACACAACTGTTACACACACACACACACACACACACACACACACAATGGGTTGAAAAACGTACATGGGGCAGTAGTTGCAGACGTAGTTGTAGAAGGGCTTGGGCTTGGCGTGGGCACAGTGTGCGAGGCCACATCCCATCTGATGGGAGGCGTGCCACACCATCTGTGTGTAGTGACCCACCACGAACAGGTCGTTCTTGCTGCCCCCGTACGTGAAGTTGTCCTTCTCCAACCACCACGTCTTGACGGCGAAGAACCTGCACGTGGACACATGCTTAACACCTCGGGGATACGTACTGAGACACGTGGAGCCCCAGATAAGTGATAGATAGGAGGAAAGATACATAGGGAAGAGAGACGATTGGGTAGGTGGAGAGATAGGTAGGTGGAGGGAGGCATAGGTTGATAGGTAAGTAGGTAAATGAGTTGAGGGATAGATCAATAGGAACGTAGATATACACGAAAGGTAATGAATCCACAAGGTAAACAAACCATGAGAGAGAGAGAGAGAGAGAGAGAGAGAGAGAGAGAGTTTCGTACAAGTACAATATTTACCTACACGAATATTCACAATATCTGTAGTGACAATTTAACACATAAGAAAAACATAAACCAGAGCAGGAAGGTTCGAACCATGGCACTTGGTGTGTGGCCACGAAGATGTTCTGTCCACACGTTCCGAACTCCTGGACGGTGCGTCCGGTGTCGTTATCGTGAACCAGCAGCTGACAGGAGTCAGCCCAGCGCTGCGCGTCCACCGCTGCTGCCGCTGACCAACTCTGCCGAAACATCAGTTGTTTAAAAAAATTTTTTAGCACAGGATAACCCATCTGTGTCTTTTTCTTCTCCCTAGAACGAACCTCACGGCAGCCAACTAATACCCAGGTACCTAGTTAACTGTTAGATGAACAGGCACAGCAACAGGTGTAAGGTATCTTACACAGTCTCACACCGTCAGAAACACAAACTCAGTTCTTCAGATAAACAGCATAAAGCAATAGTCCATGTGAAGGCTATCTTTTGAGGAGAACCTATAGCCTGTCTACATATAGTATTTCTGTCTATCAGAGGCAGCGTCGTTCCCTTTCAAACTTGCATTTTCTGACTGTTACGAACCTGAAGTTTCTCATGCAGTTGCAACACTCGCCACCTGCAACACTCGCCACCTGCAACCTTCTTGTCTACAAACTCCCACAGTGTTATGAACAAGTTCTACACTGAATGCACTTTAATTTAAGATTCAGGTTATACTGAATGTGAAGTGTTCCAGGTATTCTTGGTCCTTCCTTAAACCTGCTTCAACTGACGTAGCTTCAGTATACCTGTGTCTCACCAAACACAATGTTAGAAACAAAAGTCTGTTTAACGCTTCACTAGTTACGAAAAGAAATAATAAATAATACAAAAGCGTATTCATAAAGTGGAAGAAATCCACAACAAACAAACTGGAAATTATTGTTTACAATATATTTTGGAAACTTCTTCTCTTGTTTACCAAGAATAGAAACTTTGACCTTTGAAAAGTCTCCCCACCCATGAAAGTTCACTAGTGATCTTTGAAAAGTCTCCCCACCCATGAAAGTTCACTAGTGATCTTTGAAAAGTCTCCCCACCCATGAAAGTTTACTAGTGACCTTTGAAAAGTCTCCCCACCCATGAAAGTTCACTAGTGATCTTTGAAAAGTCTCCCCACCCATGAAAGTTCACTAGTGATCTTTGAAAAGTCTCCTCACCCATGAAAGTTCACTAGTGATCTTTGAAAAGTCTCCCCACCCATGAAAGTTCACTAGTGATCTTTGAAAAGTCTCCCCACCCATGAAAGTTCACTAGTGATCTTTGAAAAGTCTCCCCACCCATGAAAGTTCACTAGTGATCTTTGAAAAGTCTCCCCACCCATGAAAGTTCACTAGTGATCTTTGAAAAGTCTCCCCACCCATTAAAGTTCACTAGTGATCTTTGAAAAGTCTCTCCACCCATGAAAGTTCACTAGTGATCTTTGAAAAGTCTCCCCACCCATGAAAGTTCACTAGTGATCTTTGAAAAGTCTCCCACCCATGAAAGTTCACTAGTGATCTTTGAAAAGTCTCCCCACCCATGAAAGTTCACTAGTGATCTTTGAAAAGTCTCCCACCCATTAAAGTTCACTAGTGATCTTTGAAAAGTCTCCCACCCATGAAAGTTCACTAGTGATCTTTGAAAAGTCTCCCCACCCATGAGAGTTCACTAGTGATCTTTGAAAAGTCTCCCCACCCATTAAAGTTCACTAGTGATCTTTGAAAAGTCTCCCCACCCATGAAAGTTCACTAGTGATCTTTGAAAAGTCTCCCCACCCATGAAAGTTCACTAGTGATCTTTGAAAAGTCTCCCCACCCATGAAAGTTCACTAGTGATCTTTGAAAAGTCTCCCCACCCATGAAAGTTCATAGTGATCTTTGAAAAGTCTCCCCACCCATGAAAGTTCACTAGTGATCTTTGAAAAGTCTCCCCACCCATGAAGGTACATTAGTGACCCTGGAAAGTCCTCCCAGGGCACACCAGTGACCTTGACCTTGGAGGGTTAGCTCCACTCACCATAGCCAACATGTTGGAGGCAGGAGGCTTGACCTTTGACCTGAAGAAGTTGTGGAACTGCACCAGTCTCTTCCTGATGTGTTGCCTGGCTGGTTCCAGTGACTTCAGCTGCAACCGCTTCCCGAACAACCTTGGTCCTGTCAGGTCAATCATCCTTAATGGTGGTTGTGGTAGTGGTGGTTGTAATGATGGTGGATGGTGGTTGTGGTGGTGGTAATGATGGTGGTTGTGGTGGTGGTGGTAATGATGGTGGTGGTGGTAATGATGGTGGTTGTGGTAGTGGTGGTGGTAATGATGGTGGTTGTGGTGGTGGTGGTGGTGGTAACGATGGTGGTTGGTGATGGTGGTGATTGTAATAGTAGCACAGTTTTAACAAACTTTTTGTAATATATATATATATATATATATATATATATATATATATATATATATATATATTCGTATTGCCTACGATATATGGAGGGAAGGGGCAGGGAACCAGCCACGTTCCTATCTTGATGTGTTATGTACAGAAGTCAGAAATTA
Source organism: Cherax destructor (assembly GCA_009830355.1). Lineage (NCBI taxonomy): Eukaryota > Metazoa > Arthropoda > Malacostraca > Decapoda > Parastacidae > Cherax > Cherax destructor. The sequence continues at coordinate 17,801 of WNWK01000706.1, forward strand.
GTGTCAGGAAGTATTGCTACAGGTGGTACAGACAGCAGTAGACAGAAAGTAATGCTACAGGTGGTACAGACAGCAGTAGACAGAAAGTAATGCTACAGGTGCGTATCAGGTGGTACAGACAGCAGTAGACAGAAAGTAATGCTACAGGTGGTACAGACAGCAGTAGACAGAAAGTAATGCTACAGGTGGTACAGACAGCAGTAGACAGAAAGTAATGCTACAGGTGGTACAGACAGCAGTAGACAGAAAGTAATGCTACAGGTGGTACAGACAGCAGTAGACAGAAAGTAATGCTACAGGTGGTACAGACAGCAGTAGACAGAAAGTAATGCTACAGGTGGTACAGACAGCAGTAGACAGAAAGTAATGCTACAGGTGGTACAGACAGCAGTAGACAGAAAGTAATGCTACAGGTGGTACAGACAGCAGTAGACAGAAAGTAATGCTACAGGTGGTACAGACAGCAGTAGACAGAAAGTAATGCTACAGGTGGTACAGACAGCAGTAGACAGAAAGTAATGCAACAGGTGGTACAGACAGCAGGTAACCCTCGCTGTCTTCTCCAGCACATTGCCCCGTAGCTCACTGGTGAGTGCATTCATCTTACAATAGCAAAGTCCAAGGTTCGATTCCCCTGACACGGAGAAACACAATGGGCAAATTTCCTTACACACTTGTCGTTCCTGCCTATTCTTTACCAACACACGCGACCTCGCTCACTCACCCCAGGACACACTCTCTCTAACCTCCATGATGCCCAGGTCTTGTTGTTCTCTGAGTGATATGATAAACTATGAGGTGGACAAACGTCTTCACAGCTAAATACCTTAACCAGCACTGTCTGTCTGACTTACATACTGTCAGTGTAGTCAGTGTGACACAGTATTACTCCAGTCCTGTGTGGTAGTAAGTATTCACATGTTGGATACAAGGTGTCACTGTATTTAAGTGTTGGATACGACGTATCCCTGTACCTAAGTGTTGGATATGAGGTATCCCTGTAAATAATAATGTTAAACACATATACAGAGTGCATCATGGAGTGAGTGCATCATGGAGTGAGTGCATCATGGAGTGAGTGCATCATGGAGTGAGTACATCATGGAGTGAGTGCATCATGGAGTGAGTGCATCATGGAGTGAGTGCATCATGGAGTGAGTGCATCATGGAGTGAGTGCATCATGGAGTGAGTGCATCATGGAGTGAGTGCATCATGGAGTGAGTGCATCATGGAGTGAGTGCATCATGGAGTGAGTGCATCATGGAGTGAGTGCATCATGGAGTGAGTGCATCATGGAGTGAGTTCTCGTTTTTATCTTCCATGAGAGTTCAGTTTATCCCTGTCCATCAAAATCTATCTCTGTCTATCACAATCTATCACTGTCTATCACAATCTATCACTGTCTATCACAATCTCTCACTGTCTATCACAAAGTCTCGCTGTCTATCACAAAGTCTCACTGTCTATCACAAAGTCTCCCTGTCTATCACAAAGTCTCGCTGTCTATCACAAAGTCTCACTGTCTATCACAAAGTCTCACTGTCTATCACAAAGTCTCACTGTCTATCACAAAGTCTCGCTGTCTATCACAAAGTCTCACTGTCTATCACAAAGTCTCCCTGTCTATCACAAAGTCTCGCTGTCTATCACAAAGTCTCACTGTCTATCACAAAGTCTCACTGTCTATCACAAAGTCTCGCTGTCTATCACAAAGTCTCGCTGTCTATCACAAAGTCTCACTGTCTATCACAAAGTCTCACTGTCTATCACAAAGTCTCACTGTCTATCACAAAGTCTCACTGTCTATCACAAAGTCTCACTGTCTATCACAAAGTCTCACTGTCTATCACAAAGTCTCACTGTCTATCACAAAGTCTCACTGTCTATCAGTGTTCTGGACAAACACTGTTTTGTATTAAGTATTTTCTTTGAATTATCTTGACCTTCCGTGACCCCAGACCCAGGAGGAGGAGGAGGAGGATGAAGAAGAAGAGGAGTATTAGGATGAAGAAGAGGAAGAGGAGGATGAGAAGGAAGATAGAGGGAAAAACAAAAGACAAGAATAAACTGCCCTAAATAATTACTGATATAATGAGGTGCATTGAGGACCACTAGGAGCCTCTGGGGCCACTATGTAGTAACATGGGAGGAACATGTTGACCATTAGGGATCATGAGACTTTATAATGGATCTCGAGGGACCATGGGGAACTATGAGGGAAGAGGGCCATGAAGGGGCCATTAGTACTCACGTCTGTCAGTCCTCCACTCGTGTGAGAGTACTATCTGGAGAAGAGCAGTGACCAACCCCAACATCACCAGCATCGTCATCCCACGACTCATCTTTGCTGCTTTCATGCTTCCTGCCTTCCTTCCTTCCTTCCTTCCTTCCTTCCTTCCTTCCTTCCTTCCTTTTATCGTGACTGTCTTAGTGTGTGTGTGTCCGTTTATGCTCGCCTGTCCCCTTTTTCCCCTTCTTCCTAAATGCCTTCTTGTCTCTGTTGGTTCCTTTTCTTCCTCTCTGTGTCTTCCCTCTTACCTTCGTTCCTCCTCCTCCCTCTAGCAGCGGTAGATGTGAGCAGGAGTCAGTTCCAGCTGGATTTGCTGGGAGTGGGTAACCCCTAGCAACTGGGGTATGCAGGTGCTAGTAGCTCCTAGGAGCTGGTGTCTCCTAGTAACCTATGACCCTGGCAGCTGGTGTCTCCTAGTAGTTTGTGACTTCTGGCAGCTGGTGACGCCTAGCCACCTCTTTGGTTCTTGCGGATGTTTGTGTCTTTCAGCAGCTAACACGGGCAGCAGCTGACACTGGTAGCAGCTAACACAGGCAGCAGCTGACACTGGTAGCAGCTGACGTCGACATTACTGCTGTCTGAAGCTTATTACCCTCGATGTTGTTCCAGGAGCTGGACTCCAAGAATCAACGACAGTCTTAAAACAGCGACTTTCCAGAAATTTGTGGTTGTTTACACTGGTTGTTTACACTGGTTGTTTACATGCTAAGCTGTGTTTACACGCGTTCCAAACCTGAGTGTGTTGGTTCACGTCTCTTATTTTACACAGGCCCTTGCTCGTGGGAATTATTTTTTCTGGCCATAAAGACGGGCGACAGGTGATCCTGGGTTTCACTCGACAGGTAATTCAGCATTTACAGGTAACCAGGTAGTGACTTAACAGGTATTACCTGCAACTACAGTCTTTATACGAGTCGGCTTCACCGGCGGTTTATGGGCAGACACAATTGTTTTGGCGCTTCGATTATGCTTCCTCGTGGCACGTGAAGGGTGAGTGAGTCCGTATGTGTGTGCGGGCGTGTGTGTTGCCCGTGCGTGTGTGCGCGCGTGTGAGCGTGTGTAGGGTTGACCGGGTGTGTCATATCCGACACAAGAGTTGTTTCCCACTGCTCTTCAAAGTGACATTCTTTTTGGGTTTTCACTTTCCAGCAATTTTTGCCAAGTTAAAGTGAGAGACACACGCGCACACACAGCAGTTGTCGCACAGCAGTTGTCGCACAGCACTTGTAACACAGCAGTTGTCGCACAGCAGTTTTAACACAGCACTTGTAACACAGCACTTGTAACACAGCACTTGTAACACAGCACTTGTAACACATCAGTTGTCACACAGTTGTAATGCAGCAGTTGTACCACAGCAGTTATCACACAATAGTTATCATACAATAGTTATCATACAATAGTTATCACACAGTAGTTATCACACAGTAGTTATCACACAGCAGTTATCACACAGCAGTTATCACACAGTTGCCTGGACTCCAGGATAACATGGAAGAGGAGCTCTGTGGATTCCAGGACGGGTCTTTGTCGGATAAGACCTCTGGATTCCAGGACTGGTCTTTGTCGGATAAGACCTCTGGATTCCAGGACGGGTGTTTGTCGGATAAGACCTCTGGATTCCAGGACGGGTCTTTGTCGGATAAGACCTCTGGATTCCAGGACTGGTCTTTGTCGGATAAGACCTCTGGATTCCAGGACGGGTCTTTGTCGGATAAGACCTCTGGATTCCAGGACGGGTCTTTGTCGGATAAGACCTCTGGATTCCAGGCGGGGTCTTCGAGCAATGAAATCCCTGGATTCCAAAACAGACCTCGGAGAAGTAAGAATACTTGTGGGTCCCAGAAGGTCTGATCTCAAGGAGTTTCAGTTGTTTTCAAAGGGGCAAGAACTACACTCTTCCTCACTTCAGTAACGTCCCTGAAGGTTGCACCACTTTACAGTAATTTCAGGTCACGTGACTCATGAATGTATACAAGGCGTTGATGTCATTCTTATCGAGTTTAGTAATTTGTTTTTTCTAGAGATGAAACTCGCTTAAAACACCTTTTATTTCTTTGGTCAAAAACAAAACAAAAAATACGGTAGACAGCCGGTTTAAGGTCACTTTTATTCAGCATCCAGGTAAACACTATAAGCAGCGGGTTGATGTTTTCAAGACGAAACTGTCGGCTAAATAACACATCCTCGTCATACTCAAAAGCACACCATCAACGGGAAATTTTCCTATAACGAAGCCCCATCAACATAAAGTTTCCAGATTCCGTCAGCACAGAGCAGCGACCTTCGTTGGGTATATTCTTGAACAAATTCCAAGGAGAAATGTCGCAACGGTGACCTGGAGGAGAGGTGATGACCTGGAGAAGAGTTATTGACTTGGTGTAGAGAAGGCGAGACGGTTGTAGAGTGTGATCAGGATTATACCGAGGTCTCGGAGTAAATCAGAGAGGATCGCCAGGTGATGAGGAAGCTCCGTCGGTTCCCAGGCACTAGTGGGCACTGACGAACAAAGTGCCAGGCGTTGAAGATACCGCAGCACTTGACACAGGTGTTGGTAGATACTATCGAACAAGTGTCAGACTGAAGGCAGGTGGTGGAACGATGGTAGAACAGCTGTGACGGCGAGGAACCCACACCAGAACCACCTGGAACAAGAATTATGCTTATTGGTCACCAGCTGGAAGGATCAGAGAAGTCAGTACACAGGTGAGTCTAGACAGGTGAGTACACAGGTGAGTACACAGGTGAGTCTAGACAGGTGAGTACACAGGTGAGTCTAGACAGGTGAGTAACATATTACTGATCAATGAACAACATAATTGAACAATTTTCTTTCAGTAGTTAAGTTTTCGGAATTACTGGAGAATAAATTGAGACAGCTAGTGGTGGGTGGCGTGGGTGGCGGCTTGGGCGGGTATGGGCGGCAGCGGAGTGGGCATGTGTGGGCGGGCGGAGAGCTGAGCGAGGAGTGCCGCTGGGTGAATGTTGGCACCCCCAGTGTTCAAGCTGAGAGGTGCCAACTGGTTTTACCCACAGTGACAGCTGTTACCGCCTCCACACCTTGTATGTGGGGAAGCTACCCTCGTGTGTGTGTATATATAGTATATATATATATATATATATATATATATATATATATATATATATATATATATATATATATATATATATATATATATATATATATATATATATATATATATATATATATATATATATATATATATATGGTGCACCATTTTAGTACAGCTAATTTCTTCATGGCATGGGTTCAGCAAGGTGCTGGAAATATTCCTTAGAGATCCTGGTCCATGTTGACATGATAGCATCACGCAGTTGCTGCAGATTTGTCAGCTGTACATTCATCCTGCGAATCTCTCGTTCCAAAACATCGCAAAGGTTTACGCCAACTTCTGATCTTACCATATGCATGTCGCAGCAGAAATAGAGATTTTTCAGGCCAGGCGTCGTTTTACCAATCGTCAGCAATCCAGTTTTGGTGAGCCGGTGCCCACTGTAGAGTCTGCTTCCCGTTCTTAGTTGACAGGACTGGAACACAGTGTGGTTTCTGCTGCTGCAACCCATCCACTTCAAGGTTCGACGTGTTGTGCGTTCATGGATTCTCTTCTGCATACCACTGTTGTAACGTAGGGCTATATGAGTTACTGTCACCTTCCTGTCAGCTTGAACTAATCTGGTCATTCTCCTCTGACTTCTTTCATTATCAAGGTGTTTTCGCCCACAGAACCGCCGTTCATTGGATGGTTTGTGTTTGTCACACCATTTTCTGAAACTGAAGATCACAGATCAGCAGTTTGTGAGACACTCAAACCACTCCATCTGTCTGGCACCAACAATCATTCCAGGGTCAAAGTCACTTAGATCACATTTCTTCTCCATTCTGATGTTTAGTCTAAACAACAACTGAACCTCTTGACCATGTCTACATGCTTTTATGCATTAAGGTGCTGCCACCTGATTGGCTGATTACATACTGGCATTAACTAGCAGATGTACCCAATAAAGTGGTTACTGATTACATGATTATATATATATATATATATATATATATATATATATATATATATATATATATATATATATATATATATAGAGAGAGAGAGAGAGAGAGAAAGAGAGGTAAAGATAGTTTATTTGGTGTCTTTGAGGCTACAACATGCAAGAGCAATATTCACTAACTTTTGCCATATTTTTATTGTATTTTCTCTATTGCATGTTATTGCTTTAGGAGAGAGAGAGAGAGAGAGAGAGAAGAGAGAGAGAGAGAGAGAGAGAGAGAGGGAGATATTCCGGAAGATGATTAGATTGACAGTGTTGAAGACCTTGGGGTTTTTACTGAGGGGGTTATATCAGTTGAATCTTCCTGTGTGTGTGTGTGTGTTTTCATTTTGTCACTCCAAATATTCTCTCTCTCTCTCTCTTCTCTCTTTCTCTCTCTCTCTCTCTCTTTCTCTCTCTCTCGATAATAATGTTTCAGTAATGCTCTGCAGTAAAAGTCTGAGTGTTTAGAAAGTAATAAAAGGTGTGGTAAAGAAAGTTGTGTTGACACAGACGGGAAGGTGAGCCAGGTGAGTGAGCAATAATAATGATAATATGACGGGATGAGAAATATGATAATATAAACACCAAGAACAATACTAACCTGAGAAAGATGAAGGAGAGTATGAAGACGTTAATGATGAACACTCACTCACGCACACGCACCCACGAACACGCACACACTTCGTGAACAACTAGCCTCAATTTTCATCAGGTCGACTGATGCAGACGAACTGCCATAGCTGTGGAAAACAGCTGATGAGGTCCCCAAATTGAAGAAATGGTGGAGCACCTGGACAAGATTGGCTTCATTAACAACATCCAGCACGACTTGAGTGATAGTAAATCCTGTCTCATAAATCAGCTGGAATTCTATGTGATGCAAGTGACACGGAAGAGTGGATTGTGTACCTTTGTGGACTGTAAGAAGGCGCTACGTAGCTACGAAGAGACTGGGAAACAAGCTAGAGGAGCATGCAGGAATGGCAGGAAAAGCACTAAAGTGGAACAAGGAAGTGCTTGTCAGGAAGGATGTGTCAGGATGGGCGAGTATGACGAGTGGGGTTCCACAAGGGTCAGAAAGGAGGTGTCAGGATGGGCAAGCATGACGAGCGGGGTTCCACAAGGGTCAGGAAGGTGTCATAATGGGCGAGTATGACGAGTGGAGTTCCACAAGGGTCAATACTTGGACCACTACTTTTTGTGAACATAAATGACAAAATATAAGAAATAGTGTAAGAGGTGTCTCGGTTCGTAGATGACTTGAAACCAGAGAGGAGAATACAAGCAGCAGTAGGCCAGGAAACCCACAGATGAATCTGGACAAGCTGCAGGAATGATCTGACAAGTGGTTATTACAATTTAACCCAATAAAATGCAAAGTTATGATCTTCTGGTGAAGGACAAAGAAGACCGGAAGCAGAGCACATGCTGGGAAAAGGGCAGACACACAGTTGAGATGAGCATCGAACGCGAGACTGGAAAATGTACGATTCATTTACAAGAACAAACACCTGACCAAGCATCATAAGAAGCTGACAAATAATGCAGAGCTTTACAAGACTAGTCACGGAGTTGAGGGATGAACTATGAGGAGACATGATAACAATGTACAAAATACTGAGAGAAATTGACGGGGTGTACAGGGACACATGAAAAGCGGGAATTGTATACACGAGGAAACAGCTGGAGGTTAAAAACATAAATGTGTCATAAGAATGTTAAGAAATATTTATTTAGCCTTAAAGTTTCCAGGAAGTGGAAAGACAGACAACAAAAGTGGTAGAGGATCTATACAAAGCTTTAAGAATAGGCATGATAGGCTTCATGCAACCAGGAGTGCACCAAGTAGCAGCCAGCAGAGAAGCGGGGCCAGGAGCTGAGACTCAAGCACTACAACCACATGTAGGTAAGTACACGTAGATGAGAAAACACATGTACAAACATAACAACACTCTCAACACAACACACAAGAGTGCAACACAACACAAGAGTGCAACACAACACACAAGGGTGTAACACAACACACAAGGATGCAACACAACACACAAGAGTGCAACACAACTCACAAGAGTGCAACACAACACACAAGAGTGCAACACAACTCACAAGAGTGCAACACAACACACAAGAGTGCAACACAACACACAAGGGTGTAACACAACACACAAGGATGCAACACAACACACAAGAGTGCAACACAACTCACAAGAGTGCAACACAACACACAAGAGTGCAACACAACACACAGAGGAGTGGAACACAACACAAGAGTGCAACACAACACACAAAGGGTGCAACACAACCACAAGAGTGCAACACAACACACAAGGTGCAACACAACACACAAGGTGCAACACAACACACAAGAGTGCAACACAACACACAAGGTCACACAACACACAAGAGTGCAACACAACACACAAGAGTGAACACAACACACAAGGTGCAACACAACACACAAGAGTGCAACACAACACACAAGAGTGGAACACAACACACCAATGACTCCACCAGGAGGACAAGATGTCCACCGCAGACGGGGTACAGTCTAGGAGGCCAGAGACTACAAACCTCACTCAAGGAAAAGGATCTTGGGGTGAGTATAACACCGAGCACATCTCCTGAAGCGCACATCAACCAAATAACTGCTGCAGCATACCTAAGAATAGTATTCCGACATCTCAATAAGGAATCGTTCAGGACCCTGTACACTGTGTACGTCAGGCCCATACTGGAGTATGCAGCGCCAGTTTTGAACCCACACCTAGCCAAACACGTAAGGAAATTAGAGAAATTGCAAAGGTTTGCAACAAGACTAGTCCCGGAGCTAAGGGGCATGTTATACGAGGAGAGGTTAAAGGAACTAGACCTGGCGACACTGGAGGACAGGAGAGATAGGGATGACATGATAACGATATAAAATACTGAAAGGAATTGACAAGGTTGACAGAGACAGAATGTTCCAGAGATGGGACACAGCAACAAGGGGTCACAGTTGGAAGATGAAGACTCAGATGAACCACAGGGATGTTAGGAAGTATTTCTTCAGTCACTGAGTTGTCTGGAAATGGAATAGTCTGAGAAGCGATGCAGTGGAGGCAGGATCCATACATAGCTTTAAGAAGAGGTATAATAAAGCTCATGGAGCAGGATGAGTGACCTAGTAGCGATCAGTGAAGAGGCGGAGCCAGGAGCTGTGAATCGACCCCTGCAACCACAACTAGGTGAGTGTTCTCCCAGTGAACACTGTAAAACTGTACTCCCTAGAACGCAGGCGGGAGAGATACATTATTATATACACTTGGAAAATTCTAGAGGGATTAGTACCAAACTTGCACACGAGAGTC
>WNWK01000706.1:32500-47500 GCA_009830355.1 Cherax destructor
TCAACACTGCTGCTTCACTCGACCTTCCTCAGTATGTCAACACTGCTGCTTCACTCGACCTTCCTCAGTATGGCAACACTGCTGCTTCACTCGACCTTCCTCAGTATGTCAACACTGCTGCTTCACTCGACCTTCCTCAGTATGTGAACACTGCTGCTTCACTCGACCTTCCTCAGATGGCAACATTGCTGTTCACTGACTTCTCGTATGGCAACACTGCTGCTTCACTCGACCTTCCTCAGTATGGCAACACTGCTGCTTCACTCGACCTTCTCAGTATAGCAACACTGTTGCTTCACTCGACCTTCCTCAGTATGGCAACACTGCTGCTTCACTCGACCTTCCTCAGTATGGCAACACTGCTGCTTCACTCGACCTTCCTCAGTATGGCAATACTGCTGCTTCACTCGACCTTCCTCAGTATGGCAACACTGCTGCTTCACTCGACCTTCCTCAGTATAGCAACACTGTTGCTTCACTCGACCTTCCTCAGTATGGCAACACTGCTGCTTCACTCGACCTTCCTCAGTATGGCAACACTGCTGCTTCACTCGACCTTCCTCAGTATGGCAACACTGCTGCTTCACTCGACCTTCATCAGTATGGCAACACTGCTGCTTCACTCGACCTTCCACAGTATGGCAACACTGCTGCTTCACTCGACCTTCCTCAGTATGGCAACACTGCTGCTTCACTCGACCTTCATCAGTATGGCAACACTGCTGCTTCACTCGACCTTCCACAGTATGACAACACATACACACGCAGACGTCAGAACACAGGACGCAGACGTCAGAACACAGACGCAGACGTCAGAACACAAGACGCAGACGTCAGAACACAAGACGCAGACGTCAGAACACAAGACGCAGACGTCAGAACACAAGACGCAGACGTCAGAACACAAGACGCAGACGTCAGAACACAAGACGCAGACGTCAGAACACAAGACGCAGACGTCAGAACACAAGACGCAGATGTCAGAACACAAGACGCAGACGTCAGAACACAAGGCGCAGACGTCAGAACACAAGACGCAGACGTCAGAACACAAGACGCAGACGTCAGAACACAAGGGCAGACGTCAGAACACAAGACGCAGACGTCAGAACACAAGACGCAGACGTCAGAACACAAGGCGCAGACGTCAGAACACAAGACGCAGACGTCAGAACACAAGACGCAGACGTCAGAACACAAGACGCAGACGTCAGAACACAAGACGCAGACGTCAGAACACAAGCGCAGACGTCAGAACACAAGACGCAGACGTCAGAACACAAGACGCAGACGTCAGAACACAAGACGCAGACGTCAGAACACAAGCGCAGACGTCAGAACACAAGACGCAGACGTCAGAACACAAGACGCAGACGTCAGAACACAAGACGCAGACGTCAGAACACAAGACGCAGACGTCAGAACACAAGGCGCAGACGTCAGAACACAAGACGCAGACGTCAGAACACAAGACGCAGACGTCAGAACACAAGACGCAGACGTCAGAACACAAGACGCAGACGTCAGAACACAAGACGCAGACGTCAGAACACAAGACGCAGACGTCAGAACACAAGACGCAGACGTCAGAACACAAGACGCAGACGTCAGAACACAAGACGCAGACGTCAGAACACAAGACGCAGACAAGATAAAGAAGCAGATGAAGGCAGCATCCTCAGAATGACTCACCTTGCATCTCAGCAAGCAATCATCTCATCTTGTGAGTGTAAAGATCCAACCAATCAGAATGTTTTGTGAGCTTGTGATGAACCAGTAAGAATCCAGACTGCCTATCACAGTGGACCAGGAGTTAGGTGGTGTTGGTGGTCCAGGAGAAGGCAGCAGTGGACCAGGAGTTAGGTGGTGTTGGTGGTCCAGAAGAAGGCAGCAGTGGACCAGGTGTTAGGTGGTGTTGGTGGTCCAGAAGAAGGCAGCAGTGGACCAGGTGTTAGGTGGTGTTGGTGGTCCAGGAGAAGGCAGCAGTGGACCAGGAGTTAGGTGGTGTTGTTGGTCCAGAAGAAGGCAGCAGTGGACCAGGTGTTAGGTGGTGTTGGTGGTCCAGGAGAAGGCAGCAGTGGACCAGGATTTAGGAGGTGTTGGTCAGTGGGCAGGAGACCTCGGTGTCTGACACAGTGATGGTTAACCCAGCTGTGTTCATCAGCTGTCCACTGGAGGTCAGCAGCAGTCAGACAGGAAGTTGACTGCTAGACACACAAACACACACTGCCTAGGACAAAATGGTAACTAACACACACACACACACACACACACACACACACACACAGGTGTGTGTGTGTGTGTTTCAGAGATGTGACACAGCAACAAGGGGTCACAACTGGAAGTTGAAAACTCTGATGAGTCACAGGGATGTTAGGAAGTAATTCTTCTGGCACAGAGTTATCAGGAAGTGGAACAATCTGGAGAGTGATGTAGTGGAGGCAGGATCCATCCATAGCTTTAAGAAGAGGTATGATAAAGCTCATGGAGCAGGGAGAGAGTGGACCTAGTAGAGACCAGCGAAGACGCCGGGCCAGGAGCTATGAATCGATCCCTGCAACCACAAATAGGTGAGTACACACACACAACAGAGGGGACGGGTCTTGACAGGTCCAGCCACACACCGTGTAATGACGTGCCACGTATTTTTGAGGTAAATTAAAAAAAAATCTTGTTTATGCATTGTAACATTTATGGAGACATATGGTAATTTAGAGGCCATTATTCTAACCCACACCTGCTGATGACTCCCAGAACATTTCTGTAATTGCCCATTGTTACCCATGTGTTATGTATCGTTATATACAGGGGGTCGTTTAAGTCGCGATATCTGCGCGCTTCTGGCAAGACAGGTATTGAATGAACGATGGGAAATGTGCTTCTTTTCTTCGAGTCGTCCAGCCTGAGAAGAGAAGCAGAACGACTTGATGGTGTGTGTGTGTTCTCACCTAATTGTGGTTGCAGGGGTCGAGACTCAGCTCCTGGCCCCGCCTCTTCGCTGTCTGCTACTGGGTCTCTGCTCTCCCTGCTCCATGAGCTTTATCATACCTTGTCTTAAAACTATGTATGGTTCCTGCCTCCACTATATCTTTCTCTAGACTATTCCACTTCCTGACTACTCTGTGGCTGAAGAAATGCTTCCTAACATCCCTTTGACTCATCTGAGTCTTCAGCTTCCAGTTGTGTCCCCTTGTTTCTGTGTTCCCTCTCTGGAACATCCTGTCACTGTCTACCTTGTCGATTCCCCGCAGTATTTTGTATGTCGTTATCATGTCTCCTCTGCCCTTCTTTCCTCAGTGTTGTTAGTCCTATTTCCCTCAGCCTTTCTTCTAGGACAGACCCCTGAGTTGTGGAACTAACCATTGTGGTGTGTGTGTGTGTGTGTGTGTGTGTGTGTGTGTGTGTGTGTGTGTTTTAGGAAGCTCCCAGTGACTAGCTACTGTGAGTGTTGTGATGCAAGGTGTCGTAGTGTATTGTGATGCAAGGTGTCGTAGTGTGTTGTGATGCAAGGTGTCGTAGTGTGTTGTGATGCAAGGTGTCGTAGTGTGTTGTGATGCAAGGTGTCGTAGTGTATTGTGATGCAAGGTGTCGTAGTGTGTTGTGATGCAAGGTGTCGTAGTGTGTTGTGATGCAAGGTGTTGTAGTGTAAGTGTTGTGATGCAAGGTGTTGTAGTGTAAGTGTTGTGATGCAAGGTGTTGTAGTGTAAGTGTTGTGATGCAAGGTGTTGTAGTGTAAGTGTTGTGTATTGCTTGTGGTAACGCATAAGATCGTCTTTAATGGCGTTGTTATGTAGATTCTGTAAGAAAGCTGTCAAAATCGTTTTGACATTTTCCGTTGCATGACCTACTCTTTTGTACACCTATTGTTTTGTAAATTAAGACGTAATTATTATGTCTTCTGTCTCTCAGTCATTTTGCAAAGAAACATTTCGAAAGATTTTTGACATATTTGAGTATTTTGACATTTTTGTTCCATCAACATATCTTTTAAGCCTTGGGTACCATATTACATGATATAGTACACATATATTACATGATATAGTACACATATATTACATGATATAGTACACATATATTACATGATATAGTACACATATATTACATGATATAGTAGACATATGTTGTTGTACTATGGATACATGGAGTGTAGAAGCATATATTCTACATGCTGAGTACACATCAACATGATTGTCGTCAAGTTCGATGGATTGGGTTCACGCACACTCGAGGTGGACTTTAGGGAGCCTGGGTCTCACTGCAGCACTAGGTGACTCTAGGTGGTCCTGGTTGCCACATGCAGCACTCGAGGTGGACTCTTAGGTGGTCCTAGGTCTCCTTATGCAGCACTCGGGTGGACTCTAGGTGGTCCGGGGCTCACTGCAGCACTCGAGTGGACTCTTGGTGGTCCTGGGTCTCCCACTGCAGCACTCGAGGTGGACTCTTAGGTGGTCCTGGGTCTCCCACTGCAGCACTCGAGGTGGACTCTTAGGTGGTCCTGGGTCTCCCACAGCAGCACTCGAGGTGGACTCTTAGTGGTCCTGGGTCTCCCACGCAAGCACTCGAGGTGGACTCTTAGGTGGTCCTGGGTCTCCCACAGCAAGCACTCGAGGTGGACTCTTAGGTGGTCCTGGGTCTCCCACAGCAGCACTCGAGGTGGACTCTTAGGTGGTCCTGGGTCTCCCACAGCAGCACTCGAGGTGGACTCTTAGGTGGTCTGGGTCTCCCACAGCAACACTCGAGGTGGACTCTTAGGTGGTCCTGGGTCTCCCACAGCAACACTCGAGGTGGACTCACTCTTAGGTGGTCCTGGGTCTCCCACAGCAACACTCGAGGTGGACTCTTAGGTGGTCCTGGGTCTCCCACAGCAACACTCGAGGTGGACTCTTAGGTGGTCCTGGGTCTCCCACAGCAGCACTCGAGGTGGACTCTTAGGTGGTCCTGGGTCTCCCACAGCAGCACTCGAGGTGGACTCTTAGGTGGTCCTGGGTCTCCCACAGCAACACTCGAGGTGGACTCTTAGGTGGTCCTGGGTCTCCCACAGCACACTCGAGGTGGACTCTTAGGTGGTCCTGGTCTCCCACAGCAACACTCGAGGTGGACTCTTAGGTGGTCCTGGGTCTCCCACAGCACACTCGAGGTGGACTCTTAGGTGGTCCTGGGTCTCCCACGCAGCACTCGAGGTGGACTCTAGGTGGTCCTGGGTCTCCCACAGCAGCAATCGAGGTGCACTCTTAGGTGGTCCTGGGTCTCCCACATCAGCAATCGAGGTGGACTCTTAGGTGTCCTGGGTCTCCCACAGCAACACTCGAGGTGGACTCTTAGGTGGTCCTGGGTCTCCCACAGCAGCACTCGAGGTGCACTCACTCTTAGGTGGTCCTGGGTCTCCCACAGCAACACTCGAGTGGACTCTTAGGGGTCCTGGGTCTCCCACAGCAGCACTCGAGGTGGACTCTTAGGTGGTCCTGGGTCTCCCACAGAACACTCGAGGTGGACTCTTAGGTGGTCCTGGGTCTCCCACAGAGCACTCGAGGTGGACTCTTAGGTGGTCCTGGGTCTCCCACAGCAAACACTCGAGGTGGACTCTTAGGTGGTCCTGGGTCTCCCACAGCAGCACTCGAGGTGGACTCACTCTTAGGTGGTCGTGGGTCTCCCACAGCAGCACTCGAGGTGGACTCTTAGGTGGTCCTGGTCTCCCACAGCAGCACTCGAGGTGCACTCACTCTTAGGTCGTCCTGGGTCTCCCACAGCAACACTCGAGATGGACTCTTAGGGGGTCCTGGGTCTCCCACAGCAGCACTCGAGGTGGACTCTTAGGTGGTCCTGGGTCTCCCACAGAAGCACTCGAGGTGGACTCTTAGGTTGTCCTGGGTCTCCCACAGAAGCACTCGAGGTGGACTCTTAGGTGGTCCTGGGTCTCCCACAGCAACACTCGAGGTGGACTCACTCTTAGGTGGTCCTGGGTCTCCCACAGCAGCACTCGAGGTGCACTCACTCTTAGGTGGTCCTGGGTCTCCCACAGCAGCACTCGAGGTGGACTCTTAGGTGGTCCTGGGTCTCCCACAGCAGCACTCGAGGTGGACTCTTAGGTGGTCCTGGGTCTCCCACTGCAGCACTCGAGGTGGACTCTTAGGTAGTCCTGGGTCTCCCACAGCAGCACTCGAGGTGGACTCTTAGGTGGTCCTGGGTCTCCCACAGCAGCACTCGAGGTGCACTCACTCTTAGGTGGTCCTGGGTCTCCTACAGCAACACTCGAGATGGACTCTTAGGGGGTCCTGGGTCTCCCACAGCAGCACTCGAGGTGGACTCTTAGGTGGTCCTGGGTCTCCCACAGAAGCACTCGAGGTGGACTCTTAGGTTGTCCTGGGTCTCCCACAGAAGCACTCGAGGTGGACTCTTAGGTGGTCCTGGGTCTCCCACAGCAGCACTCGAGGTGCACTCACTCTTAGGTGGTCCTGGGTCTCCCACAGCAACAATCGAGGTGCACTCACTCTTAGGTGGTCCTGGGTCTCCCACAGCAGCACTCGAGGTGCACTCACTCTTAGGTGGTCCTCTGGAGTGCCCGGAAATGTCCAGCTACATTTGCTCATCCCAGACAAAGATCTGAGCGTTTCTGGCGCGTCTACCTCTTGTGATCATTCTTCTTCTTGTGATCATTCTTCTTCTTGTGATCATTCTTCTTCTTGTGATCATTCTTCTTCTTGTGATCATTCTTCTTCTTGTGATCATTCTTCTTCTTGTGATCATTCTTCTTCTTGTGATCATTCTTCTTCTTGTGATCATTCTTCTTCTTGTGATCATTCTTCTTTTTGGAGATAAATGGTACGGAATACCGACATGATGGATTCTATAATGCGATTCTTTATTGACTACGTTTCGCCCACACAGTGGGCTTTATCAAGTTACTAATATATCTGGACTTGATAAGGCTCACGTGTGGGCGAAGCGTAGTCAATAAAGATCGCATTATAGTACTACATTTGTATTTATTTTTTCCCATTATTCTTCTCGCTTAATGTTGAAGATGATAATAATCAATGTTCGTACATTACACAGTCAGCAAGGTTTTAGCAGTCAAAACAATTGTTTGATTGTCTCATATATTTCTTATACATCAAGTTGTAAACAGTTGGTAAAATGAGCTTCTTTATTACTGTTGTTGCCGCAATAAAGATGTTTTTTCTTACCTTGGCAGCCGAGCTTTTGTTGTAATATTGGCGTTGGACTGACAAGCGCTGGCGTTCTGAGTCAGTGTTCAGGAAGTGGCAAGCATCCCAGAGTGTTTGTTCAGCAGTGTCCTGCTGGCCATGGACACACACACTGGATGCCCTCCAGTAGATGCAGCATCTTTCACTACAACATCACCTGCTGCTACACTCATCTTTCTTTTCACGTCGTCCTAGTGAGGATTTTGTTTCTTTCCTTCTTATTTCTTCCTCTTTATCCTGACATTACACCTGCCCTAAGGTCATGATAACAGTCTCTCACTAGCTTTGGCTGATTGCTTCTACTGGTCTCTCTTGCATGAGACTGATGAGTCAATAGCAGCCAGCGAACTCATATTGATCTCTGTCTTATTACAATACTTACTAGTATGGTATGTGCCTACATCGCTGCTCTGTTGCATACTGTGAATAGTGGTGGCATAAATACACAGGTACTTAAAAATATATCTTTGGATTTTGCCTTTGCCTTTATTAGTCCCTCGATCATTCCATAAGTGACGATCTGTCTTGTGGGCAGGTGCTACAGGTCTTCTAACTGAATGTGTTCGTAATACCTAGACGTGTTGTGCGTTCATGGATTCTCTTCTGCATACCATTGTTGTAACGTAGGGTTATATGAGTTACTGTCACCTTCCTGTCAGCTTGAACCAATCTGGCCATTCTCCTCTGACCTCTCTCATTATCAAGACGTTTTCGCCCACAGAACTGCCGTTCATTGGATGGTTTGTGTTTGTCACACCATTTTCTGTAATTTAAAGAGAATGTTGCAGGTGAAGATCCCAGATCAGCAGTTTGTGAGACACTCAAACCACTCCATCTGTCTGGCACCAACAATCATTCCAGTGTCAAAGTCACTTAGATATTCAATTTCTTCTCCATTCTGATGTTTAGTCTAAACAACAACTGAACCTCTTGACCATGTCTACATGCTTTTAGGCATTAAGGTGCTGCCACCTGATTTGCTGATTACATACTGGCATTAACGATCAGGTATACAGACGTACTCAATAAAATGGCCACTGACTATACATACATATACGTTTATAATATACACTGGACAAAACACTGCCCCCGACTCCCATTTTCTACGTCACTCAGCTGACCTCTGTTTACAGCAGTGGCTTGTTTTGTCACATGAATTACTCCCCTCCCCCACTCTTTCACCCCCTCCCTCCCTCACCCCCTACCCCCACTCTCTCACCCCCCCGTCCCCCAGTCATACCCACCCAGACAGCTGCTATGTGAATTAATAAATTCTTCGGAGGTGTTTGAACGTTCACATCCCATGTTCTGTACAGTTGTCTCTTGTTTTCTCTGTCGAGGGGAAATTTCATCATTTTGTTGTTGTTGTTATTGGAGTTAGTGGGGGTTATTTTTTCCCCTCGATTTTTTTAATTTGTTGAGACACTAAACTAACATTAAGTATACAGATCCGAGAGCTGGAGCTTTGAAAGTAATGAAAAAACAACAAGAAAATGAAGAAGAAGAAGAAGAAGAAGAAGAAGAAGAAGAAGAAGAAGAAGAAGAAGAAGAAGAACGAAGAGGAAGAGAACTTCTTTATAATATTAACCCTGGAGTGTGGCAAGTGTTCCTAAACATGTTCAGGTCCCCTCTCTGGGGTCCTCAGGTCCCCTCTCTGGGGTCCTCAGGTCCCCTCTCTGGGGTCCTCAGGTCCTCTCTGGGGTCCTCAGGTCCCCTCTCTGGGGTCCTCAGGTCCCCTCTCTGGGGTCCTCAGGTCCCCTCTCTGGGGTCCTCAGGTCCCTCTCTGGGGTCCTCAGGTCCCCTCTCTGGGTCCTCAGGTCCCCTTCCCGGGGTCCTCAGGTCCCTCTCTGGGGTCCTCAGGTCCCTCTCTGGGTCCTCAGGTCCCCTCTCTGGGGTCCTCAGGTCCCCTCTCTGGGGTCCTCAAATCCCCTCTCTGGGTCCTCAGGTTCCCTCTCTGGGGTCCTCTAATCCCCCTCACGGGGGTCCTCACGTCCCCCTCCCTGGGGTCCTCAGGTCCCCCTCCCTAGGGTCCTCAGGTCCCCTCTATGGGGTGTTGAGGTCCCCTCTCCTCAGGACACTACCTACATCACCTATTTGCAGCCAGGTGAGAAGAGACAGTAGGTGCTGGGAGACTCATGCTCGCGTCTCCACTCGCCCGGTGACTGAACCCGGGTACTGTGCCCGGTGACTGAACCCGGGTCCTGTGCCCGGTGACTGAACCCGGGTCCTGTGCCCGGTGACTGAACCCGGGTCCTGTGCCCGGTGACTGAACCCGGGTCCTGTGCCCGGTGACTGAACCCGGGTCCTGTGCCCGGTGACTGAACCCGGGTCCTGTGCCCGGTGACTGAACCCGGGTCCTGTGCCCGGTGACTGAACCCGGGTCCTGTGCCCGGTGACTGAACCCGGGTCCTGTGCCCGTGACTGAACCGGGTCCTGTGCCGGTGACTGAACCGGGTCCTGTGCCGTGACTGAACCGGGTCCTGTGCCAGTGACTGAACCCGGGTCCTGGCCCGGTGACTGAACCCGGGTCCTGTGCCCGGTGACTGAACCCGGGTCCTGTGCCCGGTGACTGAACCCGGGTCCTGTTGATGTTGACAGTAATGTGGGGGAGATGAGCAAGGCCCTGAGGGAAGACCTGGAAAAAACAGCAAACTGGCCCTGAAAAAAAAGTGACTCTTAGAGTACAACCAAACCTGTTACTTCAACAGGAACCTCAGAGTGCATACACACACACACACACACACACACACACACACACACAAACACACACACACAAACACACACACACACACACGTGAGTGAAATAAGGAGAGGCTGAAGAAACTGAACTTGACAACCTTGGCAGGAAGAATGAAAAGGGAGAGACATGACCACGACATACGAAATTCCAAAGATTTGAAGAGAGAGAGAGAACATGTAAGGGAGGGTTCAATATGAGTGGTGGAAGGTTGAAGAGGGCAGTCTGGTGACTGCGAGCAGTGACGTGGAAGACAGTAGTTATGAAGGATCCAACACCATATCCTGCCAGAGGCTTCATTGCTTGACACACAGAGTCTTGGACGACTCTCACTCTCTTTACAACCACCTTATTCATCACAGTTGTTTTGTCATTACTGTCATTCACATGAATCACAAGACAATACATTGTTTACTTCCTGGTATAAAAACTCTCTGATTATAGTGACCTCTGACATAATGAATAAAGTTTAACGTCACGTGACGAGGCTGTCAGCGAGTGACGTCTGACCTTCCTGCTGTCACCTGCGTTGGTGGACCAGACCTTGAGTGACGTCACTACTGGTTTAATGGTTTGACCTACATAGTTGTGGGGGAGGGGGCGATGCCCCCTCTATGGCTTTGTCCTTGGGAAGTGCATCCCTAGCATGAGGATATATATATATATATATATATATATATATATATATATATAAATATATATATACGTATATATCAATAACTACACTGCACTAGCCAGGGTCGAACCCATGATGCTTTGGCCCGCCTCATGGTGAGCGAAAACACATGACGGCTTAGACCACTGAACCACACAATCCTTAAGAGTAGCGCATCCAGCAGAACTGGATGTTGTACTCGCTACCCAAAGACATACGGTGGTGTGGACGCCTCTAAGCTAATTTCATTCTACTCCCTGGCTAGTGCAGTGTAGTTATTGATCAATAAGACTTGTTCGTGGTTACAATAATATAATATACTACTTGTTGAGCTAGTACACCAAATAGGGAGTAGAATGAAATTAGCTTAGAGGCGTCCACACCACTGTATGTCCTTGGATAGCAGTACAAGCATCCAGTTCTGCTGGATGCCACTCTTAAGGATTGTGTGGTTCAGTGGTCTAAGCCGTCATGTGTTTCGCTCACCATGAGGCGGCCAAAGCATCATGGGTTCGACCCTTGCTAGTGCAGTGTTATTGATCAATACCACTCGTTCATGGTTACAAATATATATATATATATATATATATATATATATATATATATATATATATATATATATATATATATATATATATATATATATTGTCCTCAAAGAGTTGTTAAGTTATACCATGAGTTAAGGTAAGATCCTGGACTTCACCTTACGAAACAGACAAAGCAAATGCGATAGTAATTATGGACAAGGTAGATTATAGGGGAAAATAACATATTATTAGAAGACATGGGAACTGACGTGCCCCTTAAGACATAAACAACATCGTCAGACGTTGTTTGATCTTCAGATCCTGCAGACACTCTAATGCAAAACAATTTCGTTTGTTCACACACACCCGTCTCTTCCACCCGTCTCTTGCACTCGTCTCTTCCACCCGTCTCTTCCACCCGTCTCTTCCCTCTCTTCCGTCTCTTCCACCCGTCTCTTCCACGGCTCCTTCGTTCCTCTCTCTGACAGACATCTGTCATTCTTGCCTATGAAATCTGATTTATTTTTCTCTTCTCGTCAGCAACAATGATAGTTCAGGAAATTCCTTGCGCAAAACGACGCAATAACAGGATGATAAACAACGTCACAGAGGATGGAACCCCGGCAGGTAAGATATAGGTCTTGTCTGCCATGAGTTCGATTCCCACCCGTTCTGTAATTAATTATCACATGTGTGAACGCAAAACTACACGCACACATATATACACATACACATACACACACACACAGCCAGGAGCTGTGAATCGACCCCTGCAACCACTAATAGGTGAGTACACACAAGTGTAAGATGCAGTAAGTCTCGCAAGATACACATCATAACACATGTGTCCAGCACACACACACAAAACACACACACACACACAGATGCGTCTTAACTATTAGAAAACTCCTAACTCACTTGCAGGTGTTCCTCGCAAGTGAGCACCAGCAGGTGTTATCAGGTGACCGCCAACAGGTGAACGGGGGTCAGAGTTGCACTCGCCAGTCTTCCAAACACTCAAGAAGTGTTGTTTACTAACAGGAAATTCGAAGAAGCTCAAAATTTTCTATTTTCCACTCCTATGGTGCTTTGAACTCTCTTGTGTCTACTGTTCTGGAGCCTCTGTAGATTCCCCAAGACTATATGTCTCAAGACAGAGTCTTGTGAGGATCCTGAGGCTCCATAACCCTCTTGAGAGGTGTGGATCACAACTGTGGCTCCGGGAACCTGAGTGAAGGCAGAGGACAGCCTGACCAACCTGGTGACGCACTCTATGTGGGTGAGTGCGCAGGAAGGTGAGTGCGTAGGTGGGTGAGTGCATAGGTGGGTGAGTGTTTAGGTAGGTGATGGCCTCTAGAGGCACTTGCACTCAAAAACACACCTGCCTCAAGGGGGCTTAACAGATGACTGTACCCAGACTCCTGTGCCAACTCCAGAACCTTGCTGCCCACCACCACTACCACCAACAACATTCTTCTTTCCCCCATTACCACCACCATCATCACCACCCCTACCATCATCACTATTATCACCACCATCCACTTAGACTACAAACCTCACTCAAGGAGAAAGATCCAGGGGTGAGCATAGCGCCTAGCATATCGCCAGAGACTCACGTCAACCGTCTGGCAAATCTAAGAGCAGCCTTCAGGAATCTCAACGAAGAGCTTTTCCTGGCTGGCCCTTTATATAGCATACGTCAGGCTCGTCCTGGAGTACGCAGCACCTGTATGGAACCCTCGCCTCATAAAGCATGTTAAGAAACTGACGAGAGAGAGAGAGAGAGAGAGAGAGAGAGAGAGAGAAGGTTGCTTGCTCTCTGCTCAGTCCATTATCAAGTTTTATGCTTTAATCCACCTTCTCATGTTCTGTTATGATATGTTATCCTTCCCACTCTCTCTCTCTCTCTCTCTCTCTCTCTCTCTCTCTCTCTCTCTCCCTCACAGGGTAGACCTCGCAGTGCGCCAGGGTCATCACCAGAGCCAGGGTTTTATCGGCTTGTTAGTAAGACCTTAGCGGGAAAACCAGGTTAGCGCAGGTTGAAGACATGACTTCTGCCTCGGGAAAGTTGAGTGCCTACGATATACAGGGTGTTTCATAAAGAAACACCCTCTATATACAGGATGTTTCAGAGAGCAACACCCTGTACAATAGAAGGAAGAGCAACAACACTCCAGTAGTCTGGCCAGACTGTACAGAGCATTGTAGATTACATCATGTTCCTTCACTCACCTAGAAGGGCCCCTTCATTCACCTAGAGGGGCCCCTTCACTCACTCAGAGGGAGCCCATCTCTCACACGGGGCCCCTTCTCTCACAGTGACGGTAAGCCCCCAGGCTGTCAGTGAGAGGCTCCAGGTGGTGTGGCAGTGTTGCACTCCACGGTGTGGCTGTGTTGCACTCCACGGTGTGGCAGTGTTGCACTCCACGGTGTGGCTGTGTTGCACTCCACGGTGTGCCTGTGTTGCACTCCACGGTGTGCCAGCATATACACACAGCTCCAACAAGCGATGCAAGCTAGGTCTTTCGTGTTGCAATCAATACATCATCAGGATCTTGCAATGCTGAGGTCAGAGGTCACAGCTGACCTCTGACCTTCAACATGGTACCAGGAGTCACAGCTGACTTGTGACCTTCCACATGGCACCAGGGGTCACAGCTGACCTGATATAATAGCCCCAGGGGTCACAGCTGACCTCTGACCTTCAATATGACTCCAAGGGTCACAGCTGATGTCTGACATAATAGCACCATGGGTCACAGCTGACTTTTGACCTTCCACATGGCACCATTGGTCACAGCTGACCTCTGATCTTCAACATGGCACCAGGGGTCACCAACCTCAGCCTATTAACATGATTCACTGGTAGTGCGTCATGGAGATGGTATCCACAAACACCATGACAGTAATCACGAGACACAACACTGACTTCGTCGACTTTAAAAAATTCAGGAAAAAAAACATTTTCTGGGATTAAGTAGTGCGTCGTGTTGTGAGTGTGGCGACGGAGTGCGTCGTGTTGTGAGTGTGGCGACGGAGTGCGTCGTGTTGTGAGTGTGGCGACGGAGGTACTACTGCATCTGCCACCCATGACCACACAACAATGTACACTGTGTGCTGATAACGTCTACACCCATATGATGTCCCAGTGTTGCAGGTCAGTCTTGATAGTAAGCATGACAGGCAATACTGGTGGTTCAGTCTTGAGGGTAATCAACACTGGTGGTTCAGTCTTGAGGGTAAGCAACACTGGTGGTTCAGTCTTGAGGGTAATCAACACTGGTGGTTCAGTCTTGAGGGTAAGTAACACTGGTGGTTCAGTCTTGAGGGTAAGCAACACTGGTGGTTCAGTCTTGAGGGTAAGCAACACTGGTGGTTCAGTCTTGAGGGTAATCAACACAGGCTGTAACCAATGTCAGCACACGAATCCACAGCAGCTATTATAACCGTCATCAACAACGATCGTTGCATCAACATTAACGCTGTTTCATGAACAATCACAATCAATATATAAGCAATTGCAATCGGCTCATCAACAAAAAAATGATTCCATCAATAACTACTGTTGCATGAACGTTAACTATTATTGCATCAACGACACTGTTGCATCAACAACTGTTGCACCAACAACAATTGTTGCACCAATAAAAATATTTGTTACATCATCAATAACAATTGTTGCATCACTAACAATTGTTGCATCAACAATAACAATTTGTTACATCAACAACAATGGCTGTATCAACATGTATTGCACCAACAATAACAATTGCTGCATCAATAACAAAACTTGTATCAATATTAATTGTTGCGTAAATAATAACAATGGTTACATCAATAATAACGATTGTTGCAGCAACAATAACAATTGTTGCA
>WNWK01000706.1:52500-167500 GCA_009830355.1 Cherax destructor
ACGTCATGTCTTCCACTGCCGCTAGAAAAACCTGATTATATCTTCCTGTATTTTTTTTAGTGTCTTCTACCGAGATGACTTTCATACTTATCTTGGTTTTATTGTTCATGGTCACTATATGAACTTCCTCTTATTAAGAGTCCAATTATACAGGTAGTTATTAGCTTGGATTTTGCATATTAACAGCAATAGTTGGTGTTTCTTGCGATATCCTGGATGGCCTTTTGTTCCCCTTGTTCTTCTTCTTTCTGGTACAACAGTTTAAGTTTCTGTTCTATCTCCGTGATCTTTCGTCTTAGATTATCTTTCCTTTGTTGTGATATATTCTCCTTTTTAAACCCTTCCTTAACTCATTTTCTTCTGCACCATCTGCAACGCTCTCTTTCTATATCGAGTCTTCTAGGTTTCCTCAATGGTACATATTACATCCAGACCTTGTATGCCCCCGGGCTCAGCCTTTCCAGACACTGGTGAGGATTTAGGTCGCTCATGACTGTTTACCGGGAAGTGTCTGATACTTCTTGGTTAATTTTGTCCCAGTGAATTCTACGGTTGTTGAAGTTCAATTTACTGAACATCTCTTCTCATTCATTATTGCTGGAACTTCACAACTCCGGGTTTATACTCATTTGTGCTTTTATGATGTTGTGGTCAGAGTATATTATTGTTTTTTATAACTGTTATGTCTCTGATTAGTTCCTCGTTGTTTGTGAAGATCCATTCCAGTGTATTTGCTGTAACTGTTGTCACTGTTGTAACTGTTGTAGCTGCTGTCACTGCTGTCACTGCTGTCACTGCTGTCATTGTTGTGCCCTTCATCCATGCTTCTGTACTATCCCTAGAATGAACTCACTGCGGGATGTTCAGAAATGCGCAATAAGTTCAATTAATGCGTTCACTTATGAACTCCTAGCTGTTTCCAGTATGCGGTCATGCGCCGCATGACCCAGAGCTCAGGGCAAAGATGAGTTTTCATGAGGATTGAGTTATGAGTGTGCGCATGTAGTGGGGGACAGCGCATGGGTGTTGAGCCAGAGGTGATGGTTGTTAAGGCTGGTTGAGCAGTTTGAGAGTTGTTAAGGATCATTGGAGCTGTTTACTGCTGTGTGTGTGTGTGTGTGTGTGTGTGTGTGTGTGTGTGTGAGTGTGTGTGTGTGTGTGTGTGTGTGTGTGTGTGTACACCTTCCATTGTGCTCGTTGAAGAAGAGTACTGACTGCCTGTCAACACGTTGCAGACTAGCTGCATACTTGTTTCCCAGCTTCTCTCTCTCTCTCTCTCTCTCTTGCTACCCTCATGGAGGAAACACCTCCATCTGTGCTCTGTCTGGGAGAACCCTGTTCTCAGCTCGTGTTATTTAGACTCTTTTTGGTAATGTCTCCATTGGTGACATTGACTGACATGACTCAGTTCCCAGAACCTTATTTAGACTTGGTGATATTTGACGTTCTCAGAGGTTGTGTGGTGGAGACACTCTCTACATCTCTGGTCCCGAGTTCAACTCTAGATCTACATTGTTTTGGCATCTACACACTGTCGTAGCCGGGGAAACTGCACTTGCTTAGCTCGGTTTCAGTAATAAGGGAGTTTAGGATCTGTTGAAAGTCCCCAGTTAGTGTCGTTTTGGTCTCCTTGATTCCTTGCCTGACGCTGTGCTGGTCACTGCTGCTTCCAGCTGGTCACTGCTGCTGGTCACTGCTGCTTCCAGCTGGTCACTGCTGCTTCCAGCATTACTGCTGTTTAAAAATTAGACACATATGCAACACTTGGGTATCTTTATTGAGGAAACGTTTCGCCACACAGTGGCTTCATCAGTCCAATACAAAGTAGAAAGGTGTAAGGAGAGGAGGAGTTTGAGGTAATCAGTCCCTCGGCCTGGAGTCGATGTGTTCAGTCCATCAATCTTGTTAGAAGTGCAGCACAAGGCCGTAGAGGTTGCTTATATACTGTAATCAGGTGAGGTGAAGCAGCAGGAGGCGGGGTCATAGTGGTACCATCCACTAGTCGAAGTAGGTCTTCGTCCAAAGGTTGGACAAGTGTTGAAGAATTCGTTTGTATCAAGATCCCAAGCTGTTGCTGTGTCAGACAGGATGTAGATGAATGGTTCAGAGAACCGACAAGTTATAAATTAGTCTAATTTATAACTTGTCGGTTCTCTGAACCATTCATCTACATTACTGCTGTTTGGCAGATGGGTCGTCATACTGTTCAAGCAAGCTGTTTGATTGCCTCGATGTTCCAGAAGTTAGCTTATCAAGGTATTTGTTGTCAGTCACATTCTAAGAGGAGTCAGTCTGCGCACATACCGACCATTCACAAACACATAAACACCTATATTACTTATGTACTTATGAGCACAGCTCATCATTGCAACGTGCCAGGTGGTACATATTCATAATAGTATTATAGTGCACTGTATATTATCTGAAGTGCCCATAAATATATATATATATATATATATATATATATATATATATATATATATATATATATATATATATATATATATATATATATATATATATATATATATATGTTGTACAGAATAGGAATAAATATGATATATAAGTATAATAAGCTATACTCTTAGAACTGTGTAGGAGCTTATCTCCTTAATTATTTAAATTACATTAACTGTAATTATTTCCACCTAGCCACCTTCGTTATTAAAGATGTCAACGGGATAACCGGATTACAATATTCTCTGACACACTGTTACAATACCAGAAACAGACTAGATACTAGAGGGGGATCAGTAAGTTGACCTTCTAGCATTCTCTGAAGGTATCTTCACTAAGCAAATGTCGCCTTTTGTAACTCTGTGTGTGTGTGTGTGTGTGTGTGTGTGTGTGTGTGTGTGACTCCTGCTTGTGCTTGTTTAGTAAGCGTGTGGGCATAGTTGTGGTGGCTGCTGTCAATCTCCAGTTCCTGGCCCCGTCTCTTAACCTTCAGTATGTGGGTCAACTATGACCGAGTCATGGAAGTATTCCACACCATGTTTCTATAATGTTTAGCTTACCTGTAATATACCTGTGACTAGTTTCGAAGGAATTTTTATCCTCATATCCTAGCCATAGTTACCAAGTCATCAAACAGCTGGGAGACTCGCACTACAGTATCTGTCTTTATAAAAGATGACACATTAGCTGCCCTACATCTGAGACTAGTTTTCAGACACCAATACCCTGAGACCAATCCCGAGACACCCATACCCTGAGACCAGTCCCCAGACACCCATAAACTGAGACCAGTCCCTAGACACCCATAAACTGAGACCAGTCCCTAGACACCCATAAACTGAGACCAGTCCCCAGACACCCATAAACTGAGACCAGTCCCTAGACACCCATAAACTGAGACCAGTCCCTAGACACCCATAAACTGAGACCAGTCCCTAGACACCCATAAACTGAGACCAGTCCCCAGACACCCATAAACTGAGACCAGTCCCTAGACATCCATACCCTGACACCAGTCCCTAGACACCCATAAACTGAGACCAGTCCCCAGACATCCATACCCTGACACCAGTCCCTAGACACCCATAAACTGAGACCAGTCCCTAGACACCCATAAACTGAGACCAGTCCCCAGACACCCATAAACTGAGACCAGTCCCCAGACACCCATACCCTGAGACCAGTCCCTAGACACCCATAAACTGAGACCAGTCCCCAGACACCCATACCCTGACACCAGTCCCTAGACACCCATAAACTGAGACCAGTCCCCAGACACCCATACCCTGAGACCAGTCCCCAGACACCCATACCCTGAGACCAGTCCCTAGACACCCATACCCTGACACCAGTCCCTAGACACCCATAAACTGAGACCAGTCCCCAGACACCCATACCCTGAGACTAGTCCCGAGACACCCATACCCTGAGACCAGTCCCCAGACACCCATAAACTGAGACCAGTCCCTAGACACCCATAAACTGAGACCAGTCCCAGACACCCATACTGAGACCAGTCCCAGACACCCATAAACTGAGACCAGTCCCCAGACACCCATAAACTGAGACCAGTCCCTAGACACCCATAAACTGAGACCAGTCCCTAGACACCCATAAACTGAGACCAGTCCCCAGACACCCATACCCTGAGACAGTCCCAGACACCCATACTGAGACCAGTCCCCAGACACCATAAACTGAGACCAGTCCCTAGACACCCATAAACTGAGACCAGTCCCTAGACACCCATAAACTGAGACCAGTCCCCAGACACCCATAAACTGAGACCAGTCCCTAGACACCCATAAACTGAGACCAGTCCCTAGACACCCATAAACTGAGACCAGTCCCTAGACACCCATACCCTGAGACCAGTCCCTAGACACCCATAAACTGAGACCAGTCCCTAGACACCCATACCCTGACACCAGTCCCTAGACACCCATAAACTGAGACCAGTCCCCAGACACCCATACCCTGAGACCAGTCCCTAGACACCCATAAACTGAGACCAGTCCCCAGACATCCATACCCTGAGACCAGTCCCTAGACACCCATACCCTGACACCAGTCCCTAGACACCCATAAACTGAGACCAGTCCTTAGATACCCATACCCTGAGACCAGTCCCTAGACACCCATACCCTGACACCAGTCCCTAGACACCCATAAACTGAGACCAGTCCCCAGACACCCATAAACTGAGACCAGTCCCTAGACACCCATAAACTGAGACCAGTCCCCAGACACCCATACCCTGAGACCAGTCCCGAGACACCCATAAACTGAGACCAGTCCCCAGACACCCATACCCTGAGACCAGTCCCGAGACACCCATACCCTGAGACCAGTCCCTAGACACCCATAAACTGAGACCAGTCCCCAGACACCTATACCCTGAGACCAGTCCCGAGACACCTATTCCCTGATACCATGCATCACAATAAAGAATATATCAATAATGAGATTGGCTGAACATCAGTAGAACAGAAGCCACGATACGAACCTTTAACAGCAAACCGAGACAGAAAATCAAAACACAGAGTGCATGGGTTCGAGACAATGAGGAAATGTTACGCCAGTGGTGACTCCTTTACGACGGAGGAAACAAATCGTGGCGAAACGTTTCTTTGATGTGTTGAATTGTGTATAAGTGTTTTTGATCTATATGTTGTAGGTAACAGCAGACGTTCTCCAGCCCAGACAGCAAAGCCTTCCTCACAGGTGAAGTAAAATGAGATGACAAAGGCAATGAGACAGTATAAGGTAAGTAGGCTCCCCAGGACCCTGTACTACCTCACTCTCACAGTATAAGGAGGGTAGGTATCCTCCCCTGGACCCTGTACTTCCATAGCCTCGCCTTCTGTGACTTCCCAATCGTTGTTTCCTGATGTGGCTGTCTACGGGTTTATGCAAGACAGCCACGGGTGTTAAGTTATCATTTAAATATCAGTGTGGAAGACTTGCAGGCGCCCAGAAAAGGTCTTCAGGAATAATCACAGGTGGAAACTTTCCCAAGTGCTTTAATAATAATGGGAAACTGGCTCCTAGACGTCCCAAAACAGATCAGAACTTTCCACTGCGTAAGACACACCTCATTTGAAAGTTTCAATCCAATCGGAATAGTCGTTCGCTAGTTATTGCTCTTAAATAAAAGTCCTAAACCCATAAGGGAATAAATTTTTCAAATTAAAACTTGTGCAGACCACTAGCAGTAAGTGACTTCTAACAGTGAAAATCTGAAACCGATCGGTTGAGGTGTTCTCAAGTTATAAACGAAAACCAGGGGAAAAAAAGAATAAAAATAATGCCAGTTTATAAGTATTCCTTGAGGGATACCTGATAACTTGTTCTAAATATTGAGAGGGATGCGCATCAGGCATGGCAGAGTGCCATCTCACCTGACACTGGCACTGCTGGCCTCCCTGGCACTCAAACTAGCTCGAGGACTGTGCCAGTCATCTGCCAACGTGACACTTACCATCATCACTTTACATATTAGTAAAGCAGTAAATGAGGTTGATAAGTAAAACACATGTGCATTAGTTAGGTATCTTTATTCTGAAACGTTTCGCCCACACAGCAGGCTTCTACACTCCAGTACACAAGACTTAGCATCTCTACTTCACATCTCTACATCCCCGTGGCCTTATGACTAAAGCTCTCGCTTCACACGGCGAGTGTTCGGGTTCGATTCCCAGCGAGGGTAGAAACATTGGGCGTGTTTCCTTACACCGGTTGTCTATGTTCACCAATCAATAAAATGGGGTACCTGGGTGTTAGTCGACTGGTGTGGGTCGCATCCTGGGACAAAACTGACCTAATTTGCCAGAAATGCTCATCATAACAAGCGGCTTTCT
The DNA here is from genome assembly GCA_009830355.1 of Cherax destructor. Taxonomy (NCBI): domain Eukaryota; kingdom Metazoa; phylum Arthropoda; class Malacostraca; order Decapoda; family Parastacidae; genus Cherax; species Cherax destructor. Next base: position 58,818 of record WNWK01000706.1, read on the forward strand.
ATATAGTAGTATGTCATTGATGTCAGCTAGGACCTGTATACCTTGTACATGTACTTGTAGAAATAAAGATTATTTATTTATTTAACTATTGCACATGTGTCTTACTTGACAACCTGTCGTCGGTACTTGAGGCGGTGAGGATTGTCGTGATGAGGGGAAGACAGGCTGAGGGGAAGACAGGCTGATGGGAAGACAGGCTGAGGGGAAGACAGAGTGAGGAGAAGACAGGCTGAGGGGAAGACAGGCTGATGGGAAGACAGGCTGAGGGGAAGATGGGTTGAGGGGAAGACAGGTTGAGGGGAAGGCAGGCTGAGGGAAAGGCAGGTTGAGGGGAAGACAGGCTGAGAGGAAGACAGGCTGAGGGGAAGACAGAGTGAGGAAAAAACAGGCTGAGGGGAAGACAGGTTGAGGGGAAGACAGGTTTAGGGGAAGACAGGTTGAGGGGAAGACAGGTTGAGGGGAAGGCAGGCTGAGGGAAAGGCAGGCTTAGGAACCACAAAAACGGCAGCTGTGTCACAAACTTGACCCACATGACTGGCCGTCACAGACCTATAATGGGGTCACTTGACGGGACACTTCGACTCCGATACCAATCACGACTCCTTCACTGCTTTAGTCCTTCCGTACTGTCCACCACTCTTCTTCCTCCTCCTCCTCCTGCTTGTCCCTCCTACTCTCTCCTTCTCCTCCTCCTCCTGCTTATCCCTCTTCCACTACCGTAACACTCAGCTGTGGACATACTGAACGCAGTAGCTCCTTGGAGACGCCTGTGACGGCAGATAGCAGCAACACCACCGGAAGTTAATGTATAGGACGCTTCTGTTAATATTCCACACACACACACACGGAGCCAGGAGCTGTGAATCGACCCCTGCAGCCACAACTAGGTGAGTACACACAACAGTGCAAGATTGGGGTAATAAGGCTGAAGAAAGAAGAGAGGAACATACCCGGAGATCCAGAGAGGAAAGTTTTCTAACAAGTGCTGGACACAATACATAACGGGGAAAGCAATGAAAAAACTAGTGAGTGAGATAAATACCTCTGCGGCAATGTAACCAGACATGTTTTACCCCTGGGTTATACAAGAGGGAACAGAGGACCTGTGCGAAACACTGGCAGCCATCTTGAAGTCAGCTGAAACAGAGCAGCTGCCTGATGTCTGGAAAATAAATGTATTATAGACATCAGTGGTCAGACAGGTGGCAGTGAATTACAGGCCAGTGCGACTGACAAACATAGTAGTGGAGGAGATTATCAGGAGCAGTGTGATGGAGCACCTGGAAACAAGATTATCAGGAGCAGTGTGATGGAGCACTGGAAACAAGATTATCAGGAGCAGTGTGATGGAACACTGGAAACAAGATTATCAGGAGCAGAGTGATGGAGCACTGGAAACAAGATTATCAGGAGCAGTGTGATGGAGCACTGGAAACAAGATTATCAGGAGCAGTGTGATGGAGCACTGGAAACAAGATTATCAGGAGCAGTGTGATGGAGCACTGGAAACAAGATTATCAGGAGCAGTGTGATGAAGCACCTGGAAACAAGATTATCAGGACCAGAGTGATGGAACACTGGAAACAAGATTATCAGGAGCAGAGTGATGGAGCACTGGAAACAAGATTATCAGGAGCAGAGTGATGGAACACTGGAAACAAGACTATCAGGAGCAGAGTGATGGAGCACTGGAAACAAGATTATCAGGAGCAGTGTGATGGAGCACTGGAAACAAGATTATCAGGAGCAGTGTGATGGAGCACTGGAAACAAGATTATCAGGAGCAGAGTGATGGAGCACTGGAAACAAGATTATCAGGAGCAGAGTGATGGAGCACCTGGAAACAAGATTATCAGGAGCAGTGTGATGGAGCACTGGAAACAAGATTATCAGGAGCAGTGTGATGGAGCACTGGAAACAAGATTATCAGGAGCAGAGTGATGGAGCACTGGAAACAAGATTATCAGGAGCAGAGTGATGGAGCACCTGGAAACAAGATTATCAGGAGCAGAGTGATGGAGCACCTGGAAACAAGATTATCAGGAGCAGTGTGATGGAGCACTGGAAACAAGATTATCAGGAGCAGTGTGATGGAGCACTGGAAACAAGATTATCAGGAGCAGAGTGATGGAGCACTGGAAACAAGATTATCAGGAGCAGAGTGATGGAGCACTGGAAACAAGATTATCAGGAGCAGAGTGATAGAGCACCTGGAAACAAGATTATCAGGAGCAGAGTGATGGAGCACCTGGAAACAAGATTATCACGAGCAGAGTGATGGAGCACTGGAAACAAGATTATCAGGAGCAGAGTGATGGAGCACTGGAAACAAGATTATCAGGAGCAGTGTGATGGAGCACTGGAAACAAGATTATCAGGAGCAGAGTGATGGAGCACTGGAAACAAGATTATCAAGAGCAGAGTGATAGAACACTGGAAACAAGATTATCAGGAGCAGTGTGATGGAGCACTGGAAACAAGATTATCACGAGCAGAGTGATGGAGCACTGGAAACAAGATTATCACGAGCAGAGTGATGGAGCACTGGAAACAAGATTATCAGAGCAGAGTGATGGAGCACTGGAAACAAGATTATCAGGAGCAGTGTGATGGAGCACTGGAAACAAGATTATCAGGAGCAGAGTGATGGAGCACTGGAAAAAGATTATCACAAGCAAGTGATGGAGCACTGGAAACAAGATTATCAGGAGCAGGTGATGGAGCACTGGAAACAAGATTATCAGGACAGAGTGATGGACACTGGAAACAAGATTATCAGGACCAGAGTGATGGAACACTGGAAACAAGATTATCAGGACCAGAGGATGGAGAACTGGAAACAAGATTATCAGGAGCAGAGTGATGGAGCACTGGAAACAAGATTATCAGGAGCAGAGTGATGGAGCACTGTAAACAAGATTATCAGGACCAGGTGATGGAGCACTGGAAACAAGAATATCAGGAGCAGAGTGATGGAGCACTGGAAACAAGATTATCAGAGCAGAGTGATAGAGCACTGGAAACAAGATTATCAGGAGCAGAGTGATGGAGCACTGGAAACAAGATTATCAGAGCAGAGTGATGGAGCACTGGAAACAAGATTATCAGGAGCAGAGTGATGGAGCACTGGAAACAAGATTATCAGGAGCAGGTGATGGAGCACTGGAAACAAATTATCAGGAGCAGAGTGATGGAGCACTGGAAACAAGATTATCAGGAGCAGAGTGATGGAACACTGGAAACAAGATTATCAGGAGCAGGTGATGGAGCACTGGAAACAAGATTATCAGAGCAGAGTGATGGAGCACTGGAAACAAGATTATCACGGAGCAGAGTGATGGAGCACTGAAACAAGATTATCAGGAGCAGAGTGATGGAGCACTGGAAACAAGATTATCAGGAGCAGGTGATGGAGCACTGGAAACAAGATTATCAGGACAGAGTGATGGAGCACTGGAAAGAAGATTATCAGGAGCAGAGTGATGGAGCACTGGAAACAAGATTATCAGGAGCAGAGTGATGGAGCACTGGAAACAAGATTATCAGGAGCAGAGTGATGGAGCACTGGAAACAAGATTATCAGGAGCAGAGTGATGGAGCACTGGAAACAAGATTATCAGGAGCAGAGTGATGGAGCACTGGAAACAAGATTATCAGGACCAGAGTGATGGAACACTGGAAACAAGATTATCAGGACCAGAGTGATGGAGCACTGGAAACAAGATTATCAGGAGCAGAGTGATGGAGCACTGGAAACAAGATTATCAGGAGCAGAGTGATGGAGCACTGGAAACAAGATTATCAGGAGCAGTGTGATGGAGCACTGGAAACAAGATTATCAGGAGCAGAGTGATGGAGCACTGGAAACAAGATTATCAGGAGCAGAGTGATGAGCACTGGAAACAAGATTATCAGGAGCAGAGTGATGGAGCACTGGAAACAAGATTATCAGACCAGAGTGATGGAGCACTGGAAACAAGATTATCAGGAGCAGAGTGATGGAGCACTGGAAACAAGATTATCAGGAGCAGAGTGATGGAGCACTGGAAACAAGATTATCAGGAGCAGAGTGATGGAGCACTGGAAACAAGATTATCAGGAGCAGAGTGATGGAACACTGGAAACAAGATTATCAGGAGCAGAGTGATGGAGCACTGGAAACAAGATTATCAGGAGCAGAGTGATGGAGCACTGGAAACAAGATTATCACGAGCAGAGTGATGGAGCACTGGAAACAAGATTATCAGGAGCAGAGTGATGGAGCACTGGAAACAAGATTATCAGGAGCAGAGTGATGGAGCACTGGAAACAAGATTATCAGGAGCAGAGTGATGGAGCACTGGAAAGCAAGATTATCAGGACAGAGTGATGGAGCACTGGAAACAAGATTATCAGGAGCAGTGTGATGGATCACTGGAAACAAGATTATCAGGACCAGAGTGATGGAGCACTGGAAACAAGATTATCAGGACCAGAGTGATGGAACACTGGAAACAAGATTATCAGGAGCAGAGTGATGGAGAACTGGAAACAAGATTATCAGGAGTAGAGTGATGGAGCACTGGAAACAAGATTATCAGGAGCAGAGTGATGGAGCACTGTAAACAAGATTATCAGGAGCAGTGTGATGGAGCACTGGAAACAAGAATATCAGGAGCAGAGTGATGGAGCACTGGAAACAAGATTATCAGGACCAGAGTGATGGACACTGGAAACAAGATTATCAGGACCAGAGTGATGGAGCACTGGAAACAAGATTATCAGGAGCAGAGTGATGGAGCACTGGAAACAAGATTATCAGGACCAGAGTGATGGAACACTGGAAACAAGATTATCAGGAGCAGAGTGATGGAGCACTGGAAACAAGATTATCAGGACCAGAGTGATGGAGCACTGGAAACAAGATTATCAGGAGCAGAGTGATGGAACACTGGAAACAAGATTATCAGGAGCAGAGTGATGGAGCACTGGAAACAAGATTATCAGGAGCAGAGTGATGGAGCACTGGAAACAAGATTATCAGGAGCAGAGTGATGGAACACTGGAAACAAGATTATCAGGACCAGAGTGATGGAACACTGGAAACAAGATTATCAGGACTAGAGTGATGGAGCACTGGAAACAAGATTATCAGGAGCAGAGTGATGGAGCACTGGAAACAAGATTATAGGAGCAGAGTGATGGAGCACTGGAAACAAGATTATCAGACCAGAGTGATGGAACACTGGAAACAAGATTATCAGGACCAGAGTGATGGAGCACTGGAAACAAGATTATCACGAGCAGAGTGATGGAGCACTGGAAACAAGATTATCAGGAGCAGAGTGATGGAACACTGGAAACAAGATTATCAGGAGCAGAGTGATGGAGCACTGGAAACAAGATTATCAGGACCAGAGTGATGGAGCACTGGAAACAAGATTATCAGGAGCAGAGTGATGGAGCACTGGAAACAAGATTATCAGGAGCAGAGTGATGGAACACTGGAAACAAGATTATCAGGAGCAGAGTGATGGAGCACTGGAAACAAGATTATCAGGACCAGAGTGATGGAGCACTGGAAACAAGATTATCAGGAGCAGAGGGATGGAACACTGGAAACAAGATTATCAGGAGCAGAGTGATGGAGCACTGGAAACAAGATTATCAGGACCAGAGTGATGGAGCACTGGAAACAAGATTATCAGGAGCAGAGTGATGGAACACTGGAAACAAGATTATCAGGAGCAGAGGATGGGACACTGGAAACAGATTATAGACCAGAGGATGAACACTGGAAACAAGATTATCAGGAGCAGAGTGATGGAACACTGGAAACAAGATTATCAGGACCAGAGTGATGGAGCACTGGAAACAAGATTATTAGGACCAGAGTGATGGAGCACTGGAAACAAGATTATTAGGACCAGAGTGATGGAGCACTGGAAACAAGATTATCAGCACCAGAGTGATGGAACACTGGAAACAAGATTATCAGCACCAGAGTGATGGAGCACTGGAAACAAGATTATCAGCACCAGAGTGATGGAACACTGGAAACAAGATTATTAGGACCAGAGTGATGGAGCACTGGAAACAAGATTATCAGGAGCAGAGTGATGGAACACTGGAAACAAGATTATCAGGACCAGAGTGATGGAGCACTGGAAACAAGATTATTAGGACCAGAGTGATGGAGCACTGGAAACAAGATTATCAGGACCAGAGTGATGGAACACTGGAAACAAGATTATCAGGACCAGAGTGATGGAGCACTGGAAACAAGATTATCAGGACCAGAGTGATGGAGCACTGGAAACAAGATTATCAGGACCAGAGTGATGGAACACTGGAAACAAGATTATCAGGACCAGAGTGATGGAACACTGGAAACAAGATTATCAGGACCAGAGTGATGGACACTGGAAACAAGATTATCAGGACCAGAGTAATGGAGCACTGGAAACAAGATTATCAGGACCAGAGTGATGGAACACCTGGAAACAATAGAATTCATAAACAACAACCAGCATGGTTTTCGAGGTGGTTAATCCCGTCTCACAAATACAGAGTTCCATAACAAGGTACGGCAAGTTAAGCAAAGGAAAGAGAAGTGAGTGAAGTGTATAACTTTGCATTGTAAGAAGGCGATAGATACAGGATATACTATATGGATACGAGATATACTATATGGATACGAGATATACTATATGGATACGAGATATACTATATGGATACGGGATGTATATAGAGGAGCAGGCAGGAATAACAGAGGAAACACTACAGAAGAACAGGGAATACTTAACGGGAAGCAAACATCAAGTTATTATCCGGGAAGTGGTGTCAGAATGGGAGAGGAATGACGAGTGGGGTTCCACAAAGATCGGTACTTGGACCAGTACTGTTTCTTGTGTACGTTAATGACATGATAGAAGTCGAATCAGAGGTGTCCCAGTTCACAGATGTCGTGAAACTAACGTGGAGAAAACAAACAATAACACACAAGAAAAAACTAGAAAACGCTCTAGACAAGTTACAGTTTTAATCTAACAAATGGCTATTAGAATTTAACCCCAGCAAATGCAAAGTTTTGAAAATCAGGGAAAGGGCAAAGACAAGCAGAAACAAGATACAGACTCCGGGAACAAAGGTCCATCTTTGAGCATATAGCACCACTGTGGAACCCACATTTGGAAAAGCATGTGAAGAAGCTGGAAAAAAGTGCAAAGGTTTGCGGCGAGACTAGTCACAGAGCTGACGGATCTTAGTTAAGAGGAGAGACTAGAGGAGCTAAAACTGACGATATCAGAGGACAGAAGAACCAGAGGTGATATGATTACTACATACAAAATACTGAGGGAACTGAAAGGATGGATAGGGTGAGTGTGTTTGAGGGGCGGGTCACAGGTTCACAGCTGGAAGTTTAAAACATAGATGAGCCACAGGGATGTTAGAAAATACTTCTTTAGCCTTACAGTAATTAGGAAGAAGAACCACTTAAAAGCGAACTGATACCTGGAGTATACCTGGACAGGGTTTCGGGGGTCACCGCCCCCGCTGCTCGGTCTAAGACCAGGCCTCGTGGTGGATCAGGGTCTGATCAACCAAGCTGTTTCTGTTGGCTGCACGCAAACTGACGTACGAACCACAGCGCGGTTGGTCAGGTACTGACTTTAGGTGCCTGTCCAGTGCCTTCTTGAAGACAACCAGGGGTCTATTGGTAATCCCCCTTATGTATGCTGGGAGGCAATTGCACAGTCTTGGGTCCCAGATACTTATTGTGTTATCTCTCAGTGTACTCGTGGCGCCCCTGCTTTTCATCGGGGGAATGTTGCATCTCCTGCCGAGTCTTTTTCTTTCAAAGGGAGTGATTTTCGTGTGCAAGTTTGGTACTAATCTCTCTAGGATTTTCAAAGTGTATATTATCATGTATCTCTCTCGCCTGCGTTCCAGGGAATACAAATCAAGGGACTTCAACCGTTCCCAGTAATTTAGGTGCTTTATCATACTTATATGTGCCGTGAAAGTTCTTTGTACACTCTCCAGGTCTGCAATGTGGCCTGCCTTGAAAGGGACAGTTAGTGTACAGCAGTATTCCAGCCTAGAGAGAACAAGCGATTTGAAGAGAATCATCATAGGCTTGGCGTTCCTAGTTTTCAAGGTTCTCATTATCCATCCTATCATTTTTCTAGCAGATGCGGTAAATACATTGTTGTGGTCTTTGAAGGCGAGATCCCCTGACATTATCACTCCCAGGTCCTTCACATTACTTTTTCGCTCTATTGTATGGTTAGAATTTGTTGTATACCCTGATACAGTTTTAATTTCCTCAAGTTTTCCATATCTGAGTAGTTGAAATTTCTCTTCATTTAACTTCATATTGTTTTGAGTGGCCCATTTGAAGATTTGGTTGATGTCTGCTTGGAGACTTGCGGTGTCTTCGATGGAGGTCACTGCCATGGCAATTCGGGTGTCATCCGCAAAGGAAGACACGGAACTATGGCTTACATCTCTGTCTATATCAGATATAAGGATGAGGAATAGGATGGAAGCGAGTACTGTGCCTTATGGAACAGAGATTTTCACCGTAGCTGCCTCGGACTTTACTCTGTTTACTATTACTCTTTGTGTTCTATTTGTCAGGAAGTTATAGATCCATCTACCAATTTTTCTTGTTATTCCTTTATCACGAATTTTGTGCGCTATTACACTGTGGTCACACTTGTCAAAGGCTTTTGCAAAGTCTGTGTATACTACTTCTGTAATTTTTTTTATCCTCTACAGCATCCATAGCTTTAAGAATAAGTATGACAAAGCTTAAGCCACCAGGAGAAATGAACCCAGTAGGGGCTAGCGGAAACGCTGGGCCAGGAGCTGAGACTCGACCCCTGCAACTGCAAATATGAGAATACAAATAGGTAAATGCACATACACTGTCTCCATCCTTCAGTAATTACTGTAAGAACCAGCAATTATACAAAATACTACGAACCCGGTCACTTGTATTGATGTCCGCTTGTGAAGACGAGGGGAAGACGAGGTAAAGACGAGGTAAAGACGAGGAAAAGACTAGGTAAAGACGAGGGGAAGATGAGAAGAATGATTGAACGTATTGGGAGGTGGGGAGAGAGAGAGAGAGAGAGAGAGAGAGGGAGGGAGGGAAGTCCCAGGAGCAACATTCACTGGGTTCCAGACAATGACAAAGCACTTCATGAGGAGCAGATAGAAGGTGAAGCAGAGAGACACAGTGACAACACAGGCAGGAAGTACCATACATTACACTCAAATGTGAGTAAACGTCGTGCCAGAAGAGAGTTCGACCCCCATGGCAGATGCAGAGACTGTGGAACATTGCTTGGTAGACACTACCCCGACACCTCCAGAGGTTGAGACTCGTTGAACAAGTCGGAACTGGGCGGTACCACGGGTCAGAGAGGTACCACAAGGCAGGAAAGTACCATTGGCTGGATAGGTACTACTGACTCAACACCGGGTGCTGACTTAGGATCAAGTACTTGGGCCAGTAACCAGCCACAGCTGACTATTCACACAGCACCTTCGTCGCCTACTGCTGTGGTACTCTCAGATGTGCTGCAACCTCGTCACCAAAGGGAACCTCGGTACCTTCACTGCTGATCCAGTCCTCTTGAGGACGAGCCGGAGACCCTCTGACTGACTGACTATATTAACTCACAAAGACTATGACAAAGCCACTCTCTCATTACCAACAACAAAGCAGGCACAGAGTACTCCCAGTCTTACCTAAGTCAACCATATGTCCTCTTAACTCTGCTGTCTCTTCTATGGTACAAGGAAGAGACACCAGTGGATATTCCCAATTAAAAAAGAACCTCATGAAAGTTCTTAAGCAGGAAGTTCAATCCCAGGTTTGATTGGCTTTGCACATGCGAGTGCGTATTGCGTATATTACAACTCGTCAGTAAGCGTACATAAGAGCGCATATTGATGAGGCATAATTGTACTGATAAATTAGACACATGTGCAACATTTAGGTATCTTTATTGAGGAAACGTTTCGCCACACAGTGGCTTCATCAGTCCATACAAAGAAGAATGGTGAAGATCAGAAGGAGTTTGAGGTAATCAGTCCCTCAGCCTGGAGTTGATGTTATCAGTCCATCAATCTTGAAAAGAATACCTACTAGAGAGGTATTACTAACAAGGGAGATACTACTAGCCAGGGAAGTACTACTAGCTAGGAAGGTACTACTAACCAGGGAGATACTACTAGTCATGGAGGTATTACTAACCAGGGAGATACTACTACCAGGGAAGTACTACTAGCTATGGAAGTACTACTAGCCAAGGAGGTACTACTAGCTAGGAAGGTACTACTAACCAGGGAGGTACTACTAGCCAGGGAGGTATTACTATCTAGGGAGGTACCACTAGCTAGGGAGGTACTACTAGCCAGAGAGGTACTACTAGCTAGAAAGGTACCACTAGCTAGGGAGGTACTACTAATCAGGGAGGTACTACTAACCAGGGAGATAATACTAGCCAGGGAGGTACTACTAGCTAGGGAGGTACCACTAGCTAGGGAGGTACTACTAATCAGGGAGGTACTACTAACCAGGGAGATAATACTAGCCAGGGAGGTACTACTAGCTAGGGAGGTACCACTAGCTACGGAGGTACTACTAATCAGGGAGGTACTACTAACCAGGGAAATAATACTAGCCAGGTACTACTAGCCAGGGAGGTACTACTAGCCAGGGAGGTACTACTAGCCAGGGATGTACTACTAACCAGGGAGGTACTACTAGCTAGGGAGGTACCACTAGCTAGGGAGGAATTACTATCTAGGGAGGTACTACTAGCTAGGGAGGTACCACTAGCTAGGAAGGAATTACTATCTAGGGAGGTACTACTAGCTAGGAAGGTACCACTATCTAGGGAGGTACTACTAGCCAGGGAGGTACTACTACCCAGGGAGATACTACTAGCTAGGGAGGTACCACTAGCTAGGGAGGAATTACTATCTAGGGAGGTACTACTAGCTAGGGAGGTACCACTAGCTAGGAAGGAATTACTATCTATGGAGGTACTACTAGCTAGAAAGGTACCACTAGCTAGGGAGGTACTACTAGCCAGGGAGGTACTACTAGCTTGGGAGGTACAACTAGCTAGAGAGGTACTACTAACCAGGGAGGTACTACTACCCAGGGAGATACTACTAGCTAGGGAGGTACCACTAGCTAGGGAGGAATTACAATCTAGGGAGGTACTACTAGCTAGGGAGGTACCACTAGCTAGGGAGGAATTACTATCTAGGGAGGTACTACTAGCTAGGAAGGTTCCACTAGCTAGGGAGGTACTACTAGCCAGGGAGGTACTACTAGCTTGGGAGGTACCACTAGCTAGGGAGGTACTACTAGCTAGGGAGGTACTATTAGCTAAGGAGGTACTACTTGCTAGGGAGGTACCACTAGCTAGGGAGGTACCACTAGTTAGGGAGGTACTACTTGCTAGGGAGGTACCACTAGTTAGGGAGGTACCACTAGCTAGGGAGGTACCACTAGCTAGGAAGGTACTACTAGCTAGGGAGGTACTACTGTATAATCTTACCAATGGTACCTGTTTGTACTATTAAATTACCAGTCTTCAAAGATTTTGTCGATGGACACTTGGCCTGTTTCGTATGTGTGTGTGTGTGTGTATACTCACCTATTTGTGGTTGCAGGGGTCGAGTCACAGCTTCTGGCCCGCCTCTTCGTGTGTGTGTATGTGTGATTGGTGCCAACATGAGGCTGGCACTGTACCCCAGGCAGCAGGCAAGCCAGGATCCTCACCATGATTGACTGGAGCACCAGGAGGAAAATTCCTGAGATAAGGAGGTGAGTTATGAAGCTCTTCTGGCAACACTGGAGACACAACTCGCTCAGGAGAGACATGTTCACTACATGCAAGATGTCAATTGGCATTGTCAACAAACTGTCTGTCATACTGTTTTAATAGATGGGAGGAGGAGGAGGAGGATGAGAAGAAGAAGAAGAAGAAGAAGAAGAAGAAGAAGAAGAAGAAGAAGAAGAAGAAGAAGAAGAAGAAGAAGAAGAAGAAGAAGAAGACAAAGAAAAGGAAGACGAAGACTAAGACGAAGAAGGCAAAGATAAGGAAGAAGAGAGAGGGGAAGGAGTGAAGTACAGACCAGCGTCACAGATATATAAGTAAGTTCATTCAGGTATACATAAATACAGTTACATAGATTATCATACATAGCAGCATATGTGTAGAGAACCATCCAGGATAACCCAAAAAAGTCAGACAGAGTGACTTACAGGGATGTAATGTTATAGAGAAGAGAAGAGCACTGGAGCACCTGGAGAGGAGAGTTCCTAAACAACAACAACCAGAATAATTTTAGAGGGAAATAAGAGAGTTAAGAGTATTACTGGAGTGTAAGAAGACGTTCAGTACAGCATCTTGCAAGAAGCTGTGAAACAAACTAGACCAACTGACAGGAATAACAAAAATATTACAGTGGATCAAGGAATATTTAATGGTAAGGAAACAACGAGTGATTGTCCAGGAGGTGTCGGGACGGGCGAGTATGACGAGTGGGGTTCCACAATTGTCAGTGCTTGGACCACTACTCTTTCTTATGTATGTAGATATGACAGAAGAAATCGAGTCAGAGGTGTCCTTGTTCACGGATGACGTGTAACTAACATGAAGCAGATCGTGAAAGTCTACAAATGGATCGGGATAATCTGCACGACTAGTCTAACAAGTGTTTATCAGAATTTAGCCCCAACAAATGCAAAGTTATGTAAATCGAGACTTCAGAGAAGACCGGAAACAGAGTACATCGTCAGTATGAAACACACATACGTACTGGAAAAGGTGGAAAGGTTTGTAATGAGACTAGTCTCAGAGCTGAGGGATGAGAGCTATAAAGAGAGGGTACATCAGACGTGATTACGACGTGCAAAACACTGAATTAAGGAATTGAGAGGACGGATATGGTGAGTCAGTTCTTGAGGCGGGAATCAGGTGCACGAGAGCATAGCTGAAAGTTAAAAACTCAGATAAGCCACAGGGATGTTAGGAAATGCTTCTTTAGCCTTAAAGTAATTAGGAAATGGAATGACCTAGAGAGAAGTGGTATAGGCGGGATCCATATATAGCTATAAGAATAGCTATAAAATAGCTATAAGAATAGCTATAAAATAGCTATAAGAATAGCTCAAAAACCACATACTCACCCTAAACTAAAAACTCAATCCTCAATACTTAACTTTACCAAAAAATCTCCTAATTACCTAAATCTTAAAACCTCAAAATTATATGCCCAAAGTTTACACATTATTTAATACTACAAGATGGTATAAATACCTGCCCAAAACAATGCTGCCTTACACCCAGCTGTAGCATTCTCACACTGTAAACTACTTTCAACAACGCACAATGTTATATTCCCATAATATAATTTAAATATTTACTACTGATATAAACACCCTACAAAACACTTTCAACTTGTCCCAATGTAATATCCCCAGACTGTTAATTTGAGTAAACTTTCTGTCTGCTATAATTAAAAACACAAGTACAACTCAAACAAACTATGATCAATTTCTCTAGTAGTATTAAGAAGTCTGTAAGCCATTAAATTCAGTCTGCCCATAATGCCATGGCATGATAGTGGCTCTCCTTGCACTGCAACTCATTATTGTAATTACATAATCTCAATGTAAACTTGCAACGACATAAAATTTGTATTTGCATTTTGCATAGGCATGATAAGACTCACGCAGCCAGATGTGAACCCAGTACCGGCCAGCGGAGAGGCGGAGCCAGGAGCTGAGACTCGATCCCTTCAACAACAAATAGGTGAGTACATATGTAAGTAGAGAGGTAAGTACAGAGAGGTGAGTACACAGAGGTGAGTACACAGACGTGAGTACACAGAGGTGAGTACACAGATGTGAGTACAAAGATGTGAGTACACAGAGGTGAGTACACAGACGTGAGTACACAGACGTGAGTACACAGAGGTGAGTACACAGATGTGAGTACACAGATGTGAGTACACAGATGTGAGTACACAGATGTGAGTACACAGATGTGAGTACACAGATGTGAGTACACAGATGTGAGTACACAAAGGTGAGTACACAGATGTGAGTACCCAGAGGTGAGTACACAGATGTGAGTACACAGATGTGAGTACACAGATGTGAGTACACAGATGTGAGTACACAGATGTGAGTACACAGATGTGAGTACACAAAGGTGAGTACACAGATGTGAGTACCCAGAGGTGAGTACACAGATGTTAGTACACAGATGTGAGTACATAGATGTGAGTACACAGACGAGTACACAGAGGTGAGTACACAGAAATGAGTACACAGAGGTGAGTACACAGTGAGTATACAGAGGTGAGTACACAGACGTGAGTACACATACGTGAGTACACAGACGTGAGTACACAGAGGTGAGTACACAGAGGTGAGTACACAGAGGTGAGTATACAGAGGTGAGTACACAGAGGTGAGTATACATAGGTGAGTACACAGAGGTGGACACAGAGGGAGTACACAGAAACACAGAGAATCTAGGTGAGTACACAGAGGTGATATCAAGTGAGACACAGAGGTGAATCATGGTGAGCACAGAGGTGAGACAGAGGTGAGTACACAGAGGGAGCACAGAGGTAGTATACATAGGTGAGAAACAGAGGAGTACACAGAGATAACAGAGTGAACAGAGGAGTACACAGGGTGAACAGAGGTGGTATAAGAGGTGGTACATAGGTGAGGACACAGAGGTGAGACAGAGGTAGTAAACAGAGGTGAGTACACAGAGGTGAGCACAGAGGTGAGAACATAGGTGAGCAAAGGATATCAGGTGAGTACACAAGGTAGACACAGAGTGAGACACAGAGGAGACACAGAGGAGATACAGAGATACAGAGGTGAGTACACAGAGGTGAGTACACAGAGGTACACAGAGAGTACACAGAGGTGAGCACAGAGGAGTATACATAGGTGGTAGAGTGAGACACAGAGTGAGACACAGAGGTGAGACACAGAGGTGAGTACACAGAGGTGAACACAGAGTGAGTACACAGAGGTGAACAGATGAGTACACAGACGAGTACACAGAGGTGAGCCAGAGGGTACAAGACGGAGACACGAGGGAGTACACGAGAGTACAAGAGGTGAGTACAGGTATACACAGAGGTGAGTACACAGTGAGTAACAGAGGAGACACAGAGGGAGTAAAGAGGTACACAGAGGAGTACACAGAGGTGAGTACAGAGAGTAAAGAGGAGAAAAGTGAGTACAGAGTGAGTACACAGAGGTGAGTACAGAGGAGAAGAGGGAGTACACAGGTGATCACAGAGGAGTACACAGGGAGACACAGAGTGAGACACGAGTGAGACAGAGGTGAGAAAAGATAACAGGACACAGAGGTGAGACAGAGAGTACAAGAGGTAGTAAAGAGGTGAGAACAGAGGTGGTACAGAGGTGAGACAGAGTGAGTACACAGAGGTGAGTACACAGAGGTGAGTACACAGAGGTGAGTACACAGAGGTGAGTACACAGAGTGAGTAACAGAGGTGAGTAACAGAGGTGAGTACACAGAGGTGAGTACACAGAGGTGAGTACACAGAGGTGAGTACACAGAGTGAGTACCAGAGGTGAGTACACAGAGGTAGTACAGGAGTACGTGAGTACAAGAGGTGAGTACACAGAGGGAGTACACAGAGGTGAGTACAAGAAATGAGTACACAGAGGTGAGTACAAGTGAGTACACAGAGGTGAGTACACAGAGGTGAGTACACAAGGTGAGTACAGAGGTGAGTACACAGAGGTGAGTACACAGAGGTGAGACACAGAGGTGAGTATACAGAGGTGAGTACACAGAGGTGAGTAACAAGGTGAGTACACAGAGGTGAGTAACAGAGGTGAGTAACAGAGGTGAGTACAAGAGTGAGTAACAGAGGTGGTACCAGAGGTGAGTACACAGAGGTGAGTACACAGAGGTGAGTACACAGAGGTGAGTAACAGAGGTGAGTAACAAGGTGAGTAACAGAGGTGAGTACACAGAGGTGAGTACACAGAGGTGAGTACACAGAGGTGAGTACACAGAGGTGAGTACACAGAGGTGAGTACACAGAGGTGAGTACACAGAGGTGAGTACATAGGTGATACACAGAGGTGAGTACACAGAGTGAGTACACAGAGGTGAGTACACAGAGTGAGATAAAGAGGTGAGTATACAGAGGTGAGTAACAGAGGTGAGTACACAGAGGTGAGTAACAGAGGTGAGTAACAGAGGTGAGTACACAGAGGTGAGTACACAGAGGTGAGTACACAGAGGTGAGAACAGAGGTGAGTACACAGAGGTGAGTACACAAGGTGAGTACACAGAGGTGAGTACACAGAGGTGAGTACAGAGGTGAGTACACAGAGGTGAGTAACAAGTGAGACACAGAGGTGAGTACATAGGTGAGAAACAGAGGTGAGTACACAGAGGTGAGTACAGAGGTGAGTACACAGAGGTGAGTACAAGAGTGAGTAACAGAGGTGAGTATACAGAGGTGAGTATACAAGGTGAGGACACAGAGTGAGTACACAGGGTAGACACAAGGTGGTACACAGGGTAGTACAGGTGAGTACACAGAGGTGAGACACAGAGTGAGATACAGAGGTGGTATACATGGTGAGTACACAGAGGTGCAGAGGTGAGTACACAGAGGTGAGAACATGAGGTACACAGAGGTGAGTATCCAGATGAGAAGATGAGTACACAGAGTGAGTACACAGATGTGAGTACACATGAGCGTGAGTACACAGAGTGAGTATACAGAGTGAGTACACAGAGGTGAGTACACAGAGGTGAGTACACAGAGGTGAGTACACAGAGGTGAGTACACAGAGGTGAGTACACAGAGGTGAGTACACAGAGGTGAGTACACAGAGGTGAGTACACAGAGGTGAGTACACAGAGGTGAGTACACAGAGGTGAGTACACAGAGTGAGTACACAGAGGTGAGTAACAGAGATGAGTACACAGAGTGAGTACAGAGGTGAGTACACAGAGGCGAGTACACAGACGAGTGAGTACACAGAGGTGAGTACACAGAGGTGAGTACACAGAGGTGAGTACACAGAGGTGAGTATACATAGGTGAGTACACAGAGGTGAGTATACATAGGTGAGTACACAGAGGTGAGTACACAGAGGTGAGTACACAGAGGTGAGTACACAGAGGTGAGTACACAGAGGTGAGTACACAGAGGTGAGTACACAGAGGTGAGTATACAGAGGTGAGTATACAGAGGTGAGTACACAGAGGTGAGTACACAGAGGTGAGTACACAGAGGTGAGTACACAGAGGTGAGTACACAGAGGTGAGTACACAGAGGTGAGTATACAGAGGTGAGTACACAGAGGTGAGTACACAGAGGTGAGTACACAGAGGTGAGTACACAGAGGTGAGTACACAGAGGTGAGTATACAGAGGTGAGTATACAGAGGTGAGTACACATAGGTGGATACACAGAGGTGAGTACACAGAGGTGAGTACACAGAGGTGAGTACACAGAGGTGAGTACACAGAGGTGAGTATACAGAGGTGAGTACACAGAGGTGAGTACACAGAGGTGAGTACACAGAGGTGAGTACACAGAGGTGAGTACACAGAGGTGAGTACACAGAGGTGAGTAACAGAGGTGGCAGAGTAACAGAGGTGAGTACACAGAGGTGAGTACACAGAGGTGAGTACACAGAGGTGAGTACACAGAGGTGAGTACACAGAGGTGAGTACACAGAGGTGAGTACACAGAGGTGAGTACACAGAGGTGAGTACACAGAGGTGAGTACACAGAGGTGAGTACACAGAGGTGAGTATACAGAGGTGAGTATACAGAGGTGAGTACACAGAGGTGTAGTAACAGAGGTGAGTACACAGAGGTGAGTACACAGAGGTGAGTACACAGAGGTGAGTACACAGAGGTGAGTACACAGAGGATGAGTAACAGAGGTGAGTGTACACAGAGGTGAGTACACAGAGGTGAGTACACAGAGGTGAGTACACAGAGGTGAGTACACAGAGGTGAGTACACAGAGGTGAGTATACAGAGGTGAGTACACGATGAGGTGAGATGAGCACAGAGGTGAGTACACAGAGGTGAGTACACAGAGGTGAGTACACAGATGGTGAGTACACAGAGGTGAGTTACGAGATACAGAGGTGAGTACACAGAGGTGAGTACACAGAGGAGGTGAGTACACAGAGGTGAGTACACAGAGGTGAGTATACAGAGTGAGTACACAGAGGTGAGTACACAGAGGTGAGTACACAGAGGTGAGTAACAGAGAGTGAGTACACAGAGGTGAGCATATACAGAGGTGACAGTACACAGAGGTGAGTACACAGAGGTGAGTATACAGAGGTGAGTACACAGAGGTGAGTACACAGAGGTGAAGTACACAGAGGTGAGTACACAGAGGGATGTGAGTACACAGAGGTGTAGTACACAGAGGTGAGTACACAGAGGTGAGTACACAGAGGTGAGTACACAGAGGGTGAGTGATACACAGAGGTGAGTAACAGAGGTGAGTACACAGAGGTGAGTACACAGAGGTGAGTAAGAGAGTACAGAGGTGAGTACACAGAGGAGTAACGAGTACACAGAGGTGAGTACACAGAGGTGAGTACACAGAGGTGAGTACAGAGGTGAGTACACAGAGGTGAGTACACAGAGGTGAGTAACAGAGGTGAGTACACAGAGGTGAGTAACAGAGGTGAGTACACAGAGGTGAGTACACAGAGGTGAGTACACAGAGGTGAGTACACAGAGGTGAGTACACAGAGGTGAGTACACAGAGGTGAGTACACAGAGGTGAGTACACAGAGGTGAGTACACAGAGGTGAGTACACAGAGGTGAGTACACAGAGGTGAGTACACAGAGGTGAGTACACAGAGGTGAGTACACAGAGGTGAGTATACAGAGGTGAGTACAGCTACTGAGGTGTAACCAACCTGCTGCATCTTAACTGTTCCCTGTCTTGTTGTGGACCGTGCTAGTACCACCTAAGTGTGCAGGGTCGAGATCAGCTCCGGGGTCTGTGCTGTGTTGTGTGTGTGTGTGTGTGTGTGTGTGTGTGTGTGTGTGTGTGTGTGTGTGTGTGTGTGTGTGTGTGTGTGTGTGTGTGTACTCACCTAATTGTGGTTGCAGGGGTCGAGACTCAGCTCCTGGCCCCGCCTCTTCGCTGTCCGCTACTGGGTCTCTGCTCTCCCTGCTCCATGAGCTTTATCATACCTTGTCCTAAAACTATGTATAGTTCCCGCCTCCACTATATCGTTCGCTAAACTATTCCACTTCCTGACTACTCTATGGCTGAAGAAATGCTTCCTAACATCCCTTTGACTCATCTGAATCTTCAGTTTCCAGTTGTGTCCCCTTGTTTCTGTGTTTCCTCTCTGGAACATCCTGTCACTGTCTACCTTGTCAATTCCCCGCAGTATTTTGTATGTCGTTATCATGTCTCCTCTGACCCTTCTGTCCTCCAGTGTTGTTAGTCCTATTTCCCTCAACCTTTCTTCATAGGACAGTCCCCTGAGCTGTGGAACTAGCCTTGTTGCAAACCTTTGCACTTTCTCTAGTTTCTTTACGTGCTTGACCAGGTGTGGGTTCCAGACTGGTGCTGCATACTCTAGTATGGGCCTGACGTACACGGTGAACAGTGTCTTGAACGATTCCTTGTTAAGGTAACGGAACGCTAATCTTAGGTTTGCCAGTCGCCCATATGCTGCCGCGGTTATCTGGTTGATGTGTGTTTCCGTAGACGTGCTTGGCGTTATACTCACCCCAAGGTCTTTCTCCTTTGGTGAGATTTGTAGCCTTTGTCCACCTAGCCTGTACTCTGTCAGCGGTCTTCTTTGCTCTTCTCCGATCCTCATGACTTTGCATTTGGTGGGGTTAAATTCGAGAAGCCAGTTGCTAGATCAGATGTCAAGCTTGTCCAGGTCTCTTTGAAGTCCTGCTTGGTCTTCATCCGATGTGATTCTCCTCATTAATTTCACATCATCTGCGAATAGAGACACTTCTGAGTCTATTCCGTCCGTCATGTCATTCACATATATACCAAGAACAGCACTGGTCCTAGGACTGACCCCTGCGGTACACCGCTCGTCACAGGCGCCCATTGTGATACCTCATCACGCACCATGACCCGTTGTTGCCTCCCTGTGAGGTATTCCCTGATCCATTCCAGTGCCCTTCCTGTTATACATGCTTGTTCTTCCAACTTCTTTACTAATCTCATATGAGGAACTGTGTCGAAGGCCTTCCTGCAGTCCAGGAAAAGCAGTCAACCCACCCTTCTCTCTCCTGCCTTACCTCTGTTACTTTATCATAGAACTCCAGGAGGTTTGTTACACAGGATTTGCCTTCCCTGAATCCGTGGTGTCTGGCATTGATTATCCTGTTCTGCTCCAGATGCTCCACCATTCTTTTCCAGATGATTTTTTCCAAGACTTTGCACACTATACATGTAAGTGATACCGGTCTATAGTTTAGTTTGTGTGTGTGTGTGTGTGTGTGTGTGTGTGTGTGTGTGTGTGTGTGCGCTGAGAGAGAGAGAGAGATTATCTAGACAATGTCGACAATCGTATAACATTTTTTAGATGTAGGAGTCAAGGATATTAAAGCAAAAGGCTCTCTTCTGTGATGTGCATCGAGTATGTTACAATTTATCCGACGTTCGTCACACAGCAACTGTCATGCCCTCTCTACCAGCCAACTGTCATGCCCTCTCTACCAACCAACTGTCATGCCCTCTCTACCAGCCAACTGTCATGCCCTCTCTACCAACCAACTGTCATGCCCTCTCTACCAGCCGACTGTCATGCCCTCTCTACCAACCAACTGTCATGCCCTCTCTACCAGCCAACTGTCATGCCCTCTCTACCAACCAACTGTCATGCCCTCTCTACCAACCAATTGTCATGCCCTCTCTACCAGCCGACTGTCATGCCCTCTCTACCAACCAACTGTCATGCCCTCTCTACCACCCAACTGTCATGCCCTCTCTACCAACCAACTGTCATGCCCTCTCTACCAACCAATTGTCATGCCCTCTCTACCAGCCGACTGTCATGCCCTCTCTACCAACCAACTGTCATGCCCTCTCTACCAACCAACTGTCATGCCCTCTCTACCAGCCAACTGTCATGCCCTCTCTACCAACCAACTGTCATGCCCTCTCTACCAGCCGACTGTCATGCCCTCTCTACCAACCAACTGTCATGCCCTCTCTACCAACCAACTGTCATGCCCTCTCTACCAACCAACTGTCATGCCCTCTCTACCAACCAACTGTCATGCCCTCTCTACCAACCAACTGTCATGCCCTCTCTACCAACCAACTGTCATGCCCTCTCTACCAACCAACTGTCATGCCCTCTCTACCAACTAACTGGCAGTTCAGAATACAGCAGCTCTGGGGCCCCACTGTTGTATTAATTGTCCAGTTCAACCAACCAATAGCATGAGGACTGACCCTACTGGCCGAGGTGACGACATGTGGGTTAGACACTCACTTCAGCTGGTCTACACCACTCATACTCTTGTATTCTGAAGTGTAACGTGCTGTTACGATTTTCTCTTTTCTCTCTGTCTCATTGTTATACTGCTGATTTAACCTTGTAGATTATGTATATAGTTGTGAAGGAATATACGGATAAATAAAAACTACCGTCTGTGTGTTTGTCTTGACCTTTATTGTCAGGTTGGCGTTTACTTGTTGACATTAGTCATGGCTAGATGCAACACCCCTTGATCTCAGTGCCTGTGTTCGTAACATCTCCCCACCATCCACTCCCTCCGGCCAGCCTGAAAACGACGATAAAAGTACACCATACCATACTGAAACCTGGAGTGGAAGTTAGAGTAGAGACAGAAGTGGATGGTAGACTCGGGCTATAACTACCTCAACTAAATTAGTACTGTTACTGTCTTAACTACATGTGTTACTCTACTGTTACTAACAGAGCTTGTGTGTACCAGTGATTCTATTTCTGGGCGTCACCAGTGCTGCTATGTGTATCACTACTGTTATTATTGGTTCAGTTTTCTAACCGATAATCAATCGTCCTGATGCAGTAGCTGAACAAACACCAGGAATACGTTCATTTCAGATCGTTTTAGTTCAGTATCTAGTTGAATCCTGTACTTGCAAAGTGATTGTCCAGCTGGTTCTTGACTGACTGAAGTGCCATCGTGCTGAAAACTTCAGCGGGAAGTGTGTTTCATTCTGCTATAATTCCATTTGTAAAGAAACCTCTGCAGACGTTTGTGTTGCATCATCTGCCTCGAAGTTTCACGTCATTGCTTAGAGCCATAGACTCATTCGACACTTCAAAGAAGTTCCTCGTCTTCAAGTCTATCAAAGTCATTCAGTATCTCAAGCGGTCTGAACTAAATTGCTTGGTCGTCTCCGTGTTCACAGAGAGGAAAGGTAGAGTGTTGTGAGCCTTTCTGAATAATGTTTATGTCTGAGTGATGGTACGAACTTGGTAAGTCTTCTCTGTACTCTCTCCACTGATGCCACAAGCTTGGTAGCTCTTCTCTGCACTCTCTCCAGTGATGGCACAAGCTTGGTACCTCTTCTCTGTACTCTCTCCAGTGATGGCACAAGCTTGGTACCTCTTCTCTGTACTCTCTCCAGTGATGGCACAAGCTTGGTACCTCTTCTCTGTACTCTCTCCAGTGATGGCACAAGCTTGGTACCTCTTCTCTGTACTCTCTCCAGTGATGGCACAAGCTTGGTACCTCTTCTCTGTACTCTCTCCAGTGATGGCACAAGCTTGGTACCTCTTCTCTGTACTCTCTCCAGTGATGGCACAAGCTTGGTACCTCTTCTCTGTACTCTCTCCAGTGATGGCACAAGCTTGGTACCTCTTCTCTGTACTCTCTCCAGTGATGGCACAAGCTTTGTACCTCTTCTCTGTACTCTCTCCAGTGATGGCACAAGCTTGGTACCTCTTCTCTGTACTCCAGTGATGGCACAAGCTTGGTACCTCTTCTCTGTACTCCAGTGATGGCACAGGCTTGGTACCTCTTCTCTGTACTCCAGTGATGGCACAGGCTTGGTACCTCTTCTCTGTACTCCAGTGATGGCACAAGCTTGGTACCTCTTCATTGTACTCTTTCTAGTGATGGCACAAGCTTGGTAGCTCTTCTCTGTACTCCAGTGATGGCACAGGATTGGTACCTCTTCTCTGTACTCCAGTGATGGCACAAGCTTGGTAGCTCTTCTCTGTACTCTCTCTAGTGATGGCACAAGCTTGGTACCTCTTCTCTGTACTCCAGTGATGGCACAGGATTGGTACCTCTTCTCTGTACTCCAGTGATGGCACAGGCTTGGTAGCTCTTCTCTGTACTCTCTCTAGTGATGGCACAAGCTTGGTACCTCTTCTCTGTACTCCAGTGATGGCACAGGATTGGTACCTCTTCTCTGTACTCCAGTGATGGCACAGGCTTGGTAGCTCTTCTCTGTACTCTCTCTAGTGATGGCACAGGCTTGGTACCTCTTCTCTGTACTCTCTCCAGTGATGGCACAAGCTTGGTACCTCTTCTCTGTACTCTCTCTAGTGATGGCACAAGCTTAATACCTCTTCTCTGTACTCCAGTGATAGCACAAGCTTGGTACCTCTTCTCTGTACTCCAGTGATGGCACAAGCTTGGTACCTCTTCTCTGTACTCCAGTGATGGCACAAGCTTGGTACCTCTTCTCTGTACTCCAGTGATGCTACGAGCTTGATAAGAGAGAAAGAGAGAGAGAGAGAGAGAGAGAGAGAGAGAGAGAGAGAGAGAGAGAGAGAGAGAGAGAGAGAGAGAGAGAGAGAGAGATGTGTGGGAGGTTAGGCAGACACGATAGTGTCCTTAACCTGCTAGCCTTGTCATCAGTGAGGTTAAAGTAGGTCACCTCAGCCTTTAGTTACTTCACGCCTCCATACCTCCAACACCCCCTTAATGGTATTGGGGGAGGTTAGGAGGGAATAAAGGAAGCAGGTTTGGAGAAAATGGCAGGTGTTCCACCTCACCCTTGAATACAGCAAGAGATCTGTGGGTAACTCCTTTTATGTTTTAAGACAGTTGTTGAGAAGTCCCTCAGTGTACCCATGACGCTCCTCATTTCCAATGGAGGTATTTTACAGTCTGCTGATCTCTGCTTTCATAGGGAGTGATTTCTTTGTGTATATTTGGCTTCAGTTCCTTCAGAATTTTCCAGGTGTAGATTTTTATGTATCTTTTTCACCTACGTTCTAAGGAGTACAGTTCTGGGAACCTCAGGTGCTCACGGTAATTAAGGCGCTTGACTGATTTTATAAGAGTTGTAAATATTCCCTGAACATTTCCCAGCTCTACAGTGTCTCCTGCCTTGACACAACGAGTGGCTTCAAGAGTCATCTTTTGTTATCTTTCATTTTGAAAGTTTTCGCTGTACTGTTAATCATTTTCCTTCCAGCTGAGTGATTTGAGTTTGTCTTGTACTCGATCTTGTGTTCATTTCATCAAGTCTTTCTTAACGTAGTAAATACAATTTGCCCTCAATGACTATCACATTGTTGACAGTGGTCCACTGGAAGACTCGGTCAATATGAGCCTGGAGGCTCCTCATGACTATGGATGACACTCTCATACACATTCTAGCACCGTCTGTAAAGGATGGTGCAGTTTATGTCTCTGTCTATGTCAGATATCAGAATGAGAAGGAAGCGTGGGGCGAGTACCATGACTTGGGGAGCAGAGCTCTTCACTGTAGCAGCTCTGCACTGTAGCAGCTCTTCACTGTAACAGCTCTGCACTGTAACAGCTCTTCATTGTAACAGCTCTTCACTGTAACAGCTCTGCACTGTAGCAGCTCTTCACTGTAACAGATCTTCACTGTAACAGCTCTTCACTGTAAGATCCCCTAATTTCACTCTCTTTACTACTTCTCTTTTGGTTCTGTTAGTTAGGGACTTAAATACCAACTTCCCCACGTTACCAGTTACTCATTTTACACGTATATTTTTTTGCGCAATTGCCCTAAGGCTTTCACAAACTCAGTGTACACTATATCCGCATTATGCTTGTTTTCCAGCGTATCCGAGAACACGTCTTAATGGTCCAGTAGTTGCAAGAGGCAGTAACGACCTGTGCTGATCTGGTTACACAAATGGTCACATTCCACGTGACTGCCAATCTTATTAAAACCATTTCAAAATTTTTGGTAACGTGGGACGTCAGCAATTACTTTGTTGTCACCTTTGTGGAGCTGGGGACTATACCGCTGGGTTTTAATGACTGTGGAATAAGTCCAGAGTCCAGAGGCTCCTTTCCCATACAATGTTTAAGGCTTCTTGTAATTCTTGATGAATATGGAGCTTGACGAGCCATGGCGAGGGGCCGAGTGTAGGGCCATGGCGAGGGGCCGAGTGTAGGGCCATGGCGAGGGGCCGAGTGTAAGGCCATGCACTCTAGAGAGAACAAGTAATAATAACAATAATAATAATGATAACTATATTTCTACAAACACATGAACAAGGTATACAGTCCTAGCTGGCATCAATGACATACTAC
The DNA here is from genome assembly GCA_009830355.1 of Cherax destructor. Classification (NCBI taxonomy): domain Eukaryota; kingdom Metazoa; phylum Arthropoda; class Malacostraca; order Decapoda; family Parastacidae; genus Cherax; species Cherax destructor. The sequence continues at coordinate 84,403 of WNWK01000706.1, forward strand.
TATATAGAAAGCCCCTTGTTATGCTGAGCATTTTGGGCAAATTAGGTTAATTTTGTCCCAGGATGCGACACACACCAGTCGACTAACACCCAGGTACCTATTTTACTGTTAGGGGAACAGGGACAGCAGGTACCTGAAGGAAACACGTCTTAATGTTTCCACCCGTACCGGGGGTCGAACCATGGACCTCAGTGTGTGACCTGAGTGGCCTGTAGAGTGTCATTACTGGCTTAGCATCTCTTGTTTTGAAAATTCTATTTATCCAGAATATCATTTTTCCTTGCCGTTGTCATAACAATATTGTTGTGAACATTAAGTGTGAGACCTGACATGATCACTCCCAGGTCTCTCATGTTTATTATCGGCTTCAATGAGTGGTTTGACTTTCTTTTACACAGTGTTCCAGGAGGCAGGTTAGGTGACAGAAGGAAGGGGGAGTGAGATGGTTGGGGGAGGAGAGAGAGAGAGAGAGAGAGAGAGAGAGAGAGAGAGAGAGAGAGAGAGAGAGAGAGACAGACAGACAGACAGACAGACAGAGAGAGAGAGAGAGAGAGAGAGTAGCTTAATGGGAAAAAGGGATAGTTAGAGAAGGGGAAGGTAAAGAGGAGAGGCAGGATGAGGAAAGGGGCACTTTAGGGGGATGAGCAGGTTAGGGGAAGGGGAGTGGGTCACTGGGGTAAGCGGTAATCCATAAGGCGGCCTCTCTTGATCACTAACACTCCCCTTCACCCCCTTCATCCCTTCCTCCCTCCCCTCTCCTTAACCCCCCATCCACCCTTCCCTCCCCATCCATTTTCTACCTCCTCCACCCACCACTTTTCTCTCTTGGTGTATATATATATATATATATATATATATATATATATATATATATATATATATATATATATATATATATATATGTATATATATCAATGAAACCACAAAATAAGTGGTTTTGAATAATTTACCAAACTACGGCAGACCAGGATTCGACCCCCACGAATATTGTCCCACCTCAGTCTCCTCCTGTTTGGTAAATGATTCCAAACCACCTGCTTCGTGGTTCATTGCTATATAGACTGCTTGTGGAGGCGGGGATTCGAACAGGAGGAGACTGAAATTAATCCTTGAACATCCATCTGCCACGAGTGTCCTCGCGACATGAAACACGTCTAGTACGCTAGGCTCATGTTGTTTGTAGGATCGATGGCTCAGATGGTAGGGTGACATGTACAATGTTTGGCCTCTTGAGGCGGGACAATACATATATATATATATATATATATATATATATATATATATATATATATATATATATATATGAACTATCATAGTTCCTTTATAATGTGAGAAGTCAGGAAAGCATTTGGAATTCACTATTTTCTCAGTGGTTATTCTGCATATTGTGATATCACATGTTTACTGTGATTTTAATGCATATATATATATATATATATATATATATACACTAAATCATAACCATAGAATATCGACAAATATTTCCGGGTTGAGTTTAACTCATCTGTGGTGTTTTAATGTTGATTCAAGCTGTCGCGGTTTTTTTTTTTTTTTTACATAGACCTACTCTTAGACTTAGCCTTTAAGTGATTATAAAACACGACGCTAAAGGTACACATAAACAAGCTTTAAGTTTGTTGTAATTTAAGCTGTTAAGCTCTTATGTTAATATCAAAGATGCGAAGCTTTTTGGTAATTTCTTGATACGCATCGCGTACATGTAAATTTCGTTAGACATTGGTCAGCCCGGACTTGTGTCTGCTCACCTCTAAACCCGTGCACGCCTTGTGTAATTTATTAAATGAATTATTTAAAATGTCTCAAGATGGTATATTGTTTGGCTTGTTTGGTTTACGCGATCAAGTTTAGTTTGCGAGTGAGTGTAAGGGAACTTGCTGGCATCTCTCACATGCTAAGAAAGACACCTTGTTTACGAGTGAGAGAATTCATTCATAGCGGACACCGTTGCGTCAGACCCAGCTGACTTCCAGAAGTGTGTCGCTGTGGTGCCAAGGTGTCATTCTACTACCCAAGTTTCTCTTGCTCTATGAAGGTGTTTCTGTGGTGCCAAGTGTTGTTGCGGTGACAGAATATTGCCTTGGTGTCAGGGTGTTACTAAAGTGCGGAAGTGTCATTGTGGGGGCTAGTGTTGCTTTGGAGTTAAGGAATAGCTGTGGTGTCAAGGTGTTTCTAGTGTCAATTTATTGCTGTGGAGCCACTGTTGCTGTAGAACCAGTGTTGCTGTGGAGCCAGTGTTGCTATTGATCCAGTGTTGCTGTGGAGCCAGTGTTGCTGTGGAGCCAGTGTTGCTGTGGAGCCAGTGTTGCTGTGGAGCCAGTGTTGCTGTGGAGCCAGTGTTGCTGTGGTACTACTGGCGTGCGTACATCAAGTCAGCTTCGTGGTTACAGTCACCATAGACACTGTGTCAATGTCACTGTACAGCCAAGATGTGTCTGCCACACACCGCCTGACTAACAACTGGGCTGCTTCACACACTAAACTTGCATCTTGAGAGTATAAAAAAAGGCAAATAAAAACATCTGAGCGAGCAGAAACTACAGGTACGTCGGAACCCACATGTATAATGCCCATCAGTGACACGAACACACACACACGTATAATGCCCATCAGTGACACGAACACACACACACGTATAATGCCCATCAGTGACAGGAACACACACACGTATAATGCCCATCAGTGACAGGAACACACACACGTATAATGTCCTCAGTGACAGGAAGGAAAACACACAGAGAAATTTAAACAAAAGAGAAAATGAGTATGGTATATGCTTGTCAACATGTACTGTATACAATAATTTGGAAAAGACACTGGTTGCACAACCTGTTGAGACAACGTTTCCCGAAACTGGGCAAAGTTTTGCAACTTAGAGGTTCTTGTGCAAGCTGTCTTCCATAAAGCCATGATTTCCACTTCGTATTCCTCCTCAATGTGGGTTTATTTAGATATGTTGCAAATCTACAAATACACTTCGTTATTATTAGTGATAATCAATGATAATGTTGACATGACTATGATGTCCTTGACTATGATGTCCTTGACTATGATGTCCTTGACTATGATGTCCTTGACTATGATGTCCTTGACTATGATGTCCTTGACTATGATGTCCTTGACTATGATGTTCTTGACTATAATGTTTCACCTGCTCTTCTGCAGGTGGTAATGGGCAGACAGACAGGGTTCATCACCCAGGTGACAGAGCTCCTGCTGGTGTTGGTGATGCTGCTGCTGGCGTTTACCTGCATTCACCTGACGCAGGGCATCATCCTGGTGCCCCAGGCCCCGACTACCCACCTACCCGGTGAGAATAAGTTAACAAATTACTACGAGTCGCTATAAAATATTAGACGAAACAGTTTTTTTTTAATCGGGATGTTTGTTCCAACTGAGAGAAATTTACTCCCGAGAGTAAATTTCTCTCGGGTTGAAATGGGACCGATTTAAGAGAAAAATTTATTCCCGAATAAACTGAAGATTTCATCGTGCAATGTTCTTGTTAACGTCTTCTGGATACACTGAAAAACTTTGCCAGTGTCGAACATATGGGTAATGTCTTTTGCGGGAGTTGTGACCTGCTGTGTCGAGGTCACAGAGTTGTGACCTGCTGTGTCGAGGTCACATACGGCAAGACGTTAGAATTCAGACTGAAATAGAACAAATATTTTCCTTGTCATTTTTCAACACCTGAACTGCAAGATCTCATCAAGATTTAGTTATTTTAATATCTTTATTATGCAGCCCATACCTGTGGGCGGTAGTCAAAAAGATTACAGAGGTATCATGGGTCCAGGGATTGTACCTCAACATTACGGAGGTACATTTTGATCCAGGGACTGTACCTCAACATTACAGAGGTACATAATGGTCCAGAGACTGTACCTCAACATTACAGACGTACATAATGGGTCCAGGGACTGTACCTCAACATTACAGAGGTACATAATGGGTCCAGAGACTGTACCTCAACATTACAGAGGTACATAATGGGTCCAGGGACTGTACCTCACCATTACAGGTACATAATGGGTCCAGGGACTGTACCTCAACATTACAGAGGTATATAAGGGGTCCAGGGACTGTACCTCAACATTACAGAGGTATATAATAGATCCAGGGACTGTACCTCAACATTACAGAGGTACATAATGGATCCAGGGACTGTACCTCAACATTACAGAGGTATATAATGGGTCCAGGACTGTACCTCGACATTACAGAGGTATATAATGGATCCAGGGACTGTACCTCAACATTACAGAGGTACATAATGGGTCCAGGGACTGTACCTCACCATTACAGGTACATAATGGGTCCAGGGACTGTACCTCAACATTACAGAGGTATATAATGGGTCCAGGGACTGTACCTCGACATTACAGAGGTATATAATGGATCCAGGGACTGTACCTCAACATTACAGAGGTACATAATGGATCCAGGGACTGTACCTCAACATTACAGAGGTATATAATGGATCCAGGGACTGTACCTCAACATTACAGAGGTACATAATGGATCCAGGGACTGTACCTCACCATTACAGAGGTACATAATGGTCCAGAGACTGTACCTCAACATTACAGACGTACATAATGGGTCCAGGGACTGTACCTCAACATTACAGAGGTACATAATGGGTCCAGGACTGTACCTCAACATTACAGAGGTACATAATGGGTCCAGGGACTGTACCTCACCATTACAGGTAATAATGGGTCAGGGACTGTACCTCAACATTACAGAGGTATATAATGGGGTCCAGGGACTGTACCTCAACATTACAGAGGTATATAATGGATCCAGGGACTGTACCTCAACATTACAGAGGTATATAATGGGTTCAAGGGACTGTACCTCAACATTACAGAGGTATATAATGGGTCAAGGGACTGTACCTCAATTACAGAGGTAATAATGGATCAGGATGTAACTACTAAACGAGAACAGTTGAATGGTCAGGGAATAGCAAAATTATACTGGTAAAGGGAGCTTACTTACGGTAAAGTGATTCACTACACCTTCCGTATTAGTCTCCATCAACTCCTTCATCACTGGTTTCAGAAGTGGCTTCCCCCTCGGAAGCTGGTCTCACAAGACCATCGACTGGGTGAGCCTCGTCTTTCCTTCTCTCTGAGGTTGAGGTTCGTCTCTGCTTGTTATCTAACCTCTCCTTCTATACAAGGAACAAGGGATCATTGTTTTTACAATCTCTAGAATGTCAGATAAAATGGTGTGCAGTTTTTACTGAGTCTAACTAGCGACCTGGAATCGTTGATAAATAATTATTATAGTTTAATAAGCTTAGCTTGGCATGGCCTACATTTAAGGTGCTAGTGGCTTGGTTGAGCTGAGGGATCGGGAATCGATCCCGGTCCCTCAGCTCACTTAGTGAGGCACCGGGATTGATTCACGGCACGGGCGAAACGTTGAGCATGTTTCTTTACACCTGCTGTCCATGTTCACCTAGCAGTAAGTAGGTACCTGGGTGTTAGTTGACTGTTGTGGGTCGCATCCTGGGGGACAAGATTAAAGAACCACAATGGAAATAAGACAAACGATGAAGCATTGGATTAATAATAATAATAATAATAATAATAATAATAATAATAATAATAATAATTATTATTATTATTATTATTATTATTATTATCTTTATTTTCATAGGTACATGACACAACTATCACAGGCCTAGTTGACATCACTGACATACTATATATAAAGTCCCTGTTTATGTAGAGCATTTCGGATAACAGGTTAATCTTGTCCCTTAAGATGCGACCCACAACAGTCGACTAACATCCAGGTACCTAATTACTACTAGGTGAACAGGGACAGCGGGTGTAAGGAAACATGCCCAACAATTCCACCTGTACCGGGGATCGATCCCGCACCCCTCAGTGTGTGACCTGAGGATACTACCAACTCTCCGGTATAGTAATCCGAATAAATTCTCCATCTTTAACTAAATATTTTAGAAATAATATTGTAAACACATGCTCGGACTGCTCTAACTTAATACAGTGGAAATAAGTCACTTTGTCTGATTTTTTGGGTTATCCTAAGTAATTTAAGCTACGTATGATAATTATACTCATGTGTACATATGCCTAAATAACCTTACTTACTTACCACTTAATGTCATTCACATCTGTACAATCATTGTATCAAACTGAAATAAAAAATCTAAATCTAAATCTCAGTCTGCATCAACTCAGAAATAGTTTAGTTAATCATGAAAATAAACATGGTTTTCTGTGGATCATTAATAAATATATTTGGCAAACTATTTTATACCTGTCTGTTAATAATAATAATATAAAAACTTATCTTGGGACTGCCTCCTTGTAAGCTGCACTCTGTACAAGCACTGTTGACACCGACACTCTGAGAAGCTTCTCTCAGACTTACAAGTGGCTATGGGACAAATTTCTAGCTGACTGCAGTAGAAAGAATTCCCCACTACATGCACGATTATGAAAGGGTTTAACTTACTTGATGGAGTAGAAATGTCTCCTAGTCTTCCTAAGCTATAACCCCCTCCAAACACCATGTGTAGGGAAGGACCTTAATCTGCAAAATTTAAGTGGTATTAGTGTCCTGCCTGCACCTCAGAGTTCCCTGGTTTCAAAGGATATCCCTTAAGCCATATATGCAGTAAGTGACACTAGCTTCTAGACTAATACTTAAGGGAGAATGCCCACACTTATTACCTTATAGTGGGCATTCGCCCGCTTATAACCCACAGCTCAAATAACCCCACCTTCCTCCGAATATCGCCGGCCAGCTTTACTAAGAGAAATGCAAAGTGTATTGTCTTACTGTGGGGGCCTGGGCCAGAGACGAATATCCACAGTACGTCGGGAAGCCTCTGTGATTCTTGGTTCCCAGGCAAGTATTTTGAAGACACGTGGGGGACCGAGCTCTAGCTCTTAGTACCCTGTTAACACCATGACGTCCAGTGCAAGAAGGAGGAACTAGTGCTCTCTCCCGCCTAGATTCAAGTGTGGAGCTGCTAGTTCTCGTTAGCTAACATAATCTAATGTTCAAATTCAGGCCTTAAAACTACCTATGTTAGGGTGCTAGAGCTACATTATTAATATCTAACGTTGCCTCAATAATCCTAATATTAGTTACTAACTGTACAAACTTGCCTAGACCTTCCTAGGAGAATAAATCTATCAATTAGTATGTACACAATTGTTACCTCTGCCAACTTGAATGTGTATGTTTGTTTTGGTTGGGTGTGTGGGTTCATAAACTCCGAGGGCCTATCCGTGGTATGTCTAAGGCTCCATACGGCTCACTTACCCTATGGAACTTGAGCGACTCAAAAAAGTTTCCACATCCTCCCGCCGGCGAAGGTAGACGATAAGTCTACATCAAGTTCACCTTCTGCAAGCCCTTACAGCGGGCCCTGGACACGAGTGCCGTCCGGTCACTCTCGTCGAGCAGAATCTGGTCTAACTCCGACTGTCCAGTTTCCGCCATGTGGACCTCTGGGGGGTGCAAACTTGTTGGTTCCGGTGGTCTTAACACCCTTCCCTTTAACTTTAATGTTTTTCACATGTCTAGCCTTGTCTGAGCAGCTTTGTACTTTTCAACCCAGTGGCCCATATGCCCTGGTAGCCTTTCTTCCCACTGATACGAGGTTCCCTGGGTTTAATGACAATCTATCTCCCTTTTTAGGTACCCCATAAAAGCGTTTTCCCAAGGTGGCTAAGTGTTCGTCACTCCCTACTTGGTTTGGCTTACCTGGCGGTTCATCGTGTACACTAACATTCATTATCACTACTCCCCCAGCTATCGTGGTGTCAGCTTCCCCCCTCTTTGGTGTTGCAGGGAATTCATGAAAAATTCTGCCACCGATGATATATCCTACTGGTGATCTGTATAAACCAATTCCTTCCTTAATAGTCCGTCGTGTAGACAGGAAGTCATCTAGATAGTTGGCTCCCACCAGGATACCTACATTTCTGACTGTGTCAGTGGTAATGTCCTGGTCTGCCAGCTTCACACCAAGGTCTTTCAATCGCTTGGTTGCTGCTGCAAGATCTCTGGTGGTAATAGCCACAGGTAACGTCTTTACTACCAAAGCTGCAATATTTCTGCAATGTCCACCCAATTTAACAGTGAGATCTACAACATCATAAGACTTGGGTGGGCCCTGACTTATAGCACCTCCCAATGTCGCATTAACTTTGTCGGTGGCCTTCAACTTTAACTTAGCCACCAACTTCTCTGTTATCATGGACACTTGTGCCCCCGAGTCAAAGAATAATCGGGTTGTTTTGGATCTGTTCCCGTTCATAACCCCTGCCATGACTGTAGGTAGGGAAGCAACTCTGTGATTCTCACTCAGATTAGAGACTTTGCCCACACTAATCACGCTGGCTACCACTTCAGGCTCGGACTCGCTTTCTATCTCTACTGGAGACACGTCCCTACAAGCCTGGGGTTCCCTTAAATTATTGGGACATAGTGCAGTATGGTGCTTACCTTTCCGGCAGTTATAGCACTCTGAAAGATGTGACTGGCAATCTTCTGCCTCATGTCCCCCACAACACCTTAAGCATAGCTGCAACTCCTTTAGTCTCTGCCACCTACTGCTCAGTGTTGCATACCGAGAGCAACTCGTGCTAGTGTGTTCGCTTTCGCAGAACACTCATATTCTGGTACGAGTGTCTCTGAGGGTCTGCTTAGAGGTCCTTGTCTTAAACACTTCTTTGCCATAGTACACCCCAACGTTAGCTTTATGAGCTTTAAATTGATCTCCCGAGTTTTCTGAGTAACTAACTGTTTGTTTATGTGATGATGGCGGTGACTCTTCTCTCTCACCTATGCTCAAATGAGAAACGAGATCTCCCAACCCCTCAATAATTTGCTGTATTGTAAACCGGTTAGTCCTATACATCAAATGTAACTCATGTACTGTAGTGCTAGCTAGTTTCCTCTGAATCGTCTGACTGACCATCCATTCTGCGCTACCCCAATCATATAGATCTTTGAGACTATTTGTCAAACTCATAACTTCGATTCGGAACTTCTCTAAGCTCTGACGGTCATGACGGCAAACCTCAAGATCGGACAATCGATAAAATATAGCTATCATTATCTCCTAAGGCTCCATACGGCTCACTTACCCTGTGGAACTTGAGCGACTCAAAAAAGTTTCCACAAATAATAACAATAATAATAATAATAATAATAATAATAATATCTTTATTTACTACAAGTACATGGTATACAGGCCTAGCTGACATCAATGACATACTTCTATATAGAAAGCTGCTTGTTATGCTGAGCATTTCGTGCTGTCCCAGGATGCGACCCACACCAGTCGACTAACACCCACGTACCCATTTTACTGATGAGAGAACATGGACAACTGGTTAAGGAAACGCATCCTATGTGTCCTGTCCTGCGTCCTTATGTGTACCTGTACCTAAATGAATTTAATGTGCTGGCGTGTCTAACTAGTCTTGAAGACGCCACATTAATAATAATAAGCGTACACAAAAGTATTACTGGGGGTAACTGTTGAAAACTATTCCTTTAGTATGCCTTCACTCACAGTGTCATTCCCTCTAAAAAAGCTGTGTTGCATGAGAACGGGAGTGTTGCTTTTATTTATTCTACTGCACCAACATGAACACAACTTGTACACAATGTAAGGTGTTTGTATTGCGGTAAAAGCTTCACAAACGTATGTGAAATGAACGTGTATGAACCGTAAGTGTACAGGTATTAATATGCGTTTGTGTGCATGTTTGCATTCTCGGCGTCTCTCGTTTACTTGTTCTCTCTCGTTAACGATGGCATCTGAGGGTAGTTATTACAAATGATGCTACTCATTGAACAAGGTATGTCAATGGAAATAATAATCGCTCTGGGGCGATTTAAATTTAAATGCTACTCTCACTCTACATTAATTAAGACTTCAAATATTATAAAGTAAGTTATGAGTGTACTGTATGTGTATTTTACTTTTTTATTTATTTTAATGCCTAGTACTATTGCTAACTTAATATATTGATAGGGTAAACATGTCATGAAGCTTTTATAAATTAAAAAAAGTGCGATTATCTTTACGTCGATTTCCATTTCCGCTTTACGGCGGTAGCCTGGAGCCTAACCCACCGTATAAGTGGGGAAGAGTGGACAAACTTTTATAGAACTCCCAGTAGGTGGCCAAGCTTCAGATACATTCCATTATACAGTAGGTGGCCAGGCTTCAGACACATTCCATTATACAGTAGGTGGCCAGGCTTCAGACACATTAAGTACCGTTAAAGGAGTTAAGTTTATATAGGTTCAGGTACACATTGATGCTATTACACAAATTATCATACATAAGTATGAATAAAGCTGCAGAAAGTAATGATAATGATTTCTGCCATTGTGAAAATATTCATAACTTCTTTGTTTTATTCTCATAAATTCAATTTTATGTGTATATAATAAAATCACTAAAGATTTCGTCGAGAGGCGCCAGTCTGTCGTCTCACAGTCTGTCGTCTCACAGTCTGTCGTCTCACAGTCTGTCGTCTCACCTGCAACTCTCTACCTGTCAACTCAAAATAGTTTTATTGATCAGTGCAAAGGGGAAAGATGATGATGATGAATTAACTTTAAAAAAATATTGTTTTTTTTTTTATTTTCCTCTTTCAGAGATGGAGAGAATGATAGACATGAGAAAGTGCAGAGTACTGGTGGAGTCAGTGCCAAGACTTTCCTCTCGTGTCCCTTCTCCGAAGGCACCCAAACCCCTCTCCCCCTCTCTAGCTACACCCAAATCCCCCTCCCTAGCTACACCCAAATCCCCCTCCCTAGCTACACCCAAATACCCCTCCCTAGCTACACCCAAATACCCCTCCCTTGTTATACCCAAATCCCCCTCCCTTGTTACACCCAAACCCCTCTCCCTAGCTACACCCAAATCCCCCTCCCTAGCTACACCCAAATCCCCCTCCCTAGCTACACCCAAATCCCTCTCCCTAGCTACACCAAAAAAACCCTCCCTGGCTACACCCAAATCCCCCTCCCTAGCTACACCCATATCCCCCTCCCTAGCTACACCGAAACCCCTCTCCCTAGCCACATCCAAACCCCTCTCCCTCTCCCTAACTGGACCCAAACTCCTTTCCTTCTCCCTTGCAAAGCCAAAACCCCTCTCTTCCTCCCTAACTACACCGAAACCCCTCCTCCTCCTCCTCCTCCTCCTCCTCCTCCTCCTCCTCCTCCTCCTCCCAAACTAGACCCAAACCCCTCTCCTCCTCCCTAACTACGCCAAAACCCCTTTCCCCCTCCCAAACTGGACCCAAACCCCTCTCCTTCTCTCAAGCTGGACCCAAACCCCTCTCCTCCTCCTCCCAAGCTAGACCCAAACCCCTCTCCTCCTCCTCCCAAGGTAGACCCAAACCCGTCTTCTCCTCCCTAAATACGCCAAAACCACTTTCTCCCTCCCAAGCTAGACCCAAACCCCTCTCCTCCTCTCAAGCTGAACCCAAACCCCTCTCCTCCTCCTCCCAAGCTGGACCCAAACCCTCTCCTCCTCCTCCCAAGCTAGACCCAAACCCCTCTCCTCCTCCTCCCAAGCTAGACCCAAACCCGTCTTCTCCTCCCTAACTACGCCAAAACCCCTTTCTCCCTCCCAAGCTGGACCCAAACCCCTCGCCTCCTCTCAAGCTGGACCCAAACCCCTCTCCTCCTCCTCCCAAGCTGGACCCAAACACCTCTTACCCTCACTCTTAACACCCACGTATCTCGTGCAACCCTTGTTAAGTCCGACTGCAATGGAGAACCCTCAGAGTGTCCCAGTGATCTCGCTCACTGTCATAACTAGCACCACCACAACCACAGACACCACCCCCACCCCTACCATAATCACTGACACAAACACCACTCCCACTGACACAAACACCACCCTCACTGACACAAACACCACCCCCACTGACACAAATACCACCCCCACTGACACAAACATCACCCCCACTGACATAAACACCACCCCCACTGACACAAACACCACCCCCACTGACACAAACACCACCCCCACTGACACAAACACCACCCCCACTGACACAAACACTACCCCCACTGACACAAACACCACTCCCACTGACACCAACACTAACACAAGCACAGACAACACATCGGACACCATTATAGAGTCCATCACAGTCAGATACACTGTCACAAGTACAGACACTGCCACAAGTACAGACACTGCCACAAGTACAGACACTGCCACAAGTACAGACACTGCCACAAGTACAGACACTGCCACAAGTACAGACACTGCCACAAGTACAGACACTGCCACAAGTACAGACACTGCCACAAGTACAGACACTGCCACAAGTACAGACACTGCCACAAGTACAGACACTGCCACAAGTACAGACACTGCCACAAGTACAGACACCACCACAATAAACAAAGACACCATTGACATAGACACTACCGCAAACACAAACACAACCACAGACACAAACACTCACAAAGACACTATGACAGACACCCTCACAGACACTACCACAGACACACACAGCATCAGCACCACCAAGTCACTAGCGTCTACCACAATCAAATCACCACTACCACCACCATCACTTTCATCATTACCACCACTTCTTGCACTCTCGGCACCCCTCCTACCCCCATCTCCCACATCAACGCCCCTTCCCATACCCACACTCTCCAGGCCACCACCAGCCTCCAGCACGCCCACACTGCCGCCCACACCCAAGAATATACAGCAGGACACGCCCATGACCACCCTAGCTGAGTTGGACAGTGACCTGACGGTAATATTGGAGACCTGGCTACCTAGTGTCTTGGACCAGGATATTATGAAGATGCTCAATCAATGTAAGTAGACTTGTCGTGGGGGTTCTTCTCATGGATTGGGTAATAAACACAACCGTACTTGGATAGTAACTACACTGCTCTCTGGACTACGACTGACGCTCTCCTCAGGGCGAGGGGCGCTCATATTCAAAGATTGACCCTTGACACGGCTTGATCAGCAGAAAGCTAGTAACGGACAGTGATCACGTGAAAGGCTTGTGACTCACTGGTTATACAATAATGTTAATACTATCACTGAACTACTAGTGACAGACTGTCTTAAGTCACCTTAAGTCAATTAAGTCACGTTTAGCTTTAGGACATCGAACAAACCAGGAAGACCCAAGGACCTCTACTAAGACAACAAGACCCAGAAAACAAAGTAGGAGATGACAGAACGCAGGGGCAGGTGCTGGAGCCACCAGAGATACTACACACCCGGGTGAGGCTGTAACTAGACTCACGTAACTAAGACAGGCGTCTTCGCACCGTTCAACGAAAGTGATAGCCAGTCATAAGTAAGAGTGTGTGTGTGTGTGTGTGTGTGTGTGTGTGTGTGTGTGAAGGGCAAATCAATAACAATCCAGGAATACCTGGGGACAAACTAGGACACACAGAACTAGCAAACAATTGCAGCCGGCAGTTTAAGCAATGAACCTTAATCCTACCTACACAAACATATACAAGAGTTATGAGAATGTATAAGAATATAAAACACATGAAGATATATATATAAGAATATATATATGGACAGGTATTTTACTTGACTCCTCACATCGTAACAAAATACTGACCTCTTATATTTTGTTATGGTTCTCTTAGGTTAAGTAAAATATTTAGGTTAAATTTAATATAACCCATTATGCTTGAAGCTTCCTTAAATCACGTGAGGTCAGATGACAGACTCATTAGCGTCATTAGTCTTCTATCTACACGGTCGTAATTCATTCCCGTGGTTGAAGAAGCCTTAAGTAAAGATACCTAGTGTGTGGCACACGTCTCTCACCCATCATCAGAACATGTTACCTCACTAAGATCCTTTCCACCATCCACAGCCTATCTGGATAGCGTGAGATCGGGTAAGGCCACCTTGCTAACTCCCTATCCACCATCCACAGCCTATCTGGATCGCATGAAGTTCGCCAACAAGGAGATGGTGCACAATATCCTGCAGATGCAGCCAGTGCAGGGAGGGGGGTGTCCCCTTGTAAGCCATCAGCGCCGCCTGCAGTATATCAAGAGGGTGCTGGGAGTGTTGCTGCTGGTGCTGCCTCAGTCTTTCCACCAGCTGATCGATGCCATCTCGGACGAGGAGCTGCAGAACAACTTTTTCCGTCAGGAGACAGGTGAGGCTCAGCTGGTACAAGGAGGGGTGTGCAGTAACTATGTGATTCTCGAGATTGGTAAGAATAAAACACAATATCAGGGCTGGAGCAATTCATAACAGGAGAATAAAACACAATATTGGGGATGTAACAATTCATAATTATCGTATTTTCCGCCATATAAGGCGTGCGCTTTTTCCCCACAAAAAAACTCTTGGAAAATCAGCCTGCGCCTTATATGTTCAAGGTCAATGTCAAGGGTAGACTTTGGGTTATGCTTTAGCAGATATTTACTAATGTTACATTACAGCTCCTTGGAATCATCGTCATGTCCTATATGCTCGTGCGCCTTATATGCCAGAAAATACAGTAATCCACAGCTTCCTGAGACCACTTTATACAACTTTCTCAGCCCTTTCTAGACCAGATATAGTTCTCTGGGCTGGACTAACTTCTAAGTTACTTGCATGCAGAGTTAAGCTTCTCATGTCTCGTCTGCTGATTTTGATTTTGTTTAATCTCTGAAATAGTTACTGGACTCTCAACAAATGTCCCTCTCATTAACAAATCTATTAACTATGAACTCTCATTAACTTATCCATTACTAATAACTCATTATTATTATTATAATCAAAAGAAGCGCTAAACCACAGCGCAGCAGGGCAGGGCAGGATGCAGGGGTATTGGGTAGTAAGAGGGAGAGGGAAGATTATTAGGTTGTGGAGTGCAGCAGGGCAGTGGATAGTGCAGGGATAGAGGGTAGCAAGAGATTGAGGTAGAAGGGACTGAGGGGAGTGCTAGAGGCATCATCTTCAGAGTTTGTGCAGTAAATCAGTTGCTGTCAAAAAGTCAATGAGAGAGTCTGAATTAAAGGAGGGTCCATCAGCAAGAAGGGAAGGTAAAGAAAGGGCAGCAGCGAGACGACATTGGAGGTAAATTCTTCGTGCTCGTTGAGATACCCGTAAGTAAGACGAGTGTGGCCGGGTGAGAATAGTCTCCCAACCTCGACACTGATGACAAGAAGAAGGCCAGAATCCTATACTCGGTTTAATAGAATGAAGTTTGTTATGGAGCAGATCAGACCAATGTTGTTGCCAACGGGTGCGAAGGTGGGTAGCAATTACAGCAAAATAGTCCGTGAATGGAACACCTCTATATGAAACTGGAAGGTCATGTACTGCTGACCGCGCAGCAGCACAAGCACGAGACCACCAAGGCACGCACTTCTGAGAATGCTTGCCCAAGGTTTCGGGTATAGAATGTGAGGACGAGGAAGGAGCCTCATTAAAAGCAGGTTGCAGAAGGTATGGAGGGGTGAAAGGAGATTTTAACAACGGGGAAGTTTTGGACTTCGGAGATGGAGAGGGGCGATGGGGAGTAGGTGTTGTACAAGATCGTGTAGACACAGAAACTTGTGAGTGAGAAGAGGAAGAGGTGAGAACTGAATGAGGTGCCGAGGTAGGGACCTCTGAGTCCAGGACAGCAAAAGAATTAGAGACAAGGGTGACTGTGGAATGGATGACCACAGAGGAGGCTGCAGAAGTTGGGATCCCAGAGGAGGGGGGACATTTAGCAACTCAAGAATACGAAATACGGGGATAAGATAAGATAAGATTTCTTCGGATTTTTAACCCTGGAGGGTTAGCCACCCAGGATAACCCAAGAAAGTCAGTGCGTTATCGAGGGACTGTCTGTCTTATTTCCATTGGGGTCCTCAATCTTGTCCCCCAGGATGCGACCCACACCAGTCGACTGCTAGGTGAACATGACAACAGGTGTAAGGAAACACGTCAAAATATTTCCACCCCGCCGGGAATCGAACCCGGGCCCTCCGTGTGTGAAGCGAGAGCTTTAACCACCAGGCCACCGGGGCCACCGGGGCCACCAGGAAGTTTCCCTTGGAGGCGTAGATGAGAGACTGCCATAGTATATGGGAGGCCTTCTGCCTCTTTGAGACAACGTATTTCACGCTCATTTAAGTAAACGTGGCAACGGCGAGAGTAAGTTGGGTGAGTCTCACGACAATTAAGGCAAGAGGGAGGTAGACTACAAGACGTATTGGAATGGTCTTCGGCCCCACAGACTGGGCATTCAGCCAAGGACCTGCAATATTTTGCTGGATGACCAAACAGCCAGCACTTTCTACACTGCTGTGGTGTAGGGAACACCTTTCGAACTTGTAAACAGTGTCCCGCAATATATACAGAGGACGGAAGCTCATGGCAGTCAAATGTTAAGCCAGCTATATTGCCTGCGGGCAGGGAGGACATAAGTGTCTACTTTGAGGATAGGGAGGTCTTGGAGCTCAAGCTGTTCCAGAATATCATCACCACATGTCTGGAAATTATGTTGGACAATGGGATGAGGTAGAATAACAGTACCACTACAAGAATTGAGAGAATGATTTTTCAATAGTGACAGGAATAGCATCTTTGGTGGTAAGCAGAGAAAGATCACGAACTTGGCTAGCATTCTGGACTGTGATGATGAGTGTGCCGTTCTTGAGAGCATGAAAGGATATTTCATTATCAACATGGTGTAGGAGAGCTTTGCCAATACTATGATCGGAAAGATAGGCAGTAAAAGAAGTCGGTCTCAGAGTAAAAAACTTAGTCCATTGTGTATTGTGAAACATAGCATGTAAGGGGAGTGCGTGACATGCTAGTCTTTTCTGAGCAGAAGGAGAATGAAGCGACGAAGTATCATCAGGTAAGGGTCTTGGGCATTTAGATGTGGGACTGGAGTTGGTCCGACGTGGGACGGGCAGGCGATTCGAAAATTGCCCGTAGAGGAAGAAACCGGAAGCATAGTCAAAGAAGAGCGGAGGTACCTGAAGCAGGTGATGAAATTGCACCAGCAAGAGGTACAGGGGTATTAGAAATGTCCAAAGAGTGGTCCAATAACGAGGCAGGGTCGGAACTGGGTGCGGTATCAGGAATTGGCCCGGGGGTAGCAGGTTCATAGATGGGGAACTCCATGGTTAGGTTACTTCCTTCTTTTTGTTTTTTAGAAAAAAAAAGAAAAAAAAGAAAAAGAAAAAGAATAAAAAAAGGGGGGAACGTGGAGGAATAGCTCCTAGGAGGAATGAAAGGGGTGTAAATCCCCCTCCGCGCCCAAGAGGACCTCAACACCGCAAGTAGTGCAGATGCAGCATGGAACCTGTGCCATACCCTACCCTTCATGCCAGTAAACCAGTGATCCGGAATATCAACCTCACATCCACCGAGCCACCTCGGCGGACAAAAGAGAGGGTGGCCGGACACCCGCCACAAAGCATACCTCCTTTGGTCACCACCCCCGGACTCTGAAAAGTGGCCTCCAGAGATACACCCGTCGCCCGAAAGATACCCAAAGCCATTCCCGGGGGACTGGAGAGGGATCGGGACATCCCCAGGTGATCCAGATTCCACGGCAAACTACACCACCGCCAAGAACCTCAACGGAATGGGATGGACCACGATACCCTTCCCTCTACCAAGGAACCAGAATGCCTGTGGGGTGAATCCCAAAGGCTGAAAACAGGAAGAGGATAGGGAAGGGATGGGGAGAGGAGGAGGTTAAGGGAAAGGGGGGATGGGGAGGATAGGGTAGGGGAGAGGGAGTGGGTGGTAATTAGGTTCGGTCTGAGGAAGAAGACCAAAAGGTCTAATTCCTCAGACCAAGAGCCTCTTCACCACGCCAAGGAGCCCTCATCCCCTTTAAGAGGAATAACTCATTAACTAATCTATTTTTATACCATTATTTTTCCGAGCCTTGCTGAAGGACCATTGCGGCTTTGTTGTTTTCAAAGCGACTGCCCCTCTAACTACTGCCCCTCTAACTACTGCCCAGAAAAAAAAATATATGTAGGAGAAGCGGGAAGGAATTTGAACCAGAATGTTTATGAACACAAGACGTATGTTGGAACGAGAAAGATAAGCAAGGCGTTGCTTATAAACAATGGTGTGTTCTTTCGTGTACGTCACTGTTACCGTCATGCACGTCACTGTTACCGTCATGCACGTCACTGTTACCGTCATGCACGTCACTGTTACCGTCGTGCACGTCACTGTTACCATCATGCACGTCACTGTTACCGTCATGCACGTCACTGTTACCGTCATGCACGTCACTGTTACCGTCGTGCACGTCACTGTTACCATCATGCACGTCACTGTTACCGTCATGCACGTCACTGTTACCGTCATGCACGTCACTGTTACCGTCATGCACGTCACTGTTACCGTCATGCACGTCACTGTTACCGTCGTGCACGTCACTGTTACCGTCATGCACGTCACTGTTACCGTCATGCACGTCACTGTTACCGTCATGCACATCACTGTTACCGTCGTGCACGTCACTGTTACCGTCATGCACGTCACTGTTACCGTCGTGCACGTCACTGTTACCGTCATGCACGTCACTGTTACCGTCATGCACGTCACTGTTACCGTCATTCACGTCACTGTTACCGTCGTGCACGTCACTGTTACCGTCATGCACGTCACTGTTACCGTCATGCACGTCACTGTTACCGTCATGCACGTCACTGTTACCGTCATGCACGTCACTGCTACCGTCATGCACGTCACTGTTACCGTCATGCACGTCACTGTTACCGTCATGCACGTCACTGTTACCGTCGTGCACGTCACTGTTACCGTCATGCACGTCACTGTTACCGTCATGCACGTCACTGTTACCGTCATGCACGTCACTGTTACCGTCATGCACGTCACTGTTACCGTCATGCACGTCACTGTTACCGTCATGCACGTCACTGTTACCGTCATGCACGTCACTGTTACCGTCGTGCACGTCATGACATGCAAACTGGGGGTCCAGATCTAATAATGACATTGAGAAACGTATTGACTCAGACGTTACTGCATCATCTGATGGGCAATTTCTTTTCAAGAGTTGTTAGGAGTACAGACAATAATAGATTATAAATTCTTCAGTGTCACATGAATGGATGTGAAGTGATGCCAATGCATGATCACATCAGTTCAAGTCAGGTGATATTTAACTCGGACATAAAGTTACAATATCCAGAACAATCTGGGTCCCTTATTATTTTTATGTTATGTAAATGATATGCCCATCAGTATCAAATGCAAACTCCTACTGTATGCGGATGACAGTGCTCTGTCAGTGTCAGGTAAAGACCCACAAGATATAGCTAATGTATTAACACTAGAACTGGAGTCCTGCAGCAAATGGTTAGTAGACAAACTATCGTTACACCTTGGAAAAACGGAAGTCATACTCTTTGGCACAAAACAAACTGAGAAGGGTAAATAATTTTAATGTCCGGTGCAATGGGGAATCCATCACTTCAGTTTCCTCAGTAAAATATCTGGGAATCCCCTTTGACCCATGCATGTCAGGAGAATTGATAGGGAACAGTATAGTAAAGAAAGCGAATGCCAGACTGAAGTTCCTCTACAGACAAGCACAGTGTCTACCTACTGAGGCTCGCAGGACCCTATGTCTAGCCCTTATACAATGTCATATTGACTACGCTTGCTCTTCATGGTACTCTGCCTTGACAAAAAAACTGAAAGATAAACTGCAAATCACCCAGAACAAAATGGTAAGATTCATCCTGGACCTGGGACCAAGAGAACATGTAGGCCAGGATGAATTACAACAATTGGATATGCTGAATATTGAAGACAGAGTATAACAATTGAAGTTAAATCAAGTTTATAAAATTGCTCACAAAGTGTCCAGAATATCTTGCTGATAATTTTGTCAAGGCTGGGAACCAAAGCAGTCATAGTACTAGGGGGGAGAGAGCACAACTTTGTAGTACCCACAGTCAGTGGCCAGGCTTCAAACACCTTTTATTGTACAGCAATAAAGGAATGGAACAGACTGCCTGCACATGTCAAAGCCAGTCATAGCATGAGCCAGTTCAAGAAGAGAGCCAAAAGGTACCTAATGAATGTAACGACAGAAAGGGAGGAGAATGATTTTTTATTTTTTTAGCTAACACACATGTAGATGTAAATACATAACTCTTTTTACCTTATTCCTACTATATATCCTATATAGTATAATAATAAGATATTATTTCCTAAATTGTATAATAATAAGGTATTAAAAGGACCCCAATGGAAATAAGTCACTTTGTCTGACTTTTTTGGGTTATCCTGGATGGTTCTCTACACATATGCTGCTATGTATGATAATCTATGTAACTGTATTTGTGTATGCCTGAATAAACTAACTAACTTATTGGGACTACGTTTCGAAAACGAAAGTCCCAATAAAAGCCTCTTCTGCATTGGTCTTTAGAATTGCAGTTAATTTAAAATGAGATTATTAACATGTTTCTTGAAGTACTTCTTTAAGATTCGTGTTGTGTTTGTACACAGAGAAGAACATCTTGGACGTGACAGGGTGTCGGGAGTGTTACACCAGGGACGCCAAGGGTGTGTGTCGGGAACTCTTCTTCTGCAAGCGTGGTGAAGACGTCTCCAGCAGAACCCAACTCTTAGAACTCCTCAATGGTTAAAGCTGCTCTCCTGCTGCCTTGTTTTCCTTCCTGGAACCCTCCTGTAGGGAAGCTGCAGGTCCATCTCTGCACGTCCCCTTTCACTTGAAGTAGCCGATATTCTGAGACTTTCCCAAATATCATTACTTGGTTCATTTGTTAGGTTTCAAGCCTGTCTACTGCTCGAGGTCATTAAGGCTGCATTTTGCCTGGAAATCAACTACTCAAGAATTCGCTAATCTCTTAAATAAGTACTAAAGTAATCTTCCAATAAATATATACTGAGAGATATACACTCAACTGGCAGTGTATTCACTAGATGACATGACAGAGTACGCATTTTTTGTTGAGTTCTCTATATTACCATTACATATTTTATTGTTTGGTGTAATTAATGCACTGGTAATCACCCAGATTCCACAATTTTTGGTTCATAGTCTTACTAGTGTCGAGAAATGTTTATTAAATAGGCACATTTTAAGGCCCAATGCCACACATACTTGAAATTCTGCTTGCTAGGTAATACGATAATACTTACTTTTCATCTCTTTAGACGCTTTACACCTGCACACTGTAGGTTAGTGCGTAAGTTTTATTTTCATATTATTCAATCTAATATATGTATATGACTACAGAAACGCTGTATATCTTTACGTCACGTAGTTCGTGAGGTTCATCTGGAGGTGAGCGACCTGACTGGCCGTGGGGTGGGACCATGCACACAGCATGATGTAAACAAACAGCAAAAAAAGATGCCTCTCCTTCTCATCAAAAACCCGGACTTAGGAGAGGAATGTTAGGATGTTTGGGTCAGTCCTGGACGATTGTCAAATCTCCTGTCTCGCGGACAGTGAGCGCAGGTGTCTGCCAGGTAGGGGAGATCTAGATGCTTTCAGTGACCAGGAGCGCTGCACCAGCTTCATATGTTGTACAGGTCCGGGAAAGCTCTCACCTAGACTCACTTCTCTATATGTAGAGTGCATCTGATTCACCATCACAGCCGTCCTTCACAAACTGGAGAAGATGGATTGTACCGACACACCACTGACATGCGTCTGTCCAGTCCTAACAGACAGTCGCCTACCTAGTCTGTACGTTGCACACAGTTCTCCAGTGGTTGGTGCTAAGCCTTTCAATTTCCAGTAATACTCACAGGTCTCCCGACTCTTAAAACTCCCATTATCGTCTACGCTAACAAAGCTTTGTACAAGAATGGTATACAATACCGACACGATGAAAATATAGACACGTGTGCAACATCTGGGTATCTTTATTGTAGACGTTTCGCCCTCCAGTGGCTTTATCAATACAAATTCTAGGACATAATTTAAAGACAGTAAAACTATATACAGAAGGTGAGGTAATCAGTGCCTCAGTCTTGGAGTTGGTGTGAAGAGCAGCGTAGTTGTGGAGGTTCTGGAGCAGAGGGAAGGAGGCTGGCGCTTATATACTAATGTCAGGTGGAGAGAGACGTGTAGCAGACGAGGGCATAGTCACTGGTAGGCGGGATTCCCCAATGGAAGTAGGTCATACTCAAAGGGATGGGTAAGTTGTAGTAGTAGTTATAGTAGCCGTGAAGAAGGTCATGTAGATATCCTCGGAACCAAGATTCTATGATGTTGCAGTGTCAGACAAGTTGTGCAGGAATGCTATGCAATACCGACACGATGAAAATTATGTTCTAGAATCTGTATTGATAAAGCCAGTGGATGGCGAAACGTCTACAATAAAGATACCCAGATGTTGCGCATGTGTCTATATTTTAACATAAAGCTTTACTGAAGAGGACTCCGCCTGGTCGACGCACAACACAACAAGGAATGGACACATGCAACAAGGAATGGACACATGCAACAAGGAATGGACACATGCAACAAGGAATGGACACATGCAACAAGGAATGGACACATGCAACAAGGAATGGACACATGCAACAAGGAATAGACACATGCAACAAGGAATGCACATCATCACGACCTGAATCACCTCCTGGTACGCTACCATCATCGCCACTTAAATCTAATTCATAAAGAAATGTTTTTTCCGCAATGATTTTTTGTTATTTACCACAAGTAACTCGGCATAATGTATAATATCCATATATAATTTGGAAGTATCAAGTGGACTACCGACGCATCTCATGTGAAGCTGTCTCGTTGTAGAGAGACTTCTGTGGACGAGTGTCTCAAACTTTGACAAATGTCAGGTGCTGTTGTGTAGGTACTGGTCTTGTAGGTACTGGTCTTGTAGGTACTGGTCTTGTAGGTACTGGTCTTGTAGGTCTGGTGTCAGTGTACCTCCCACTGAGGCGTGTGCGTGCGTGTGTTTAAGAACAGACCAGAACCAGTTAATGTTCAAGACACAGAGAAATGCTGACACATTTAGTGAGTGAGACAGTAAGCCACTAAGGTGCAACTTGACAGTGAAAGAAGACAATGAACGGAGAGCAGCAGGCAGTGACCAGCTAGTGAAATAGTAAACAGAGAGAGTAGCGAGGGGCATAAAATTGAGAGTCTTATATACGTAGTGATTTACCTGTCTAGCCAGAGCCAGTATGTCTAATGTAGTTTTCCTTTACTCTTTTAGTAAGTCAGTCTTAAAGTAAGCTTATGTAGCAAGACTCTCCAATAACTTTGTGACACTTGCTACTCACCTGTCGGCGACTTTCTTAAATAAATCATGACAATTTAAACTGTTTTTTTTTTCCTCCAGGAATCCTCATATATCAGCCATGAATGTATTTCCTCAGTGGTAGTGATATCAAGAGCGATGCTGACAGGAGTCTCCACTTGGAAAATCCTAGAGGAATTAGTACCAAACTTGCACATGAAAATCACTCCACAAGTGGTCGAGGAAATATCAAAAACCTCGATAATAACCCATGTCAGGATTAAGACTGGCGCATTAAATAAATTAAAAAGTGTAAGCAATACAGTTAGCCCCTATGGAAGTGGTGTCAAGTCATTACTGGTAGTCTCATTGTTTTCTGTACTTCATTGATGTAACCTCACCATGTAGACAGGAGTCTCGTCCTGTCTTCTACACCTCATTGACTCACTACATCTACTTCACCGCCTAAATGTCGACTCGTAGGTTACTCAGCATGGTTCACCTATAGTCAGGGTAGGTGCACCGTGTCAGTCATGGGGTCACAGTAGAAGGGCCCCAAAAGTACGTATGAACTAGGAGAGGGAAGAAACTATACAATTTGATAATCAAAACAACAATGGTATGTCGCTCATTTATTTTACATGATTGTATAATCTTCTGCCTCGATCACACGCTGAATAAAACAAGAATAAATAATTTGCCGCAGGAATATTATACACAACCTGACAACTTCAAGCACACAAGAAGTGTCTTGTTCCACTAAGAAGCATTCATTGACCCATACATCATACTGCAAAGGCTGTATACATTATACAGGATACATCATAGAAGGCAGATTCTATACATAAACCTGTATGTATAGGATAGAAGTTACCTTTAGTGTTATCAGCAGATGGATGTGTTATGTAAATGGTACCAGTTTCCGTGTGAGCAATGGTACCATAGCTTCGGTGGGAACAGTGGTACCATAGCTTCGGTGTGAACAGTGGTACCATAGCTTCGGTGTGAACAGTGGTACCATAGCTTCGGTGTGAACAATGGTATCATAGCTTCAGTATGAATAAAGTTTGCGTTCATTTTGTACATTATTAGGGATACCCTCTGAGGGGAAGCTATAATTGGCACAATGAGGTACATCCCTCCACACCTGCACATTCCCACACCTCTTGACCAATATATATATATATATATATATATATATATATATATATATATATATATATATATATATATATATATATATATATATATATATATACATATATACATATATATATATATATTAATTTGTTAACTCACTAGATGAGAGGGAGTTAGTGAGGTGATGTATGCAGCATCGTCTCCCTCACAGAATTATCACAGTCCTGGTCCACCTGTCGAGGCTCTCAGCACCCACGGGTCTCAGCACCCACGGGTCTCAGCACCCACGGGTCTCAGCACCCACGGGTCTCAGCACCCACGGGTCTCAGCACCCACGGGTCTCTCAGTACCCACGGGTCTCAGCACCCACGGGTCTCTCAGCACCCACGGGTCTCAGCACCCACGGGTCTCTCAGCACCCACGGGTCTCAGCACCCACGGGTCTCAGCACCCACGGGTCTCTCAGCACCCACGGGTCTCAGCACCCACGGGTCTCTCAGCACCCACGGGTCTCAGCACCCACGGGTCTCAGCACCCACGGGTCTCAGCACCCACGGGTCTCTCAGCACCAACGGAACTGTCAGCACCCACGGGTTTTTGAGCACCCACGGAACTGTCAGCACCCACGGAACTGTCAGCACCCACGGAACTGTCAGCACCCACGGAACTGTCAGCACCCACGGAACTGTCAGCACCCACGGAACTGTCAGCACCCACGGAACTGTCAGCACCCACGGAACTGTCAGCACCCACGGAACTGTCAGCACCCACGGAACTGTCAGCACCCACGGAACTGTCAGCACCCACGGAACTGTCAGCACCCACGGGGCAACATTTACACCGTCTCTAAACATGTTACCCTTGTAACTCCGCCGCTCCTTTCCCTACGGGCTTAGAGCTTCCCCATAAACATAATCATGAACGTACATCATAACTGATATTACGTTATAATTATTAGTAGTAGTATATTTACGTGAAGCGCTAAACCCGTGTGGCTCATTCACCGTAATAAGTAGTGAAGGCTTGATCCTCCGATCTTCTATAGAATTAATAATATGGTACAATAATATAATAATGTCATCAATATTTGGTAACAACTCATCAGTGTGACCAGCAGATAACAGGATAACAATGTGTGACGTCCGAGGATAATGTGTGACGTCAGAGGATAATGTGTGACGTCAGAGGATAACATAATATGTGACGTCAAAGGATAACGTGTGACGTCAGAGGATTGCAATGTGACGTCAGAGGATAGCAATGTGACGTCAGAGGATAATACAGTTTGTGGAACTTTGCTATAATTTTCCTATAATTGGTAATGTATATGTGAAGTGTTAAAGTTCCACTTGACTCTGAGCTGCATCAATATCAGTAAGTGTAAAGTGTTTGATGTATCAAAGTTTCTTCACAATTATGGGGTGAAATAATTCGGGACATTGCCTGTAAAATTTACCCGCATAATTTCTAACACAGTTGTTATCTGGGTTAATGTTATCCTGTTTTACATGGAAATTAATAATATCTACGGTGTTCTATCGGTCTCTACAGGCATTCTACCTGCTGCTACAGGTGTTCTATCTGCCTTTACAGGTGTTCTACCTGCATCTACAAGTGTTCTACCTGCCTCTACAGGTGTTCTACCTGCCTCTACAGTGTGGGTCGCATCATGGGACAAAATTGGCCTAATTTGCCCAAAATGTTCAGCATAACAAGTGGGTTTCTATATAGTATGTCACTGATGTCAGCTAGGCCTGTATACTTTGTACATGTACTTGTAGAAATAAAGGTTATATTATATTATTATTTTGATAGAAGGAAGAAGCTAGAGGAGTAAACCTTCAAAGAAAACGAAGCATAAAAGAGGACGGAGTCTGGCTCGTAGTTGAAGGGTAAACTATGTTCTGGCCACACCAGGGCGCGACCACTACCCTGACGGCTATATTCCCTGGTGAACCCTGCTTATATACTACAAACATTGGCCCTGATTGCACAATGGTATCGAACATTTACAAAGAATGTCGTATATAAAATTATGTAATGTATATTTATAAGTGGTAGGCCTATCTGGAGGAGTACAAGACTGAATTAATTACAACTTATTTTCTATAATATTATAATATCAACGTGGTAATACTGATAATAAACATTTTCCTAATAATTAAAGAGCACTTAGTATTATCACAATGTTTTCCACTCAAATCTGAATGACCTGGGTTCGATCCTGGCACAAATGGAAACGCTTTGGTATGTTTCAGTACACAGAGCCATCACCTGTGTGAGAAATATTGAACCCAAGCAACCAGAGGCGTAGATTACGGTCCTGTGAACCATCTTCGGCCTGGTCGTTGTTCAACTGCGCACAACCAAATGCACTCAGCTCCCACATTGACTGGCTGGTACTTAAGGTAAACACGGAAGTTTTCCCTGTCATTGTGGGGACAATGTTTAGAGAGAAGGAGGGTGAGCAGGTGTAGCTGGATGCTGTTGGCTGAGAGAAGGATTGAGGTGGGACGCCAAATAGAGGTGGTTGACTCGACCCTTTGCTTCCTGGACGATGGATTGATTCTGTTGTTTTGAAGTGTGCTGTGCGTCGTCTTTCTTCTTCCCACCTGGGGATTGTTATTATTATTATTATTATTATTATTATTATTATTATTATTATTATTATTATTATTGGGGGGGAAATGTTAAACCTGTAGGGGGTCATACAGTGCCTGAGGCAATCAGGTTCAATCCGTGGAAAGAGAGAATGAGTTTAATTTTTGGGATCAAGAACCCCTCCCTAAGGGATGGGTTCTTGATCCCTTCTGGGTAAAATTGGTTGTTCACTGTAAGGCAGTGAACATTGTAAAGCATTAGTAAGTACACAGAACTTGTATAAGCAGTAGACTCAGCACTAGTATACACAATTCTGGAGACTTTCTGACCTCAAAAACTCTCCCAGAACTACGGCCACTGCTGAAGCACTCATTTCAAACCTGACTTCAAGGATGACATGATTTATGTAACTCCTCACGGAGACCTTGTTTAGACCTGACTAGAGAGACTTGGGATGAAGGAAAGTACTTACACATATGCTACTATGTATGATAATCTATGAAACTGTATTTGTGTATACCTGAATAAACTTACTTATTCCTTCACAGCTGGAGCACCTAGCCAGCGAGGCTCGACTTACCGTTGAGGAAGAAGATGGGTGGTGTTGAGTGAGGTACTGTAGTCACTATTTCGTCAGGGAAGCGACCAGACACTCTGTAGGTGGAGTCACGGTTGTTGCTGTTGTGCGAGGTCCTGACGATGCTCATCACAGCATCCCTGGTGTTCTTCTCAGGCTTGAACAACACGATGTAAACCTTTGGGAAGAAGAGGCACCCGAGCTGGACGAACCCCCTGTCCAGGAGAGAACATTTATGCTTGGAGGAGGTGTGGGAGACACAGGAATGAGGTGTAGGAGAAATCTCCCGGAGACTAACCATCAAATATCTCAGTGATTCAACAGATTTAAACTTCCTTTGTGTTCTGCATCAACTCTCAACCCCATTTCCTCCCACACCCAAATTAGATAGAGTTCAGTGAAATAACTAAAGAGGATGTATATGAAAGTACTCTAGGATACTGACGACAACAAAGCAGAACAAGACGAGGGATCACCCTGGGCTTGGAATCAATGATGCAAAAAAATCACTATATCCACCCAGGATATTTTTGGGTACCTCATTACGAGAATGTAATCTCAAATATAGGAAATATATCAAATAATATGCAAATATTAAAGCAAGGTGAAGACAGGGCCGGATTTAGAAAAAAGGCTACACAAGCTCCAGCTCAGGGCCTCGCAGTCTGATGGGGCCTCTCAAAATTTCAGAATTTATTTTTCATTCGCTTTTGCCTAAATCCTGTTCAGAGGCCACACATGATACACTTCTTACATTAATTATCAACAATGATATTTTCCCAAACAAAATTTATTATTCCATTTAATAATTAAGTTTATCTGACCTTCCAAGGACACCATTCATAACTTATCGTTAAAAAAAAAAACCTAAGAAAATGTAAACTGACCGATTTCTTATGTTTTTCACTGTTGATCAAATCACAGAGGACAAATTACATTTCATTTTCTGGCAACTACAAGTTTCCGGCAATACTTTCATCCTGGGGTTAAATACATTCATTGGGGACGAATATGCAGTGGTTGTTTACTATTAAAAATATCTTTTAAAGTGAATAATTAAAAGCATTTTTTTAAAGTTGTGATGAAGTAACCTTGATAAACCCGCACTGACTTGATAGGTTGCATCCTGGTGATATTCTTGACACGTTCACTTGTTACAGTGTTGTTCTCAGAGAAGCCACCAGCGACCCACCTATTTTATAGTATGACACACAAGCCTCAAGCTGTCTGGGGTGACTTGAATGGCTAGACCCGTGGCCTGGTGGCTAAAGCTTTCGCTTCACACGACGAGGGTCCGGGTAGAAACATTGGGCGTGTTTCTTTACACCGGTTGTCTATGTTCCCCATCAGTAAAATGGGTATCAGGATGTTAGTCGACTGGTGTGGGTCGCATCCTGGGAGAAAATTGACCTAATTTGCCCCCGAAATGCTCAGCATAACAAGCGGCTTTCTATATAGTAGTATGTCACTGATGTCAACTAGGACTGTATACTTTATGCATGTACTTGTAGAAATAAAGATTATTATCATTATTACTGACATTTAGGGTGACCTGAATGGCTAAGACTCGACATGACTGACAGTGGAATCTGGAATTAAATTGACTGGTGTGAAGTGAACCGCCAGTACTCACCCCAGGGAGAGAGACAAGGCGAGGGTGACGATCCTGACAGCATCAGAGGCGCCGGTGGACAGGTAGAGAGGTACGAACACCAGCCAGATGAGGCAGGTGGTGTAGTTAGTGAAGGCAATGTAGCGGGCCTCGTTGAACCCTCCCGGACACTGTCAACACAAGGCACTTGTCAACACTTGAGCACTCATCAAGAAATTGACATGAAATTTCCATTTATTTATTTATAAATAAGGTGAAGAGGTAAACCCGTGTGAGTCATGCAGGCAAGGAAATAACAGAGGTTTGATCGTCTCTCCGCTTATCTCCATGTCTGTGTCTGCGTTTTGTATTATTGATGTCACGGTACTGTGACTTTATTGATGCCACGGTACTGTGTCTATTGATGCCACGGTACTGTGACTATTGATGCCACGGTACTGTGACGTTATTGATGCCACGGTACTGTGACTACTGATGCCACGGTACTGTGACATTATTGATGCCACGGTACTGTGACTATTGATGCCACGGTACTGTGACATTATTGATGCCACGGTACTGTGACTACTGATGCCACGGTATTGTGACATTATTGATGCCACTGTACTGTGACTATTGATGCCACGGTACTGTGACTATTGATGCCACGGTACTGTAACTTTACTAGAGGAAAATCTTAGCAGCGTAAAAGAGCGTGTCAGTATCTTGCGTAACAGACGGAGGATCAAGCCCCCACCATTCCTTATTCTGAAAGAGCCACACGGGAGTTGATGTGTGTGCTGACCTTCCTGGTCTTGATGGCGTACACGGTGCAGAGGAGCACCAGGAACAGCGGATACACCAGACCCACGATGTAAGAGTAGTCATCCAAGCCACCGCAGATCCTGACGCGGTGAGGCACCAGCCTCTCACACAGGTGTTTGGTTCTGGGGTGTTGTACACCAGCCACGCCACGTTGATCACCACCTCCACGCTCACCAGCAGCGACACTATCACCACCTGTGATACTGGTGACGTGTACCTGGCCTGGGGTACAGGGAAACAAGGGTTAGTTAGGTTGTACATGAATGATATATAATACCCGAGAGATGAAGAATTAGACTCGTGGCAGCATCTGGTGTTATGGTTGAAGGGGATAACGAAAGTCAAGAGTAACGATAACACTGTACTCTTCTCAAGTCCCCCGGATCACAGCAATACAAAACTATGATCAACAACAACAACAGACGATCGAACATAAAACAAAATAACAAACGCAGGATTTAATTCTCTCGCTGCTCCCAACACCTTACATTACTCCCTTTCTAAATTACATCATATCATCAAAACAAGTTGTACCATTCTGATACAAAGATTAACTCATTAAAACTAACTTATAAATCCAACCTATCTGGAGGTTTTGACTTCTGGAACGCCTGAGATATGGAGGCTTGATGTTGTCCTAAGATGCAAACTCTCCTCTCACACTGCTGGTGTCATTATCAAACATTCCAGGAGGGTCTTCCTCCATACTGACCTGATCCTTAAGTTTATTAACGGTGGCCCGTGGCCTGGTGGCAAAGCTCTCGCTTCAGACGGTGAGTGTCCGGGTTCAATTCCCGGCGAGTGTTGAAACATTGGGCGTGTTTCTTTACACCGGTTGTCTATGTTCACCCATCAGTATACAATGGGTACCTGGGTGTTAGTCGACTGGTGTGGGTCGCATCCTGGGACACTGACCTAATTTGCCCGAAATGCTCAGCATAACAAGCGACTTTCTATATAGTAGTATGTCACTGATGTCAGCTATGGTCTGTATACCTTGTACATGTACTTGTAGAAATGAAGATATTATTATTATTATTATTATTATTATTATTATTATTATTATTATTATTATTATTATTACCTATTTTAGGCAGTTCCTCTGACCATAAAATGTACCCTGTCCAGGAATTACCAACTCACTCCTTGCAGCTTCTAGTGCTGTTGGGATCGATGTTTGCTCTCCATCACTCCTAAACCTTGGCATGAGTTGATCTGTATGACTTTTCCACATCATATTACCAGCCGCTTAACTCTTAATACTCTTGTTCCTTCTACCCAAGGTTCATTTTGTCCTTGTATTGATAAAGCCACTGGATGTCTAAACGTCCACAAATAGACACCCAGATGTTGCACTTGTGTCTAATTCTTCACGGGTTAGTTATACTTTGGGGGAGAGATCACCCTGCTTGGGGCAATGCAAAGTTGGTTATACATACGAGAAAGTTTAACCGCAGAGGCAGAGGGAAGAGGACAGTTGTGCTGATGAGGGGCACAGACCTAACACAGAGGTATCCCCATGCCTGGGGAAAACATTATTATCCTGGGGAAAGTTATCCATGACAGAGAATAGATAGAACCGTCTAGGGAAATTCCGGCCCTAGATTTATCCCCGGACCTGGGTGACGAGAGCCTCTGCTATGACCAATAAACTACGGCAGTTGATAGGTGTGCCTAGCCTAGGAAGGTACATTTAAACTTGAGGGATGTGCCTAGGCTGGGAAAGTGTACCCAAACTGTCAGAAGCGTAAAACTGGAAAACTAGGGAGCGTAGAGACTGGCTGCCAACCTTGTGAGACTTGCTAGGGCTCTTGTTGAAGATCCTGGAGATGCGGTTGGTTTTCGTCAGGATGGCTGCGTAGCAGACGGTGTAGGAGAAGCCAAGGAAGAAGCGGGTGAGGCCGCAGGTGAGGAGGGAGGGAGGAGCTACGATGACGAAGCTCATAAAGAAGGAGAGAAAGATTCCAGCTAGAAGGATGTAGGAGAGCTCCCGCGAGGCCGCCTTGATCACCGGTGTGTTCAGGTGAACCCAGAAGATCACTCCCACCAACACTGTGCTGAAGATACCTGTGGGAGGAGGAAGGTGACTTGAGTGTTGGAGATCACTTCCACCAAAAGAGGCGTGGCTATACCCGTAGGGATTATATTGCGCCTGCTGAATGGGTGGCATTCGAACTAAGGAAGGGGAAAGTGAGTCTAGTCTCTTGAATCAAAAGCCTCCACTGGCATCAAGGTATATCTCCTTTGAGGGAAGATAAAGGCATAGAGATGGAAACATTGACAGAGACAGAGATAGCTACAAGAAGCGGCAATGAGAGACGTGGAAAAAGATAGAGATGAAGACAAAAATAGATAGAGAGAAAGAGAGATAGTTAGGCATAAAGACACAGGGAAAGACATGTGCATTGGAAAAGACTAAGAATAATAATCTTGTTTTGAAAAAAATGATATCCCCATATGTAGCATTCAAATAAGAGACTGAGAGAGAGACACACATGGAGAGACAGAGAGGAAGGGAGATGACCTCACCTAAACTAGCGAAGGCAAGGGCGGTGATGGCCCAGGTGTTCTTGTAGTCGATGAACTTCTCGTCCTTATCGACACAGGTGCCGACTTTCCTGTCAGGAGCCTGGCAGTCCTGGCAGTCGATGCAGTGGTAGGTGGACTTGTTGAGGTACTGGTGAGCCTGGCAGTCCTCACAGCGCCAGCAACACATGTCTTGTAACTGTAACACCAGGACACGATGGTCACCAGGCGGGATGAGGAACACTTCCCCCTTCCCCATTGTAAATATAAACATTTTGTGTTTTAGATTGAATGCATCTCTCCTTGACCAGCTACAAATGAGTAACTACATTTGAAATAAATATTCAAAACACACACACACACACACACACACACACACATACACACACACTAGAGAAACTAGAAAGTGCAAAGGTTTGCGACAAGGCTAGTTCCACAACTCAGGGGTCTGTCCTATGAAGAAAGGTTGAGGGAAATAGGACTAACAACACTGGAGGAAAGAAGGGTCAGAGGAGACATGATAACGACATACAAAATACTGCGGGGAATCGACAAGGTAGACAGGGACAGGATGTTCCAGAGAGGGAACACAGAAACAAGGGGACACAACTGGAAGCTGAAGACTCAGATGAGTCAAAGGGATGTTAGGAAGCATTTCTTCAGCCACAGAGTAGTCAGGAAGTGGAATAGTCTAGAGAAAGATATAGTGGAGGCAGGAACCATACATAGTTTTAAGACGAGGTATGATAGAGCTCATGGAGCAGGGAGAGCAGAGACCCAGTAGCGGACAGCGAAGAGGCGGGGCCAGGAGCTGAGACTCGACCCCTGCAACCACAATTAGGTGAGTACACACAAACACACACACACACACACACACACACACACACACACACACACATACACACACACACACACACACACCAGGAAACATTTCTTCAGCCACAGAGTAGTCAGGAAGTGGAATGGACTAGAGAAAGATATAGTGGAGGCAGGAACCATACATAGTTTTAAGACAAGGTATGATAAAGCTCATGGAGCAGGGAGAGCAGAGACCCAGTAGCAGACAGCGAAGAGGCGGGGCCAGGAGCTGAGTCTCGACCCCTGCAACCACAATTAGGTGAGCACAATTAGGTGAGTACACCGTTGGCATTGTGGCTAGCGCTCTTGCTTCACGCACGGAGGGCCCGGGTTCAATTCCTGGCGGGGCCGAAACATTTCGAAGTGTTTCGTTACACACACACACACACACACACACACACACACACACACACACACACACACACACACACACACACACACACACACACACACACACACACACACACACACACGGTGGCCTAGTGGTAAAGCTCTCGCTTCACGCACGGAGGGCCCGGGTTCTATTCCGACGGGGCGGAAACATTTCGAAGTGTTTCCTTACACACACACACACTCACACACATACATACAACAGGCCTAGTGTCAAATCGACATGTGCCTAGGACAAAATGGTAACTAACACACACACACACACACACATACATACAACAGGCCTAGTGTCTAATCGACATGTGCCTAGGACAAAATGGTAACTAACACACAGGTACTCACAAGGATCTTAGCTTGGGTAGAGGTGCATGGATCTCCACACGAGGACTTGGGGAAGTCATCTGGGGAACGATACTCAGCCTCTTTGTGTAAATGCAACTCCGGTGCATCCTCAGACGTGTCTGCCAGGCAGGGAGAAAAATGGTGCATGACAGGGAAATATATATATATATATATATATATATATATATACGTATGTATATATATATATATATTTTTTTTTTAAGAGATCACAAAAGGTAGAAATTACATGATTTTTTTCCTACATATCATAAATAATTATTAATACTTAATTAATATAATCAATAACCCAGGAATTACAATAAAATATGATAAAACAAATGACAGAGAGAGACAGAGAAAGGAGTTACTCACTGGTGTAGGTACCGATGGGGACCCAGTCAAAAGTATACTGGTTGACACGACGGTAGTTAAGGATGGTGTACCTGGCTGGACCTGACCCAGTACTCTCGAACCTGAAGACGTTGTTGCTTGTGTCTGCAGGAGTAGCAACTTAACGTGAGATGGAGCAGGAAGAAGCAGAGACGGAGAATAATAGAAAGAGACAGAGAAAGAGTAGGAAGAAGAACAAGAGGCAGAAGAGGTAAAGTAAAAAAAAAACTGCAAGAGGCAGATGAGTAAGATATGCCTATAAGATAACTTTTTATCTTGATTATCTTCAAGATAATCTCGTCATCATCATTCACATATAAAGTAATTATCAACATCATTACTGACAAGTAGTTTAGCTAACTGATCTTCCAGTCTTACTATATCTTGCTGAAGGAGGACCTCCCTGCTGAGGCACCCATCAACAAACTGCTGAAGGAGGACCTCCCTGCTGAGGCACCCATCAACAAACTGCTGAAGGAGGACCTCCCTGCTGAGGCACCCATCAACAAACTGCTGAAGGAGGACCTCCCTGCTGAGGCACTCCTCAACACACTACTGAAGGAGAACCTCCCTGCTGAGGCACCCCTCAACACACTACTGAAGGAGGACCTCCCTGCTGAGGCACTCCTCAACACACTACTGAAGGAGGACCTCCCTGCTGAGGCACTCCTCAACACACTACTGAAGGAGGACCTCCCTGCTGAGGCACTCCTCAACACACTACTGAAGGAGGATATCCCTGCTGAGGCACCCCTCAACACACTACTGAAGGAGGACCTCCCTGCTGAGGCACCCCTCAACACACTACTGAAGGAGGACCTCCCTGCTGAGGCACCCCTCAACACACTACTGAAGGAGGACCTCCCTGCTGAGGCACCCATCAACACACTGCTGAAGGAGGCATCAGTTTAAAACAACGATGATTAAATTCAGTAATGAAATTCAGCGAGAGGATCTTCGGTACTCACCACGGAAGGAGACTTTAATGAGATTGCTGAAGAGTTCATGACCGTGAATGTGGCCGCTGTGAGCCATGGCCTCACACATGCCCTCCACACCCTCACAGTGCTGCTGCCACATAGCGTGGAGAGCGTAGGCGAAGGCGTACACGGAATCACGGACGAAGTGCAACCACTGTATCTGTCGGTATTGGCTCTTGTTCCTGTCGGAGCAGCAACAAATGGCTTTGTTAGTGTCAGACCTCTCAAGGGGATCTTCATACTAGAAAAGTTGCTTGTCGATTAATTATTTTTTTGATGATGTTGAAACTAACCGGTTCTTGTGGTTCCAGTACTCGAGGAACCACGGGTTGCGGGTGTTGGTTTCGGGTGTGAGGCCGGCGAAGTACTCGTCGTAGCCCGGAAGTGGCTTGGCCAGCGGCTGCACAGCGATCGACCCCTCAGCCACTTCCTCCACACCCTGCAACGTCACACTAACTCATCAAAACCCTTTTTAATATACCCATGTATCTGCTAACTGAACATCAGATTTACTCAAGTTTACCCATAAAATAACGTTCATATAGGTGTTTTCTATAATATTAGTGATGTCCATTTTCTCTTAGCTTCTTCCCTCACGGGATAACTCAAAGAATTCTACAAGGAACTCAGTCCAGAAGGATTTCCAGAAGGGACTTCACAAGGAGTCCAGTGGCTCGGTTGATAGCGCATTCAATTCACACACAAATTGTTCGTGGCCCGATCTCCTGCACAGATGGAAACGTTAGGCATGTTTGCTTACACCTGCTGTTCTTGTTCACCTAGCAGTAAGTAGGTACCTGGTTGTCAGTCGACAGTTGTGGGTGGTATCCTGAGGGCTGGTTGTATACCTAGGGACTCCACAAGGGACTCCTCAAATGACTATAGTGTCTTACGCAACCACTGACATACACAATTCCTAACTATTACATATATCCTTCCATCCAT
This sequence comes from Cherax destructor, assembly GCA_009830355.1. NCBI lineage: Eukaryota > Metazoa > Arthropoda > Malacostraca > Decapoda > Parastacidae > Cherax > Cherax destructor. The sequence continues at coordinate 120,862 of WNWK01000706.1, forward strand.
CTCTCCTGTACCCAGGCATCTTCGTCCATCTGAACGCACCTTCCCCATCCTACGGGCTTTCCCATTATTATACATATTTCGTGCATGCAATGGTTTGAAATAAAACATCTGGGTGTGAAACTCCCATCCCTCTTCATACTGCCTTCTTGTCCTGCTCTCGTGAGTTTCGTTAAATTTTTCAACCATTATCTACCTCTGAGATCTTTCTTGCTTCCATCATTCTCTCATTGTTATAATAATAATAATAATCTTTATTTCTACAAGTACGTGTACAAGGTATACAGTCCTAACTGACATCATGACATACTACTATATAGAAAGCCACTTGTTATGCTGAGCATTTCGAGCAAATTAAGTTAATTTTGTACCCACACCAGTCGACTAACACCCAGGTACCTACATATTTTACTTCTAGGTGAACATGGACAACAGGTGTTTTAAGGAAACCTTCCCCAATGTTTTCACCCGTACCGGGGATGGAACCACGGACCTCAATATGTAAACTGAGTGCGCTGCCAACCGAGCTACGGGACACCACCTAACAAAACGTGCATTTATGAACGACTACAACGCTAGTTATCCGACGTTTCCCCAGCAAAGTCAAACACTGACTATTTCCACCAGGATTCTCCGGATCATTTCCGCTGGACTTCCCGAACTGTGTCAGTTGTGGTAAGTTTATTTAGGTATACACAAATACAGTTACATAGATTATCATACATAGCAGCATATGTATAAAGTCCTTGACTTACACTTACACTGGGGTCTTAGGGTAATGAGTATCGAGGGTATTATTACCTTGAGAGGCGTCGAGCTCCAACCATCGGACCCCAGCCACACGAAACGTGAGTAATTACCACTCAGCCTGGCTGTACTCAGAAGTTTCTCAGCCACCAACCTCTCTGCGAACACCACCACCACTGTGGGAGAGATAACAGTGTTACACCAACACCACTGTGGGAGATATAATAGTGTTACACCACTACCACTGTGGGAGAGATAACAATATTACACCACCACCACCACCACTGTGGGAGAGATAAGTGTTGCATCACCACCACTGTGGGAGACATAACAGTGTTGCACCACCACCACTGTGGGAGAGATAACAGTGTTACACCAACACCACTGTGGGAGATATAATAGTGTTACACCACTACCACTGTGGGAGAGATAACAATATTACACCACCACCACTGTGGGAGAGATAACAATATTACACCACCACCACTGTGGGAGAGATAACAATATTACACCACCACTGTGCGAGACATAACAGTGTTACACCACCACCACTGTGGGAGAGATAACAGTGTTACACCAACACCACTGTGGGAAATATAATAGTGTTACACCACTACCACTGTGGGAGAGATAACAATATTACACCACCACCACTACCACTGTGGGAGAGATAACAATATTACACCACCACCACCACCACTGTGGGAGAGATAAGTGTTGCACAACCACCACTGTGTGAGAGATAAGTGTTGCACCATCACCACTATGGGAGAGATAAGTGTTGCACCACCACCACTGTGGGAGACATAACAGTGTTACACCACCACCACTGTGGGAGACATAACAGTGTTGCACCAACACCACTGTGGGAGATATAATAGTGTTACACCACTACCACTGTGGGAGAGATAACAATATTACACCACCACCACTACCACTGTGGGAGAGATAAGTGTTGCACCACCCCCACTGTGGGAGAGATAAGTGTTGCACCACCACCACTGTGGGAGAGATAACAGTGTTACACCACCACCACTGTGGGAGACATAACAGTGTTACACCACCACCACTGTGGGAGACATAACAGTGTTACACCACCACCACCACTGTGGGAGACATAACAGTGTTACACCACCACCACCACTGTGGGAGACATAACAATGTTACACCACCACCACTGTGGGAGAGATAACAGTGTTACACCAGCACCACCACTGCGGGAGAGACGATCACAATAACACCACCAGTGTTGTAGAAACATGTACTGTAACACCACCAGTGTTGGAGAGACATGTCCTGTAACACCACCAGTATTGGAGAGAGAGACTCACACATCACCACCATCTGTTTCGGAGAACCACCTTCAGCACGCACCTGTAGCATCTCTCTCCAACAGCTGGCTGACCACATCTTGGTAGACCTCGGCGGTGTGGGTCTGGGAGAGCCTGTGGTAGGGTCTGGCGAAGCACACGTCGTAGTCAGAAGCCCTGGTCAGTAGTTCTCTGCAGCCCTCCTCACCGTACTCCCCTTTGCTGCATACGACACTGGCGTACGACCAGCCGAACTCCCTGCGTCAGGATAACACAGTTAGTCAGTAACTTCACTTACGTACAGGTACACATTAATAAGGTTACCCAAATTATGATAGTAACATACAGTGGCGATTATGCTATAAGGATTCTAATTGATTCTAGAACCTCGTTCGTTATAGCATTCGTTCGTTATAGGGGGTAATTCGTTCCACGCCCCCAAATACAACCACTTAAAAATGAAAAATATAATATAAAAACTGTAAAAAAAAAAAAAAAGCGCATGAATGCGCATTTAAACTTCCGAAATAAAGAATTTCATCAATACTTGTAATAAAAAATAATAAATTAGTACAAAAAAAATAAAATAAATAAAAAATACTGTAGTTTATCCTAGCGTAGTGTTGTTAAAACAATGTAATATATGACCGGAGAAATATGGTATCAGGTGGCCCACTGACACGCAACATCCCCCCCTGCCTCTCCTTCAGAGTGTAGGCTCTGTACTCTCACTTCAGGATGCGCAGGATAGGTGTAAAGACTTACTTCAGGATGCGCAGGATAGGTGTAAAGACTTACTTCAGGATGCGCAGGATAGGTGTAAAGACTTACTTCAGGATGCGCAGGATAGGTGTAAAGACTTACTTGAGGATGCGCAGGATAGCTTCAACTTGAGTGGAGTCTGAGGGGACGGTGCGCAGGAAGAACGGGTAGCGCTCACGGTCACTGAGGGATGCTGAGGTGCTCTGGTAGCTGATCTGTGGCATCTCTATAACCCTCAGCACACTCGCCATCTAAACCACCAGGATTATTATTATTATTATTATTATTATTATTATTATTATTATTATTATTATTATTATTATTATTATTATTACTGTTATTATTATCATCATCATCATATTCCATTAAACATCAAACTCGTATTGGTCATTTAGTGAAGTCATGGAGGCTCGATCCTCCGTCTCCTGACTGACTCCTGACAGGATCTAGTGAGGGTGTGAATCGAACACGAGGACTGCAGACACAGACACAGCAGTGCCACAGGACCAGACATAACCCTGGATTTTTTTTTTCAACGGAAGTTCTACAAGAGTGGGGAAAATCTCTAAATTTTGACTCTAGAAAACGTGAAATGCAGTTTTGAAAACAGGTTGGACCGTTATCTGAGTGGAAATGTAGGACCTGCCTAGCATGGGCCAGTAGACCTACCCGTAGCTCGGTCGCTAGCGCACTCAGCACACAGTGAGGTCCGTGGTTCGATCCCCGGTACGTGTGGAAACATTAGAACGTGTTTCCTTAAGACACCTGCTGTCACTGTTAACCTAGCAGTAAAACAGGTACCTGGGTGTTAGTCGACTGGTGTGGGTCGCATCCTGGAGTTTACATGGAGTAAACTGGGAACAAAATTGACCTCATTTGCCCCGAAAGGCTCTGAATAACCAGGGGCTTTCTATATAAGTATGGCAGTAATGTCAGCTAGGTCTGTATACCTTTTATCATGTACTGGTAGAAATAAAGAATATTATTATTATTACCGTAGTGCTCCACTCTTTCTATGACCTGAGGGAAGACTAGGGGTGACCTACTGCCGACCTGTGACCTACCTGGACTGAGACGGAAGAATGCTGACCACCAATAACGCCCACCACCTTGTCGAACTGACCGTCCCTGAAGGTGGGAGAAGATCCGTCCCCACAAGTGAACTCTGGTTTGTGGTGTTTGTTGTGACCCGCCAGGAAACCTGCGGCAAGAACCACCATGTATCAGTGGTCACAGGCAACGAAGGCACCCGTATATAAAGGGCCAGAAAGAAATAGGGAGGCAGCCTTATCCAGGATGACGTAAGATAGGGACGCCCTTATCCAGGATGACGTCAGATAGGGACGCCCTTATCCAGGATGACGTCAGATAGGGACGTCCTTATGTAGGTCACAAGGGATACGGGGACATTGTGGTACAAGGTCCCCGTGACAGAAACTACTGAACAAGGGAACACAGGGTCAGAGTGGATCACATAATTACTCAGTGAATCATAGTTCACCATACACTGTCACTCCATACATTATACTCACCATACATTGTCACTCAATACATTATACTCACCATACACTGTCAATACATTATACCCATCACCACCCCTTCACTAAGCACAACTTATCCAGGTCTTCCTGGAGCTCCTAGTGTCCTCATTCGAATTTATTTGACGGTCGGTTTCAGTCACTGGCAAAAGTATTTATCTCGCTATTTATTCCCTCGTCTATGTCATCTATGTATATGGTGAACAAGAAAGGGCCCGATACTGGCCCCTGTGGCACGCCGCTCGTGATACGTCTCTACACTGACTTCTCCCCATGTATGTAAACTCTGTTGAGGAAATAGACACGTGTACAATACCTGGGTATTTGAAGACTTGTTGTCAGTACAGAGATGATATATGAAGACAGTAGAAAATGAGGTAATCAGTCCCTCAGTCTTGCTAAAATATACACCGAACGTAATGGAGGTTGTTGCCTAACTGGCATCAACACCTCCATCCAGGAGAAAATTCTGTGTACCGCTTACTGTCTTTAAGAGTCTCCTGTGTGGAACTGTATTAAAGGTCTTACTGAAGCCCATATACACAACACCGTATTCATTATCATGATCTACTGACTACAATATCTTAGTGAAACAAAGTCTGTAAATTTAAAAGGAAGGAACGCCCCTTTGAAAGAGCTTGCTGAGGCTTGTAAATAAAGTTATATCTCTCAGTGTAGCTTCGATTTGCTTCTAGAGTTATTGATTCTATGAATTTTCCCACAATGGAGGTTAAGGTGAATAGTCTATGTTTCGAAAGTAAGGACCTATTTCCCACTTTGTGTATAGGCATCACAATTGTCACTTTCCACTTATGAGGTACGATGGCAGTTTGTAGTGAAGACTCGCTAAAGGTTTGTAAGTTCCTCCTTGAAAGTAGTTCATCACCAGGGCTCTGTGATTGGTTTAGTTTTAATTTACGAACGTGGTTGTCTGAGAACCATCTCACTAGTGGCTTTATCGTACACGACTTATTTTCCTCCTAACCTAACTTTTATTTATTTCTGGAATTTCGCTAGCATCTTCCTGCGGGGAAAACACGGAGGAAATAAGTAAGATCGTAAACATTTTAAGTAGGCTTCTCTTCTTCCTAATCTTACTCCCATATACACGAAAAAAATCTTTTGGGTTGGTCTTCGATTTCCTTGCTTCTTTAATTTCATAATATTGTTTGGGTTCATCTTATTCCATTTTTTTCGTTTCTGTCTAATTAAACATATTGATTCCTTAAGTGTATCTTCTCTATTGTCTCTCTTTTTAACTTATTAGATATTTTAATCTATTGTGCATTCATTTGGGAGCTTTTTTTGTTTGGAGGAGAACCTCGACCGTCCTGATCCACACGACGAACTCCAGTCATAGTTGAGGCACTGTGAGAGGAGAGGGGTGCCTCGTATGCGGGGAAGGGGGTGCCTCGTATTAGAGAGATGGGTGTTCTTATTATGAGAAAGGAAGGCAACTAGAGAGACAAAGCCACGACTAAGATTCGTATTAGGAAAGTTGTATATAAAGGAAGCTTCAACAAGACGGCGTCTGTGAAGCCTAGAAGAAAGGTAGACAGTTTTAGCAGAGGACCAGTTAACAGGATGACTGTGATCTCTAACATGGCAGAAAAGCAGTGTTAGCGTTGGCAAGTCTAACACTTCTGTTGTGCTCTTTACACAACCCGCACATTGGAAAGAGGAGCTTACGACGACGTTTCGGTCCAATTTGGACCATTTAAAAGTCACACTAACACAAAAGAGTGAGGGAGACAATCACAGAATTGTGCATTTTTTGTTCTTTGTGCTCTTTAAGTCTGTCAGAAAGAGAATGAGCAGCTTCAGCACAGTGCTGGAGAGGACAAGAGGAGCAAGAGTTGGACCAGACACAGGAAGCGTCAGTGACACGAGGGGAAGCATGAGCTAGTTCACTACGAACAATATATTAGTATGAGGGAAAGCAAGTTGGTTATCTAGAGGATGGGAAGTGCCACTAAGGACGGGAAAGAAAAAAATATTAACTAGATTACTACGAAGGACGTCAGTTCGACGAGAAGTGAGTTTGATATCTAAATAGAAGGAGGGCAAAGAACAGGAGATTTCACAGTAGTATGTTAGGAGAGAAGAAGGTCCGTATAGCACACTAGAAGGAAGAGTGCGTGAAATCGGAAGAATAGCCAAGACGAGAGAACAAGACGAGAGAACACACTGCGAGGAGCTGTGTGCAGAGGCAAATTTATTAGGAAAACATTTTAATCCTTGCCAAAACTGGAGAATGACTCATTCGATCGGCTTCACATTCTCACCACTGGAGTGGTGTTTTTGTCAGTGCATTGGTCCATGTTAATGAGTACCATAATAAGCCCCAATTAGCCAATTTTTATTGGATGAGATAGTGATGTTCATCAATATTCAGGAACTAAAGAATGCTCTATTCGATCGGCTTCAGATTATTAATGATGCTGCATCCTGGGAGAAGATGGATGATAACCCGCTAAGTCTTGGTGCAAATTCAAAATTTGGCTGAATCTGTTAAAGAAACAAATGTTGAAATCGTTGGGATAAGATTAGTTACTGCGGAATGCTCTTTACGACTGGCTTCAAACTTTCTTTGTTGGTGAGCTTTATTAATGGAAAGCTTGGTGTTCAGCTTGAGCTGTGTCAATTTCCGCTTTGTCAATTCTGTTTTCTTCACCCTCTTCCCCCCTTCCCACATTGAACTCGGATCCTTCGATTGTGAGCCGTACGTACTAACAGTGAGTTACGAGGGAACTTTCCGCTCTGTGTAGAGCTTTATGCAACTCTATCTGACTTGATAAAGCTCCACGCAGAGCGAAATGTTGTCACAATAACAACTCGAGAAACATTGTGAGGAAGAGAAGTAGACATTAAGAGAGCGAGAGAGAGAGAGAGAGAGAGAGAGAGAGAGAGATAGAGTTTAAAGACACGTAAACAAACACAAAGACATTTATTAGAAAACGTTTCGGTCCTGGGACCTAGATCACTTCTAGAAGTGATCAAGGTCCCAGGTGTCTTTCTGAACCAATTCGTCGGTACCTATTACCAAGGTTAATACCGGAGACAGACATAAAATAGGTACCTTTAATGAAGCCTAGGGTCTGGGTGAGCGCGACGGTGGGATGGCCGCACGAGTCCATGGCCAGGGTGCCCAGGGTGATACCCGGCAGCAGCTCCGGTGTGGCGTTGATCTCGTCCAGCGTGAAGAGTAGAGCTTCCAGCGCCTGGATCCCGTCGCCATCCTGAGGTGCCGCCACAACCATGGAAGATCAGCGATGTTGTTAGGTTAGATGGTGGGGGGGGAGGGTGTTCACGCCCTACAATGATGTGTGCACCTCCACTGTGTTGTGTGCACCTCCCCTGTGTTGTGTGCACCTTCCCTGTGTTGTATGCACCTCCCATGCCTTGTGTGCTCCTCTCCTTGTGCTGTGTGCACCTCTCCTGTGTTGTTTGCACCTCCCCTTTGTTGTGTGCACCTCCCCTGTGTTGTGTGCTCCTCTCCTGTGTTGTGTGTACCTCCCTGTGTTGTGTGCACCTCTCCTGTGTTGTGTGCACGTCCCCTTTGTTGTGTGCACCTCCCCTGTGTTGTGTGCACCACCCCTGTGTTGTATGCACCTCCCCTGTGTTGTGTGTTCCTCCCCTGTGTTGTATGCACCTCCCCTGTGTTGTGTGCACCTCTCTTGTGTTGTGTGTTCCTCTCCTGTGTTGTGTGTACCTCCCTGTGTTGTGTGCACCTCTCTTGTGTTGTGTACACATCCCCTGTGTTGTGTGCACCTCTCCTGTGTTGTTTGCACCTCTCCTGTGTTGTGTGCACCTACCCTGTGTTGTGTGCACCTCTCCTGTGTTGTGTGCACCTCCCCTGTGTTGTGTGCACCTCTCCTGTGTTGTGTGCTCCTCTCCTGTGTTGTGTGCTCCTCACCAGTGTTGTGTGCTCCTCTCCTGTGTTGTGTGTACCTCCCTGTATTGTGTGCACCTCTTCTGTGTTGTGTGCACCTCTCCTGTGTTGTGTGCACCTCCTGTGTTGTGTGCACCTCCTGTGTTGTGTGCACCTCCTGTGTTGTGTGCACCTCTCCTGTGTTGTGTGCACCTCCTGTGTTGTGTGCACCTCCTGTGTTGTGTGCACCTCCTGTGTTGTGTGCACCTCCTGTGTTGTGTGCACCTCCTGTGTTGTGTGCACCTCCTGTGTTGTGTGCACCTCCTGTGTTGTGTGCCCTCCTGTGTTGTGTGCACCTCTTCTTTGTCATATTAATAAATAAAATGTAACACATTTCAACAATGTCTTCGCAAAAGTTTATTATAACATGCTAGTGGTGCACCTAGGTGGTGGTAGTTGTGACTCACCATGAGTGTGGTGCACCTAGGTGGTGGTAGTTGTGACTCACCATGAGTGTGGTGCACCTAGGTGGTGGTAGTTGTGACTCACCATGAGTGTGGTGCACCTAGGTGGTGGTAGTTGTGACTCACCATGAGTGTGGTGCACCTAGGTGGTGGTAGTTGTGACTCACCATGAGTGTGGTGCACCTAGGTGGTGGTAGTTGTGACTCACCATGAGTGTGGTGCACCTAGGTGGTGGTAGTTGTGACTCACCATGAGTGTGGTGCACCTAGGTGGTGGTAGTTGTGACTCACCATGAGTGGGTGCACCTAGGTGGTGGTAGTTGTGACTCACCATGAGTGTGGTGCACCTAGGTGGTGGTAGTTGTGACTCACCATGAGTGTGGTGCACCTAGGTGGTGGTAGTTGTGACTCACCATGAGTGTGGTGCACCTAGGTGGTGGTAGTTGTGACTCACCATGAGTGTGGTGCACCTAGGTGGTGGTAGTTGTGACTCACCATGAGTGTGGTGCACCTAGGTGGTGGTAGTTGTGACTCACCATGAGTGTGGTGCACCTAGGTGGTGGTAGTTGTGACTCACCATGAGTGTGGTGCACCTAGGTGGTGGTAGTTGTGACTCACCATGAGTGTGGTGCACCTAGGTGGTGGTAGTTGTGACTCACCATGAGTGTGGTGCACCTAGGTGGTGGTAGTGTGACTCACCATAAGTGTGGTGCACCTAGGTGGTGGTAGTTGTGACTCACCATAAGTGTGGTGCACCTAGGTGGTGGTAGTTGTGACTCACCATGAGTGTGGTGCACCTAGGTGGTGGTAGCTGTGACTCACCATAAGTGTGGCACACCTAGGTGGTGGTAGTTGTGACTCACCATGAGTGTGGTGCACCTAGGTGGTGGTAGTTGTGACTCACCATGAGTGTGGTACACCTAGGTGGTGGTAGTTGTGACTCACCATGAGTGTGGTGCACCTAGGTGGTGGTAGTTGTGACTCACCATGAGTGTGGTGCACCTAGGTGGTGGTAGTTGTGACTCACCATGAGTGAGGTGCACCTAGGTGGTGGTAGTTGTGACTCACCATGAGTGTGGTGCACCTAGGTGGTGGTAGTTGTGACTCACCATGAGTGTGGTGCACCTAGGTGGTGGTAGTTGTGACTCACCATGAGTGTGGTACACCTAGGTGGTGGTAGTTGTGACTCACCATGAGTGTGGTGCACCTAGGTGGTGGTAGTTGTGACTCACCATGAGTGTGGTACACCTAGGTGGTGGTAGTTGTGACTCACCATGAGTGAGGTGCACCTAGGTCGTGGTAGTTGTGACTCACCATGAGTGTGGTGCACCTAGGTGGTGGTAGTTGTGACTCACCATTAGTGTGGTACACCTAGGTGGTGGTAGTTGTGACTCACCATGAGTGAGGTGCACCTAGGTCGTGGTAGTTGTGACTCACCATGAGTGAGTTGCACCTAGGTGGTGGTAATTGTGACTCAATTTGAGTGTGGTGCACCTAGGTGGTGGTAGTTGTGACTCACCAAGAGTGTGGCGCACCTAGGTGGTGGTAGTTGTGACTCACCATGAGTGTGGTGCACCTAGGTGGTGGTAGTTGTGACTCACCATGAGTGTGGTGCACCTAGGTGGTGGTAGTTGTGACTCACCATGAGTGTGGTGCACCTAGGGGTGGTATCAGTATCCTTGGTGCTGGGGTGTATGGGGAAGAGTGCACCTAGGAGCACCGTAGCGTTCCCAGGGTACACCATAGACACCTCCATGGTGGTGTTAGGGGAGGTGGGAGTGTCCTCCCCGCCCACGCCCTCCAGCACAGCCCATCCCACGCCCACTGTCACCACCACCACCGCCGCCCTCAGCATCACGCCCACCTCCTTTACAAAAAAGAGAATGTTATTATTTGGTTTATCTCTTTTTAGTGTTATATTCAACAATATTTGTTTTAACGTTCAGTGTTAGGTTAGGTTAGGTTAGGTTTGGGCAGGTTAGGTTAGGTTAGGTTAGGTTTGGGCAGGTTAGGTTAGGTTAGGTTTGGGCAGGTTAGGTTAGGTTAGGTTAGGTTAGGTTTGGGCAGGTTAGGTTAGGTTAGGTTAGGTTAGGTTAGGTTCGGCAGGTTAGGTTAGGTTAGGTTGAGCAGGTTAGGTTAGGTTAGGTTAGGTTAGGAGGTTAGGTTCAGGTTGAGGTTAGGTTAGGTTGAGGTTAGGTTAGGTTAGGTTTGGGCAGGTTAGGTTAGGTTAGGTTGGCAGGTTAGGTTAGGTTAGGTTTGGGCAGGTTAGGTTAGGTTAGGTTAGGTTTGGGCAGGTTAGGTTAGGTTAGGTTTGAGCAGGTTAGGTTAGGTTAGGTTAGGTTAGGTTTGGGCAGGTTAGGTTAGGTTAGGTTCGAGCAGGTTAGGTTAGGTTAGGTTTGAGCAGGTTAGGTTAGGTTTGGGCAGGTTAGGTTAGGTTAGGTTTGGGCAGGTTAGGTTAGGTTTGGGCAGGTTAGGTTAGGTTAGGTTTGGGCAGGTTAGGTTAGGTTAGGTTTGAGCAGGTTAGGTTAGGTTAGGTTATGTTTGAGCAGGTTAGGTTAGGTTTGGTTTGGGCAGGTTAGGTTAGGTTAGGTTTGAGCAGGTTAGGTCAGGTTTGGGCAGGTTAGGTTAGGTTAGGTTTGAGCAGGTTAGGTTAGGTTAGGTTTGAGCAGGTTAGGTTATGTTTGAGCAGGTTAGGTTAGGTTTGGTTTGGGCAGGCTAGGTTAGGTTAGGTTTGAGCAGGTTAGGTTAGGTTTGGGCAGGTTAGGGTAGGTTAGGTTTGGGAAGGTTAGGTTAGGTTTGGGCAGGTTAGGTTAGGTTTGAGCAGGTTAGTTTTGAGCAGGTTAGATTAGGTTTGGGCAGGTTAGGTTAGGTTAGGTTAGGTTTGGGCAGGTTAGGTTAGGTTAGGTTTGGGCAGGTTAGGTTAGGTTAGGTTTGGGCAGGTTAGGTTAGGTTAGGTTATGTTTGAGCAGGTTAGGTTAGGTTTGGTTTGGGCAGGTTAGGTTAGGTTAGGTTTGAGCAGGTTAGGTTAGGTTTGGGCAGGTTAGGTTAGGTTAGGTTTGAGCAGGTTAGGTTAGGTTTGGGCAGGTTAGGGTAGGTTAGGTTTGGGCAGGTTAGGTTAGGTTTGGGCAGGTTAGGTTAAGTTAGGTTATGTTAGGTTAGGTTAGGATAGGTTAGGCTAGGTTAGGTTAGGTTTGGTTAGGTTAGGTTAGGTTAGGTTAGGTCAGGTTAGGTTAGGTTAAGTTAGGTTAGGTTTGGGCACGTTAGGTTTGGTTTGGGCACGTTAGGTTAGGTTTGGGCAGGTTATGTAAAATTATAAACACGTACATTTAATCTCAAATACAAGAAATATTTATAAAACCTCGGGACTAATTTAGATTTAGAAAGAATATAGGAAGTACTGGTTTGGTGATAGAGTTGTGGACGAGTGGAACAAACTCCCGAGTGACGTCATAACAGCGACACCTTTGGATAGCTTTAAAAATAAGTTGGACCAGAACATGAGTGGGTGTGGATGGGTGTGAGTTAGACCTGCCTTGCAAGGGCAAGAATGCCTGCTGCCGGGATCCTTCATGCTTATGTTCTTGCGATAAGTTTTATTTGGGTCAGTCAACCTTGGACTTGGTCACTGGCCTCGGGGGTCACACTTGGTCGACTAACAGAACCTTCATCTGCTGAAATGGTCTGACGCCAAACCAGTTCTGCCAGAAGGAGACAGAAACAAACAATGATGCTTTGACTCAGCCCAAATTAACACCACCGCACATTAACACAAGCGAGTCTGAAGAGAGAGAGAGAGAGAGAGAGAGAGAGAGGCGCAGCATCACACTCTCCGAGCCTCTCACCTACCACCTGCGTCGACCTGGCATAACAGGTCACCTGACCCTCACCCTCCATTCACCTCTGCTTCAGCTCAAGTACTGCCAGTAAGATATGACAAAACTGTTTTATCAGGGTCATAGATCAGCTGCTGTGTCTTTGACTTACACTGTATAGCAATTGTGTAACATCTGTAGAGATTAATGGTATAAAATATCATTTATCTCTACAGATGTTACTTTATCAAGTCACAAACAGATCTGTTTGTGACTTGATGAAGCCCACTGTGTGGGCGAAACGTACACTGTCAAAGTAGGGAGCTACACTGTAAATACATAGAGCTACACTGTCAAAATAGAGAACTACACTGTCAAATTAGGATAATAAATACACTGTGAAGATAGGGAGTTAAATTGTCAAAATCATCATTCATCTGTAAGTTTTTTACAGACGAATCTCCCACCAGCGTGGCCCTGACGGACTCTAGCTCAAGTCCCCTCAAAGCCGTCATCATGACTGGCGGGAGAGTCATCTGTAATAATTAACGTTTGTGGTCACAGTGGTGGCCCTTGCTAACCAGCTGGCAACAATAAGATTGTAGCCAGCTGGCTACAGTCTTACTGCAGCCAGCTGACCCAGTGGCTTACGCACTGGCCTGGAATTTTACGACTCAGTCGCCACGAGTTCTAGCTCCACCCGTACCCTGGTTTACTTTTATTTATAACTTGAGAACGCCTCATCCATCAAATTTCCTACAGTTAAGCTACTCAGTCTACAAATTGAAGCTAAATACTTATTTACCGACTTGTAATAATTATAACATGTGCCATTTTCCACTCTCTGATACCATGCCAGTTGATGCCGATCTTTTGAAGGGACTGTCTAATGATTGACCTGGAGGATACCTGGAGGGAATTTCTGGGGTCAACGCCCCCGCGCCCGGTCCCGACCAGGCCTCGTAGTGGATCAGGGCCTGATCAACCAGGCTGTTACTGCTGGCCGCACGTAAACCGACGTACGAGCCACAGCCCGACTGGTCAGGTACTGACTAAATTTAGGTGCTGGATATCTCAATACATTCCTTTAAAAGCATTGAAAACAGCTGGTCAGGACCTGTTGACAGTGCACCCTTCTGTGTGACTATCTGTCAGCTGACCAGTTACATAATAAGTGGCAGCTTATGTCCTCAAGAAAGTCGATCGACTCTTAGATTTCCTGTCCCATTCAATTGAGCTCGAGCTAAAGTCTATAGTTGCAACTTTATTTTCGCATCTCGATGTTACTGTCTGGGTTAGATCTGTACACCCTACCCGGGACTAGTGTCACACCCTACCCGGGACTAGTGTCACACCCTACCCGGGACTAGTGTCACACCCTACCCGGGACTAGTGTCACACCCTACCCGGGACTAGTGTCACACCCTACCCGGGACTAGTGTCACACCCTACCCGGGACTAGTGTCACACCCTACCCGGACTAGTGTCACACCTACCCGGGACTAGTGTCACACCCTACCCGGGACTAGTGTCACACCCTACCCGGGACTAGTGTCACACCCTACCCGGGACTAGTGTCACCCTACCCGACTAGTGTTACACCCTACCCGGGACTAGTGTCACACCCTACCCGGGACTAGTGTCACACCCTACCCGGGACTAGTGTTCACACCCTACCCGGGACTAGTGTCACACCCTACCCGGGACTAGTGTCACACCCTACCCGGGACTAGTGTCACACCCTACCCGGGACTAGTGTCACACCCTACCGGACTAGTGTCACACCCTACCCGGACTAGTGTCACACCCTGCCCGGGACTAGTGTCACACTCCTACCCGGGACTAGTGTCACACCCTACCCGGGACTAGTGTCACACCCTACCCGGGACTAGTGTCACACCCTACCCGGGACTAGTGTCACACCCTACCCGGGACTAGTGTCACACCCTACCCGGGACTAGTGTCACACCCTACCCGGGACTAGTGTCACACCCTACCCGGGACTAGTGTCACACCCTACCCGGGACTAGTGTCACACCCTACCCGGGACTAGTGTCACACCCTACCCGGGACTAGTGTCACACCCTACCCGGGACTAGTGTCACACCCTACCCGGGACTAGTGTCACACCCTACCCGGGACTAGTGTCACACCTACCCGGGACTAGTGTCACACCCTACCCGGGACTAGTGTCACACCCTACCCGGGACTAGTGTCACACCCTACCCGGGACTAGTGTCACACCCTACCCGGGACTAGTGTCACACCCTACCCGGGACTAGTGTCACACCCTACCGGGACTAGTGTCACACCCTACCCGGGACTAGTGTCACACCCTACCCGGGACTAGTGTCACACCCTACCCGGGACTAGTGTCACACCCTACCCGGGACTAGTGTCACACCCTACCCGGGACTAGTGTCACACCCTACCCGGGACTAGTGTCACACCCTACCCGGGACTAGTGTCACACCCTACCCGGGACTAGTGTCACACCCTACCCGGGACTAGTGTCACACCCTACCCGGGACTAGTGTCACACCCTACCCGGGACTAGTGTCACACCCTACCCGGGACTAGTGTCACACCCTACCCGGGACTAGTGTCACACCCTACCCGGGACTAGTGTCACACCCTACCCGGGACTAGTGTCACACCCTACCCGGGACTAGTGTCACACCCTACCCGGGACTAGTGTCACACCCTACCCGGGACTAGTGCCACACCCTACCCGGGACTAGTGCCACACCCTACCCGGGACTAGTGCCACACCCTACCCGGGACTAGTGTCACACCCTACCGGGACTAGTGTCACACTACCACTATACACCGGGCTAGGCACACCTACCGGGACTAGTGTCACACCCTACCCGGGACTAGTGTCACACCCTACCCAGTAACCGCAGCTACGTGAGTCTCAACTGCACTCGTCTTCCTGAAGATTAAGACACGTGTACAACAGTTGGGTATCTTTATTGTTGAAACCTTTCGCCTACACAGTAGGCTTCTTCAGTCACATACAAAGGCAGCAGTAATAATGAAATAAAGATGATTTAATCAGTCCCTCTGCCTGGAGAAGAGTTCAGCTCTATGAACCTGATGGACTCATTACCTCATGTTTACTTCACTACTACTGCTACTGCCTTTGTATGTGACTGAAGAAACCTACTGTGTAGGTGAAACGTCTCGTCAATAAAGAATCCCAGCTGTTGCACAGGTGTCTTAATTTTCAAATTGTCGGTATTTTATACCATTTTCAAGAACCCATCTTCCTGCTGCCGCTACCAGTGTCATGCAGCTGGCATGACCCTATTGTCCAAAATTTTGACTCGGGGTCCGAACATGCAATTAGCCTTAGCTCATCTGTTTTATTTCTTACGCTCCCAAAGTTTAGTATAATATATATTAGGGCAGTTATACACTCTGTCTCTGTCTGCGGACCAATTTATTTATTTTTATCCATAGTTTATGAGACATCACGTTTTCCGAGCGGCCTTGTACATGTTGCCAGTTCTTGCTTCTTCCGTCCCCAGTACTGCAACAACTTGGCTCTTTCCACACACCCGCATCTCTGTCTTCTGTCACTTTAAAGTTCTACTAAGCACAGTAATGACTCCTGCCACTGGGCTGCACAACACTGTCACACCATGTGTGTCATCCCATGCTAATATATCACATTTGCCACAGAAATGGTCCCAGTTGTCAGGGAATGGAATTCCGAGTTTTTATGGTACCTTTGTAGCCAGCAGTTAACATCCATTGCCCTAGACAACTCTCTCTTGCCCATTGCTTTTCAAGACAATATGCTACATGTGATCGGAATTCCTCCCGATCATGTGTATATATATATATATATATATATATATATATATATATACCAATAGGTATGTTTTATTACATAATATGGTACAAAAGATTTGAGAGATACATTGTTGATATAAAGATGGCATATACAGTACACGAGGTGAGAGATACATGTCTAGTACATATTGTTACATCTTTGTCACTGATTATAATGCGAAAATCTCATCCAGCTCTTCCGAGCTGGTGCGCGTGCCCAGAATACAGCATGCATTACCCCTCTGAACAGAAGCGCTGAGTCGCTGGAACAGAAAACTAGCTGCCCTGGGATCCCTAGTTACCCTGTTGAGTCTTTTGCCCAGCTCCTTGAGGAACTTAGATGCACTCTTTCCCCATGAGCCAAGGGTCTCTGAGCCTATGGGAACAAACATATAATGATGGGCAAGTTCTCCATATTTTCTCGACTTCTGGGACTCCCTGAAGGTGGCAGCAGCCCCTCCTTCCTCCCTGGTGTACTGGAGATAGGTATCAGCCAAGGTAGATGCACATGTGTAGTCCCACACCACCTGCTTGCCGTCTGTCCAGGCTTGAAGGGTGATACCATCTGGACGCTTTTGGTTGCCATCAGATCTGCATAGTTGGGGTGGTTCCCTTACTGCTGGGCATCCGGCTGTTGTGAGGCTCCTCTTGATAATGTTATTAACCTCTTCATGTCTTGCAATCTTTCCCTCGGATTTACGACACACAAGACCATGGTACCCGAATCGGTCTGCTGCTTCACTGCCACAAATATATATATATATATGATTCATCGAGTGTATATGCATACAACGTATTGTCGTAATTCTACCAACTTTAATACAATAATTCATCATGTATGTGTATGCATGAACACACTGTATTCATCATGTATGTGTATACATGAACACACTGTATTCATCATGTATGTGTATACATGAACACACTGTATTCATCATGTATGTGTATACACGCACACACACACTGTATTCATCATGTATGTGTATACACGCACACACACACTGTATTCATCATGTATGTGTATACATACACACACACTGTATTCATCATGTATGTGTATACATGCCCACACACTGTATTCATCATGTATGTGTATACACGCACACACACACTGTATTCCTCATGTATGTGTATACATGCACACACACACTGTATTCATCATGTATGTGTATACACGCACACACACACTGTATTCCTCATGTATGTGTATACATGCACACACACTGTATTCATCATGTATGTGTATACATGCACACACACTGTATTCATCATGTATGTGTATACACGCACACACACACTGTATTCATCATGTATGTGTATACATGCACACACACTGTATTCATCATGTGTATACACGCACACACACACTGTATTCATCATGCATGTGTATACACGCACACACACACACTGTATTCATCATGTATGTGTATACATGCACACACACACTGTATTCCTCATGTATGTGTATACATGCACACACACTGTATTCATCATGTATGTGTATACACGCACACACACACTGTATTCATCATGTATGTGTATACACGCACACACACACTGTATTCCTCATGTATGTGTATACACGCACACACACACTGTATTCATCATGTATGTGTATACATGCACACACACACACTGTATTCATCATGTATGTGTATACACGCACACACACACTGTATTCATCATGTATGTGTATACATGCACACACACACACTGTATTCATCATGTATGTGTATACATGCACACACACACACTGTATTCATCATGTATGTGTATACATGCACACACACACACTGTATTCATCATGTATGTGTATACACGCACACACACACTGTATTCATCATGTATGTGTATACATGCACACACACACACTGTATTCATCATGTATGTGTATACATGCACACACACACACTGTATTCATCATGTATGTGTATACATGCACACACACACTGTATTCATCATGTATGTGTATACACGCACACACACACTGTATTCATCATGTATGTGTATACATGCACACACACACTGTATTCATCATGTATGTGTATACACGCACACACACACTGTATTCATCATGTATGTGTATACACGCACACACACACTGTATTCATCATGTATGTGTATACATGCACACACACACTGTATTCATCATGTATGTGTATACATGCACACACACACTGTATTCATCATGTATGTGTATACACACACACACACTGTATTCATCATGTATGTGTATACATACACACACACTGTATTCATCATGTATGTGTATACATGCACACACACACTGTATTCATCATGTATGTGTATACACACACACTGTATTCATCATGTATGTGTATACATGCACACACACACTGTATTCATCATGTATGTGTATACACACACACACACTGTATTCATCATGTATGTGTATACATGCACACACACACTGTATTCATCATGTATGTGTATACATGCACACACACTGTATTCATCATGTATGTGTATACATGCACACACACACTGTATTCATCATGTATGTGTATACATGCACACACACTGTATTCATCATGTATGTGTATACACACACACTGTATTCATCGTCCTGGTTATCCAGTTCTTCTCTACGTCTGTCTTATGACTGTGAGACGTCAGCTGTGCGTCACGACGTAGCGCAGAACCCGAGCTTTCTTATTATCCGTTGTTCCCGGAAGAACACTCAATGAATCACCTGTGTTACCTGCCCTCACCTTGCAGCACCTCCTGACGTCACCACCTACCTACCCACCCACCTACCTTCTCACCTACTTACACCCCCTTACATATGTGCTCCTAGCTAGCCAGCAGTTATAATTGCCCATTCCACTTGTATAATAGTGGTGATTGTTATTGGTGGTAGGTGCGAAGGTTCTCGTCGTACGTCTGACACCTCGTTTACACTGACACTGTCGTACAGGAGAAAATATTCGCTTTTTATAGGTTAGGGGAGAGACACGGAAGTGAATTATACCTGAGGAATGTGTGGAATGTTATGTGTGTGTGTTTATTGTTGTACAGGTGTTGTGTGGTGTCTTACAGGTGTTGTGTATGTTGTACAGGTGTTGTGTGTGTTGTACAGGTGTTGTGTATGTTGTACAGGTGTTGTGCATGTTGTACAGGTGTTGTGTGTTGTACAGGTGTTGTGTGGTGTCTTACAGGTGTTGTGTATGTTGTACAGGTGTTGTGTGTGCTGCACAGGTGTTGTGTGTGTTGTACAGGTGTTGTGTGTGTTGTACAGGTGTTGTGTATGTTGTACAGGTGTTGTGCATGTTGTACAGGTGTTGTGTGTTGTACAGGTGTTGTGTGCGCGTCTTAAATATTTTGTGTGTTGTTATGCAGATGTTGTGTGTGTCTTGCAGGTGTTGTGTGTGTCTTGCAGGTGTTGTTTGTGTCTTGCAGGTGTTGTGTATGTCTTGCAGGTGTTGTGTGTGTCTTACAGTGTCGTATGTGTGTTGTTGCATAGATACTGTGAGTGTTTGTTGTACAGGTGTCGTGTGCATGTTGTTGTACAGATGCTGAGTGTGTTGGTCATACAGGTGTTTTATGTGTGTGTGTGTGTAAACATCCTGACAGCTGGTAATTCCCACTTAACATTCTCTCTCATGCTCTAGTTTACTGTCATTCTAACACGTTCACAACTGAAAGTTTTCAAACATTCAGTTGTGAACGTTCATTGTTCTGTTAAGGTAAGCTTAGACTAGATTATGTTAGGTTGGGTTAGTGTGGGGGTCACACCTTCCCGTGGAACGAGTGTCAGGCTGGGTTAGTATCGGGGTCACACCTTCCCGTAGAACGTGTCATGTTGGGTTAGTGTGGGGGTCACACCTTCCCGTGGAACGAGTGTCAGGATGGGTTAGTATCTGGGTCACACCTTCCCGTGGAACGTGTGTCATGTTGGGGTCACACCTTCCCGTGGAAAGTGTGTCAGGTTGGGTTAGTATCGGGGTCACACCTTCCCGTGGAACGTGTGTCATGTTGGGGTCACACCTTCCCGTGGAACGTGTGTCAGGTTGGGTTAGTATCGGGGTCACACCTTTCCGTGGAACGTGTGTCAGGTTGGGTTAGTATCGGGGTCACACCTTCCCGTGGAACGTGTGTCAGGTTGGGTTAGTGTGGGGGTCACACCTTCCCGTGGAACGTGTGTCAGGCTGTTTTAGTGTGGGAGGGGTCACACCTTCCCGTGGAACGTGTGTCAAGCTGGGTTAGTGTCGGGGTCACACCTCCCCGTGGAACGTGTGGAACGTGTGTCAAGCTGGGTTAGTATCGGGGGTCACACCTTCCCTTGGAACGTGTGTCAAGCTGAGTTAGTATTGGGGTCACAGTTTACGTTCATTTGTGCATGAACGTCATTAGTGAAGGTGAGATGGTTCCTCACTGGCACTCTTACTCTCTGGCACTCTTACTCTCTGACACTCTTACTCTCTGGCACTCTTACTCTCTGACACTCTTACTCTCTAGCACTCTTACTCTCTGACACTCTTACTCTCTGTCACTCTTACTCTCTGGCACTCTTACTCTCTGGCACTCTTACTCTCTGGCACTCTTACTCTCTGACACGCTTACTCTCTGACACTCTTACTCTCTGGCACTCTTACTCTCTGACAGTCTTACTCTCTGACACTCTTACTCTCTGGCACTCTTACTCTTTGACACTCTTACACTCACTCTCACTCTCATTTTCACTTCCACTCATTCTTAATCACTCTTAATGCCTTAAACTCTTAACTCTATTTCCTTGTTTGTCTTCATCTCTCATTTTCTCTAAAAACAATTAACCATTATTAAAATAATAATAATAATAATAATAATAATAATAATAATAATAATAATAATAATAATAATAATAATAATAATAATAATAATAATAATAATAATATATTATTATTATTATTATTATTATTATTATTATTATTATTATTATTGTTGTTGTTGTTGTTGTTGTTGATGTTGTTGTTGTCACTGTACATTTAACGTCAATTCTAACACAATATTTTGGCTATTTAAGGTTGAAGAATCACATGATAAATAAATAAATATATATATATATATATATATATATATATATATATATATATATATATATATATATATATATATATATATATATATATATTTGCGTGAGAGTTTTCAGACTTTTTCGCTGGTGTTGAGGCTGGCTCTCTGGCAGCAGCGTCCAGCAGTAGTCGACCACACATCTGGTGGTCGGGTCTCCTCCCTGATGTGTCTTCTCCGGGATGACTGTGGGTGGGGGGAGGGGGTAGGTGGTTCTGTGCGTGTTGCAGCATCAGTAAGTTCTGACTTGGAGTCGGTGTCAGGGAATTAGTTAGAAACACAGGTTTTTATTTTTTTAAAAGCTGAACTGAAACCATTGTTGACGTCCAGTGTTTTCAGCCTTAGACACATTTGAATAGGCTTTCCATTACTGGTATTTAATATGCATGACACTGTATACATTCTGCAGTTGTATTTTTAAGTATATGCAGAGAACAGAGGCGTATACATTCTGGGAGTTGTATTTATAAGTATACGCAGTATATACACCTGGCTGGTGCATTTCTTACCATATATACCAGATATACATTAATGATTAAAATATTCTTGACTGGTAGTGTACAGGCGACATCCAGCCGTAACTACATCGTGTAGCAGACAGGAGTGAAACTTAATATTAAAAAAATATATATATATATTAGCCCAGTATATTCCCCTCCATACACTCACCTTCATGTTGATCAATGACTGTCTTGACCTCTGACCTCTGGTGGTCAACACTTGCTGCAATAATTCTTCCCGGATGTAATTCCCTGCTGGTCACAGTTGCATGTTGAATACTTGCAACACAATCTCACTTATTTCTGTCCTCAATGTTGGAGGTCACTGGCCCTTTTGAGCAAATTTCCAGGCAGTCTGAGCCTCAGTTTCGAGTCTCTGTCGAAACGTAGTGTTGTGATAAATACACAAGTTACTACAAGGAAATAAATATGGAAATAAATATATAGAAGACGAAAAAACACGGCAGTGAAAGTAAGAAATATAACCTGAGCCACTTTTATCTTTGTATTGTCACTGTGGTAATTGTTTTTGATATTCACAATCACGAGTTTTATTGTGATTTCTTACATATAGAAAACAATAATGACTATATGTGGAGGAATTGTTTACAGAGTGTGAGAGATTGTTTACAGAGTGTGAGAGATTGTTTACAGAGTGTGAGAGATTGTTTACAGAGTGTGATAGATTGTTTACAGAGTGTGAGAGATTGTTTACAGTGTGAGAGATTGTTTACAGAGTGTGAGAGATTGTTTACAGTGTGAGAGATTGTTTACAGTGTGAGAGATTGTTTACAGAGTGTGAGTGATTGTTTACAGAGTGTGAGAGATTATTTACAGTGTGAGAGATTGTTTACAGTGTGAGAGATTGTTTACAGAGTGTGAGAGATTGTTTACAGTGTGAGAGATTGTTTACAGAGTGTGAGAGATTGAGACGATGTGTGGTACACCATCAGTATTTATATGAGAGACTTCAGGTAACTGTACACTGTATATTGGTGAAGAATAAGGAATAATACTGTGACTGGTGTGACAACACTGTGACTGGTGGGACAACACTGTGACTGGTGGGACAACACTGTGACTGGTGTGACAACACTGTGACTGGTGGGACAACACTGTGACTGGTGGGACAACACTGTGACTGGTGGGACAACACTGTGACTGGTGGGACAACACTGTGACTGGGACAACACTGTGACTGGGACAACACTGTGGCTAGTGGGACAACACTGTGGCTGGTGGGACAACACTGTGACTGGGACAACACTGTGACTGGGACAACACTGTGGCTGGTGGGACAACACTGTGGCTGGTGGGACAACACTGTGACTGGTGGGACAACACTGTGACTGGGACAACACTGTGACTGGGACAACACTGTGGCTGGTGGGACAACACTGTGGCTGGTGGGACAACACTGTGGCTGGTGGGACAACACTGTGGCTGGTGGGACAACACTGTGACTGGTGGGACAACACTGTGACTGGTGGGACAACACTGTGACTGGTGGGACAACACTGTGGCTGGTGTGACAACACTGTGACTGGTGGGACAACACTGTGACTGGTGGGACAACACTGTGACTGGTGGGACAACACTGTGGCTGGTGTGACAACACGGTGGCTGGTGGGACAACACTGTGGCTGGTGTGACAACACTGTGACTGGTGGGACAACACTGTGACTGGTGGGACAACACTGTGACTGGTGGGACAACACTGTGACTGGTGGGACAACACTGTGACTGGTGGGACAACACTGTGACTGGTGGGACAACACTGTGACTGGTGGGACAACACTGTGACTGGTGGGACAACACTGTGACTGGGACAACACTGTGGCTGGTGGGACAACACTGTGGCTGGTGGGACAACACTGTGACTGGTGGGACAACACTGTGACTGGTGAGACAACACTGTGACTGGTGGGACAACACTGTGACTGGTGAGACAACACTGTGACTGGTGGGACAACACTGTGACTGGTGAGACAACACTGTGACTGGTGGGACAACACTGTGACTGGTGGGACAACACTGTGACTGGTGGGACAACACTGTGACTGGTGGGACAACACTGTGACTGGTGGGACAACACTGTGACTGGTGGGACAACACTGTGACTGGTGGGACAACACTGTGACTGGTGGGACAACACTGTGACTGGTGAGACAACACTGTGACTGGTGGGACAACACTGTGACTGGTGGGACAACACTGTGACTGGTGAGACAACACTGTGACTGGTGAGACAACACTGTGAGTGGTGGGACAACACTGTGACTGGTGGGACAACACTGTGACTGGTGGGACAACACTGTGACTGAATCAATTCACAAATATCCCAGATTTTCGAGGGAAAAGAAGCGAGGTTTCGGTCAGCACTGTGCCATCATCGGGTGAGTGCCATCACTTGCCTAACATCAGTGATCTCAAGCAACTGTGCCCACACCGCTGATGCGACGGTATTGACACCGTGTCAATCCAGTTTCCCGTCATTCTTGACACCTGAACTAAGTAATTAAACCACAAAAATAAAACACGCCACTTAACACTCGTAAAGACGAAATTCACTTAAAAAACGTCGAGAAAAAACGACTTCTTTATCATAAACAAATCACTCGCAAACTTTTCACCAGTCTCCAAACTGTGCGGCAGAGTATAGAACACACGCAACACCTCTAATAACACACGCAACACCACTAGATAGGATGCGCAACACCGTTGAATATACACAACACCTTCCCACCTGCGTAATACGCAGGAGAGGAACAGTGTGTTCGTGCTGACCAGAGAACTGACAGTGTCAGCAGTGGGAGTAGAATGGTTAGTGAGGGAGGGTAGGAGAGCTGGAGGGAGGGTAGGAGTGCTGGAGGGAGGGTAGGAGAGCTGGAGGGAGGGTAACAGCAAGACCGGACATCATACATGAGTCATTAAAAACATCTGTGACGTCAGACTTCCGGTGTTGTCCTTCCAGAACTAACGGATACTAAACCTTGTGAAATAATAATAATAATAATAATAATAATAATAATAATAATAATAATAATAATAATAATAATATTATTATTATTATTATTATTATTATTATTATTATTATTATTATTATTATTATTATTATTATTACATACAATGAGAGTTGTCACAGTTCTTGGTGGTAAACATCAAGTGAGTGTTTCACCCCCCTAAAAAACTCACTTATTAGAAGAAACTTATAAGGACGTTTCGGACCGTCTTGGAGCATTGTCAAGTCGGTCCAGGAGGAACCGAAACGTCACCACGAGTCTCCCGTTGTACGTGAAGGTTTTAAGTGAACTGTTAAAAGATAAGATAAGATATTGTTTGGATTTTTAACCCGGGAGGGTTAGCCACCAACGATACCCCAAGAAAGTCAGTGCCTCATCGAGGAACTGTTTGTCTTATTTCCATTGTGGTCCTTCAATCTTGTCCCCCAGGATGCCACCCACACCAGTCGACTAACACCCAGGTACCTACTTGCTTACTAGGTGTCAGGAAACATGTCTATTGTTTCCACCCAGCCGGGTGGGTACATTAGATGAAAGGAATCACAGCTTGTTATTGTAGATTCGCCGGTTCTGCCGGTCAGGGTCTTCTCCAGATGGTGACCCGACTATCAGGAATCATAGCGTAAACGAAGCACTGAAAGTTGTGGGAGTGTTAAGGAGAGTCCGTGGAAAGGATAAAAATAAGGTCTTACTGGTGTGAGACGCGGTCCTCAAGTCTTCAAGTGTCGCGGCCAGGAGATGGAGGCTGAAGGCTGGAGACTGGAGACTGGAGACTGGGGACTGGAGACTGGTGACTGGAGGGTGGAGACTGGAGACTGGAGGCTGGAGGCTGGAGGCTGGGGACTGGAGACTAGTGACTGGAGGGTGGAGACTGGAGACTGGAGGCTGGAAACTGGAGTCTGGAGGCTGGAGACTGGAGACTAGACACTAGAGACTGGAGGCTGGAGACTGAAGATTGGAGGCTGGAGACCGGACAGTGGAGACTGGACACTGGGAGCTGGAGGCTGGACACTGGAGGCTGGAGACTGGACACTGGACACTGGACACTGGAGACTGGAGACTGGAGGCTGGAGGCTGGAGACTGGAGTCTGGAGACTGGAGGCTGGAGACTGGGGACTGGAGACTGGTGACTGGAGGGTGGAGACTGGGGACTGGAGACTGGTGACTGGAGGGTGGAGACTGGAGACTGGAGACTGGAGGCTGGAGGCTGGAAACTGGAGTCTGGAGGCTGGAGACTGGAGACTAGACACTAGAGACTGGAGGCTGGAGACTTGAGATTGGAGGCTGGAGACCGGACAGTGGAGACTGGAGACTGGGGGCTGGAGACTGGACACTGGAGACTGGACACTGGAGACTGGACACTGGACACTGGACACTAGACACTGGAGACTGGACACTGGACACTGGACACTGGAGACTGGACACTGGACACTGGACACTGGACACTGGAGACAGCCGTGTTGTCGTGGTAGAGATCACTGTGTGGTACGACAGTATCACAGATAATAATGAGTCAAGAGATAAGCTGAAGTTTTATCGAAGCATATAAGTCATGGAACAAAGAAGACTATTTTGACATAGTTTCACCTTTGACAACGACACAGAATGATAGCTGAAACAGTGAATGATAGCTGGAACAGTGAAAGATAGCTGGAACAGTGAATGATAGCTGGAACAGTGAATGATAGCTGGAACAGTGAATGATAGCTGGAACAGTGAATGATAGCTGGAACAGTGAATGATAGCTGGAACAGTGAATGATAGCTGGAACAGTGAATGATAGCTGGAACAGTGAATGATAGCTGGAACAGTGAATGATAGCTGGAACAGTGAATGATAGCTGGAACAGTGAATGATAGCTGGAACAGTGAATGATAGCTGGAACAGTGAATGATAGCTGGAACAGTGAATGATAGCTGGAACAGTGAATGATAGCTGGAACAGTGAATGATAGCTGGAACAGTGAATGATAGCTGGAACAGTGAATGATAGCTGGAACAGTGAATGATAGCTGGAACAGAGAATGATTGCTGGAACAGTGAATGATAGCTGGAACAGTGAATGATATATGGAACAGTGAATGATAGCTGGAACAGTGAATGATAGCTGGAACAGTGAATGATAGCTGGAACAGTGAATGATAGCTGGAACAGTGAATGATAGCTGGAACAGTGAATGATAGATGGAACAGTGAATGATAGCTGGAACAGTGAATGATAGCTGGAACAGTGAATGATAGCTGGAACAGTGAATGATAGCTGGAACAGTGAATGATAGCTGGAACAGTGAATGATAGCTGGAACAGTGAATGATAGCTGGAACAGTGAATGATAGCTGGAACAGAGAATGATAGCTGGAACAGTGAATGATAGCTGGAACAGTGAATGATAGATGGAACAGTGAATGATAGCTGGAACAGTGAATGATAGCTGGAACAGTGAATGATAGCTGGAACAGTGAATGATAGCTGGAACAGTGAATGATAGCTGGAACAGTGAATGATAGCTGGAACAGTGAATGATAGCTGGAACAGTGAATTATAGCTGGAACAGAGAATGATAGCTGGAACAGTGAATGATAGCTGGAACAGTGAATGATAGCTGGAACAGAGAATGATAGCTGGAACAGTGAATGATAGCTGGAACAGTGAATGATAGCTGGAACAGAGAATGATAGCTGGAACAGTGAATGATAGCTGGAACAGTGAATGATAGCTGGAACAGTGAATGATAGCTGGAACAGAGAATGATAGCTGGAACAGTGAATGATAGCTGGAACAGTGAATGATAGCTGGAACAGAGAATGATAGCTGGAAAAGAGAATGATAGCTGGAACAGTGAATGATAGCTGGAACAGAGAATGGTAGCTGGAACAGTGAATGATAGCTGGAACAGAGAATGATAGCTGGAACAGTGAATGATAGCTGGAACAGTGAATGATAGCTGGAACAGTGAATGATAGCTGGAACACAGAATGATAGCTGGAAAAGAGAATGATAGCTGGAACAGTGAATGATAGCTGGAACAGAGAATGATAGCTGGAACAGAGAATGATAGCAGGAACAGAGAATGATAGCTGGAACAGAGAATGATAGCTGGAACAGAGAATGATAGCTGGAACAGAGAATGATAGCTGGAACAGAGAATGACAGCTGGAACAGAGAATGATAGCTGGAACAGAGAATGATAGCTGGAACAGTGAATGATAGCTGGAACAGTGAATGATAGCTGGAACAGAGAATGATAGCTGGAACAGTGAATGATAGCTGGAACAGTGAATGATAGATGGAACAGTGAATGATAGATGGAACAGAGAATGATAGCTGGAACAGAGAATGATAGCTGGAACAGTGAATGATAGCTGGAACAGAGAATGATAGCTGGAACAGAGAATGATAGCTGGAACAGAGAATGATAGCTGGAACAGTGAATGACAGCTGGAACAGAGAATGATAGCTGGAACAGAGAATGATAGCTGGAACAGTGAATGATAGCTGGAACAGAGAATGATAGCTGGAACAGAGAATGATAGCTGGAACAGAGAATGATAGCTGGAACAGTGAATGATAGCTGAACAGAGAATGACAGCTGGAACAGGAATGATAGCTGGAACAGGAATGATAGCTGGAACAGGAATGATAGCTGGAACAGAGAATGATAGCTGGAACAGGAATGATAGCTGGAACAGAGAATGATAGCTGGAACAGAGAATGATAGCTGGAACAGAGAATGATAGCTGGAACAGTGAATGATAGCTGGAACAGAGAATGATAGCTGGAACAGTGAATGATAGCTGGAACAGAGAATGATAGCTGGAACAGAGAATGATAGCTGGAACAGGAATGACAGCTGGAACAAGAGTGAGAATGACAGCTGGAACAGTGAATGATAGCTGGAACAGTGAATGATAGCTGGAACAGTGAATGATAGCTGGAACAGTGAATGATAGCTGGAACAGAGAATGAAGCTGGAACAGAGAATGATAGCTGGAACAGAGAATGATAGCTGGAACAGGAATGATAGCTGGAACAGTGAATGATAGCTGGAACAGTGAATGATAGCTGGAACAGGAATGATAGCTGGAACAGTGAATGATAGCTGGAACAGTGAATGACAGCTGGAACAGTGAATGACAGCTGGAACAGAGAATGATAGCTGGAACAGAGAATGATAGCTGGAACAGTGAATGATAGCTGGAACAGTGAATGATAGCTGGAACAGTGAATGATAGCTGGAACAGTGAATGATAGCTGGAACAGAGAATGATAGCTGGAACAGTGAATGATAGCTGGAACAGTGAATGATAGCTGGAACAGAGAATGATAGCTGGAACAGGAATGATAGCTGGAACAGAGAATGATAGCTGGAACAGTGAATGATAGCTGGAACAGTGAATGATAGCTGGAACAGGAATGATAGCTGGAACAGTGAATGATAGCTGGAACAGAGAATGATAGCTGGAACAGAGAATGATAGCTGGAACAGTGAATGATAGCTGGAACAGAGAATGATAGCTGGAACAGTGAATGATAGCTGGAACAGTGAATGATAGCTGGAACAGTGAATGATAGCTGGAACAGTGAATGATAGCTGGAACAGAGAATGATAGCTGGAACAGAGAATGATAGCTGGAACAGTGAATGATAGCTGGAACAGAGAATGATAGCTGGAACAGTGAATGATAGCTGGAACAGTGAATGATAGCTGGAACAGTGAATGATAGCTGGAACAGAGAATGATAGCTGGAACAGAGAATGATAGCTGGAACAGTGAATGATAGCTGGAACAGTGAATGATAGCTGGAACAGTGAATGACAGCTGGAACAGTGAATGATAGCTGGAACAGAGAATGATTAGCTGAACAGAGAATGATAGCTGGAACAGTGAATGATAGCTGGAACAGTGAATGATAGCTGGAACAGTGAATGATAGCTGGAACAGTGAATGATAGTGGAACAGGAATGATGAACAGTGAATGATAGCTGGAACAGTAGAATGATAGCTGGAACAGAGAATGATAGCTGGAACAGGAATAAGCTGAACAGTAATGATAGCTGGAACAATGATAACGGAGACAGATACTGGAACAGGAATGATAGCTGGAACATAATGCAGCTGGAACAGAGAATGACAGCTGGAACAGAGAATGATAGCTGGAACAGTGAATGATAGCTGGAACAGTGAATGACAGCTGGAACAGAGAATGACAGCTGGAACAGTGAATGACAGCTGGAACAGTGAATGATAGCTGGAACAGAGAATGATAGCTGGAACAGTGAATGATAGCTGGAACAGTGAATGATAGCTGGAACAGTGAATGACAGCTGGAACAGAGAATGACAGCTGGAACAGAGAATGATAGCTGGAACAGAGAATGATAGCTGGAACAGAGAATGATAGCTGGAACAGAGAATGATAGCTGGAACAGTGAATGATAGCTGGAACAGTTGCTAAGAGGGGAAGGTGCGACCTCTGTGGGAGGGTAACAGAGGCGATTTCTTCTATAACACCGAAGCAAGAAGGAAAAAAAATATATATAGTTAAATATTAACTATGATGTTGTGACGTGTAATAAATTATAACAAGCTATCAAGGCGGGTGCCATGATGCCGGAGAAGGGCTCTTGATCAAAGGAATTAAAGTTGCCATGCTGTTTCTTGTATCAAACCTGAGTGCCTCTCATTATCCAGGCACTATATTACACCTGTGGGTTTAGCGCTCCTCATAAACAACAACAACAACAACAATAATAATAATTATATTATTATTATTATCATTAATAATAATAATAATAATAATAAAATACTACTACTAACAATAAAATAATTATAATAATAATAATAATAATAAAATATTTATAATAATAAAATAATAATAATAATAATAATAATAATAATAATAATAATAATAATAATAATAATAATAATAATAATAATGAGAAATATTTAATTAAAGCCAGCCTACGCCACTAGTATTAGATTATTTATATTTAAGTATTAAGCCTGTGTAGACCTAGCCACAAAGTTACTATCATCTAACTGACAGCCTGAGAACTGTCTAAGCTGCCATCTTAACCTGCAACACTGGTTCTTAGCTCTGCAGGAAGAGAACCTCTGAAGCCGACGTAACTGACTGACAGCTTTCATCACAATTGGTGAGAGATTCATCCTGTGTGAGGGACTATGAAAGGGAAAACATAGCTGGCTCTTGTTCCCGCTGTCTAAGTAACAGCAGGGGTAGCAGCACCCTGATGGTGCTGCTACCCTGATGGTGCTGCTACCCTGCTGAGAGGGAGGGAGGGATGGAAGGTGTGAAGGAGGCTTCTCAGAGTTAGTAGCCTGAGCGCCAAGCAGAGTTTGACGTGCTGTTGGAGTGCTCTGACCAGGGGATTGGTTGTCAGTGAAACAGATACTGATGGTTAAAATATTCCTGACCAAATATACCAAAGATAGATAGATAGATAGAGAAGGGCGGGAGTATATACAGGTAAGGAGGGGGATTTTGATCTCTGAGAGAATTTTTTTTTCTCTCTCTTATTCCAAGTAAAATAGTGTGACGTCATATCCGGAGGCCATTTTCCAGAGTCATTCACACACACACACACACACACACACACACACACACACACACACACACGCACACACGCACAAACGCACACACACACACAACACACAACACACACACACACACATACACACACACACAACACACGCATACACACACACACACACACACAACACACACACACAACACACAACACACAACACACACACACACACACACAACACACACATACACACTCAACACACACACACAACACACACACACACACAACACACAACACACACACACATACACACACAACACACACATACACACACACACACAACACACACACACACAACACACAACACACATACACAACACACACACACACAAACACACATACATACATACACACACCTAGAAAGGAAGAAGCTTATACAGGATAACCAGCAAGGTTTCAGGGAGGGAAAATCCTGTGTCGTAAACCTACTGGAGTTTTACAGCAAGGTAACGGAAGTGAAGCATGGGAGAGAGGGGTGGGTAGAATGCATTTTCCTGGACTGTAAGAAAGCTTTCGACACAGTTCCACACAAGAGATTAGTGAAGAGGAGCAGACAGGAATAACAGGAAAGGCACTACAGTGGATCAGAGAATTCCTGACAGGAAGGAAACAACGAGTGATGGGACGTGACCAAGTGTCAGGGTGGGCGCCTGTGGCGAGTGGGATTCCACAAGGGTTAGTAGTAGGGCGGTGTTGTTTCTGGTATATGTGAATGACATGACGGAAGGGGTAGACTCAGAGGTGTCCCTGTCTGAAGACGATATGAAGCTAATGTGGAGAATTCAAGTAGGTGAGGATCAGGTAGAATTACAAAAGGATCTGGAGAGGCTGCAGGCCTGGTCCAGCAACTGACTCCTGGAGTTTAACCCCACAAAGTGCAAAGTTATGATGACTGGTGAAGGTCAAACAAGACCGCAGACAGAGTACAGGTTAGGGGGGCCAAAGACTACAAACCTCACTCAAGGAGCAGCAAGTAACTGCTGTTGCATCTGGGTGCCTGGCAAACCTAAGAACAGCGTTTAGACACCTGAGTAAGAAATAATTCAAGATTCTGTATACAGTGTACGTCAGGCCCATATTGGAGTATGCAGCACCAGTATGGAACCCCCACCTAGCCAAGCATGTCAAGAAACTAGAGAAAGCGCAAAGGTTTGCTACAAGACTAGTCCCTGAGCTGAGGGGTATGTCCTACGACGAGAGGTTAAGGGAAATCAACCTGTCAACACTAGAGAACAGAAGAGATAGGGGGGACATGATACCGACATATAAAATAATGAGAGGTATTGACAAGGTGGATAGGGACAGAATGTTCCAGAGATGCGACACAGCAACAAGGGGTCACAACTGGAAGTAGAAAACTCAGATGAGTCACACGGATGTTAGGAAGTATTTATTCAGCCATAGAGTTGTCAGGAAGTGCAACAGTCTGGAGAGTGATGTAGTGAAGACAAGATCCATACATAGCTTTAAGAAGAGGTATGATAAAGCTCATGGAGCAGGGAGTGGACTTAGTAGAGACCAGCAAAGAGGCGGGGCCAGGAGCTGTGAATCTACCCCTTGCAATCACAAACAGGTGAGTACACACACACACACACACATACACACAGCTTTAAGACACTATCTGACATTTGTATCCCACTGCTGCTTCTCACACCTTAGGCCAGGATAATAATAATTATTATTGACCACGATAATGATGATGATAATAATGATCATAATAGTAATAATAAAAATAATAATAATAATAATAATAATAATAATAATAATAATAATAATAATAATAATAGTATAATAACAACAATAATAATAATAATAATAATAATAATAATAATAATAATAATAAAAATAATAATATTATTATTAATAATAATAATAATAATAATAATAATAATAAATAATAATAATAATAATAATAACAGTATAATAACAACAACAATAATAATAATAATAATAATAATAATAATAATAATAATAACAGTATAATAACAACAACAATAATAATAATAATAATAATAATAATAATAGTATAATAACAACAATAATAATAATAATAATAACAATAACATGAACAACAGCAACAGTAATTACACTAAATAATTCAATAAAGAATAATAAGAATAATATAGATTTTAGAGATCAACAATGAATTGTGATGGGAAAGAAGTGTTGTTGTTGCGTCAACACAGTGTTGTTGTTGCGTCAACACAGTGTTGTTGTTGCGTCAACACAGTGTTGTTGTTGCGTCGTCAACACAGTGTTGTTGTTGCGTCGTCAACACAGTGTTGTTGCGTCGTCAACACAGTGTTGTTGTTGTTGCGTCGTCAACACAGTGTTGTTGCGTCGTCAACACAGTGTTGTTGTTGCATCGTCAACACAGTGTTGTTGTTGCGTCAACACAGTGTTGTTGTTGCGTCGTCAACACAATGTTGTTGTTGCGTCGTCAACACAGTGTTGTTGTTGCGTCGTCAACACAGTGTTGTTGTTGCGTCGTCAACACAGTGTTGTTGTTGCGTCAATACAGTGTTGTTGTTGCGTCGTCAACACAGTGTTGTTGTTGCGTCGTCAACACAGTGTTGTTGCGTCGTCAACACATTGTTGTTGTTGCGTCGTCAACACAGTGTTGTTGTTGCGTCGTCAACACAGTATTGTTGTTGTTGTTGTTGCGTCGTCAACACAGTATTGTTGTTGTTGTTGTTGTTGCGTCGTCAACACAGTGTTGTTGTTGCGTCGTCAACACAGTGTTGTTGTTGCATCGTCAACACAGTGTTGTTGTTGCGTCGTCAACACAGTGTTGTTGTTGCATCGTCAACACAGTGTTGTTGTTGCGTCATCAACACAGTGTTGTTGCATCGTCAACACAGTGTTGTTGTTGCGTCGTCAACACAGTGTTGTTGTTGCATCGTCAACACAGTGTTGTTGTTGCGTCGTCAACACAGTGTTGTTGTTGCGTCGTCAACACTGTTTTTGTTGTTGCGTCAACACAGTGTTGTTGTTGTTGCGTCAACACAGTGTTGTTGTTGTTGCGTCAACACAGTGTTGACAACGCTACGTTTATCTCTACAAGACAAACGTTAAGTTATTCTTCGTTACTCTTTTATTAATGTGTTGTGTACGCATACAAGTGATGTGTATGTTTGTGTGCGTGTGTGTGTGTGTTTGTGTATGTGTGTGTGTTTGTGTTGTGTGTGTGTATGTGTGTGTTTGTGTTGTGTGTGTGTGTATGTGTGTGTGTTTGTGTTGTGTGTGTATGTGGGATGATCATGCAACAAGTGCATGTGCTGTATAAGCAATTACATTAGTAATTATCGTAAGAGGGTGTAACGAGTCCACAAACTGACTGGAATTATCAATATATACCAGCCTTGCATACCAGCCTGGTATACCAGCCTGGTATACCAGGCTGGTATACCAGCCTGGTATTTGCTCATGCATCCAGTTGGTTATACCTCCTCAGATAAATGTTAATCAGCCTGTATAAAAGTTATGTTGTACCATGTTGTTGGTGTAGTCTCCATGTTGTGGTGTAGCATCCATGGGTTGTTGGTGTAGTCTCCATGTTGTTTGTGTAGTTCCATGTTGTTTGTGTAGTTCCATGTTGTGAGTGTTAGTCTCCATGTTGTGGTGTAAATCTCCATGTTGTGAGTGTAGTCTCACATGTTGTTGGTGTAGTCTCCATGTTGTTGGTGTAGTCCATGTTGTTGGTGTAGTCTCCATGTTGTTTGTGTAGTCTCCATGTTGTTGGTGTAGTCTCCATGTTGTGAGTGTAGTCTCCATGTTGTTGGTGTAGTCTCCATGTTGTGAGTGTAGTCTCCATGTTGTTGGTGTAGTCTCCATGTTGTTGGTGTAGTCTCCATGTTGTTGGTGTAGTCTCCATGTTGTTTGTGTAGTCTCCATGTTGTTTGTGTAGTCTCCATGTTGGTAGTTCCATGTTGAGTGTAGTCTCCATGTTGTTGTGTAGTCTCCATGTTGTGAGTGTAGTCTCCATGTTGTTTGTGTAGTCTCCATGTTGTTGTGTAGTCTCCATGTTGTTGGTGTAGTCTCCATGTTGTTTGTGTAGTCTCCATGTTGTTGGTGTAGTCTCCATGTTGTTGGTGTAGTCTCCATGTTGTGTGTGTAGTCTCCATGTTGTGTGTGTAGTCTCCATGTTGTTGTAGTCTCCATGTTGTGAGTGTAGTCTCCATGTTGTTTGTGTAGTCTCCATGTTGTTGTGTAGTCTCCATGTTGTGAGTGTAGTCTCCATGTTGTTGGTGTAGTCTCCATGTTGTGAGTGTAGTCTCCATGTTGTTTGTGTAGTCTCCATGTTGTGAGTGTAGTCTCCATGTTGTTGGTGGAGTCTCCATGTTGTGAGTGTAGTCTCCATGTTGTTGGTGTAGTCTCCATGTTGTTGTGTAGTCTCCATGTTGTTTGTG
Organism: Cherax destructor; assembly: GCA_009830355.1. Lineage (NCBI taxonomy): Eukaryota > Metazoa > Arthropoda > Malacostraca > Decapoda > Parastacidae > Cherax > Cherax destructor. The sequence goes on from WNWK01000706.1 coordinate 156,813, forward strand.
TAGTCTCCATGTTGTTGGTGTAGTCTCCATGTTGTTTGTGTAGTCTCCATGTTGTTTGTGTAGTCTCCATGTTGTGAGTGTAGTCTCCATGTTGTTGGTGTAGTCTCCATGTTGTGAGTGTAGTCTCCATGTTGTTGGGGTAGTTCCATGTTGTGAGTGTAGTCTCCATGTTGTTGTGTAGTCTCCATGTTGTTTGTGTAGTCTCCATGTTGTTTGTGTAGTCTCCATGTAGTGCTGTGTGTTGGGGTAGTCTCCATGTTGTGAGTGTAGTCTCCATGTTGTTGGTGTAGTCTCCATGTTGTAGTGTAGTCTCCATGTTGTTGTGTAGTCTCCATGTTGTTGGTGTAGTCTCCATGTTGTTGGTGTAGTCTCCATGTTGTTGGTGTAGTCTCCATGTTGTGGTGTAGTTCCATGTTGTTGTAGTCTCCATGTTGTGTGTAGTCTCCATGTTGTTGGTGTAGTCTCCATGTTGTTGTGTAGTCTCCATGTTGTTGGTGTAGTCTCCATGTTGTTTGTGTAGTCTCCATGTTGTGGTGTAGTCTCCATGTTGTGAGTGTAGTCTCCATGTTGTGAGTGTAGTCTCCATGTTGTGAGTGTAGTCTCCATGTTGTTTGTGTAGTCTCCATGTTGTTTGTGTAGTCTCCATGTTGTTGGTGTAGTCTCCATGTTGTTGGTGTAGTCTCCATGTTGTTGGTGTAGTCTCCATGTTGTTTGTGTAGTCTCCATGTTGTGAGTGTAGTCTCCATGTTGTGGTGTAGTCTCCATGTTGTGAGTGTAGTCTCCATGTTGTGGTGTAGTCTCCATGTTGTGGTGTAGTCTCCATGTTGTTTGTGTAGTCTCCATGTTGTGGTGTAGTCTCCATGTTGTTGGTGTAGTCTCCATGTTGTTGTGTAGTCTCCATGTTGTTTGTGTAGTCTCCATGTTGTTTGTGTAGTCTCCATGTTGTGAGTGTAGTCTCCATGTTGTTGGTGTAGTCTCCATGTTGTGAGTGTAGTCTCCATGTTGTTGGTGTAGTCTCCATGTTGTTGGTGTAGTCTCCATGTTGTGGTGTAGTCTCCATGTTGTGGTGTAGTCTCCATGTTGTTGGTGTAGTCTCCATGTTGTCAGTGTAGTCTCCATGTTGTTGGTGTAGTCTCCATGTTGTTTGTGTAGTCTCCATGTTGTTGGTGTAGTCTCCATGTTGTTGGTGTAGTCTCCATGTTGTGAGTGTAGTCTCCATGTTGTGGTGTAGTCTCCATGTTGTGTGTGTAGTCTCCATGTTGTGGGTGTAGTCACCATGCTGTGGTGTAGTCCCATGCTGTGTGTAGTAACCATGCTGTGGGTGTAGTCTCCATGTTGTGGTGTAGTCCCATGTGTTTGGTGTAGTCACCATGTTGTTGGTGTAGTCTCCATGTTGTGGTGTAGTCTCCATGTTGTGAGTGTAGTCTCCATGTTGTGAGTGTAGTCTCCATGTTGTGGGTGTAATCTCCATGTTGTGGGTGTAGTCACCATGCTGTGGGTGTAGTCACCATGCTGTGGGTGTAGTAACCATGCTGTGGGTGTATTCATCATGCTGTGGGTGTAGTCACCATGCTGTGGGTGTAGTCACCATGCTGTGGGTGTAGTCACCATGCTGTGGGTGTAGTCACCATGCTGTCGGTGTAGTCCCCATGCTGTGGGTGTAGTAACCATGCTGTGGGTGTAGTAACCATGCTGTGGGTGTATTCATCATGCTGTGGGTGTAGTCACCATGCTGTGGGTGTAGTCACCATGCTGTGGGTGTAGTCACCATGCTGTGGGTGTAGTCACCATGCTGTGGGTGTAGTCACCATGCTGTGGGTGTAGTCACCATGCTGTGGGTGTAGTCACCATGCTGTGGGTGTAGTCACCATGCTGTGGGTGTAGTCACCATGCTGTGGGTGTAGTCACCATGCTGTGGGTGTAGTCTGTGTGTTACTCTTGCCACTTATGATAAAGGACACAATGGATAAATTGATTATATAATAAATTTCATCTAATTTTACATCGCTGAATAAAATTACATGTTTTATATTATTTTATGACTTATTATATTAGCGTATGTATATGTGTAGGATGTAGCAGTGTATGTATATGTGTAGGATGTAGCAGTGTATGTATATGTGTAGGATGTAGCAGTGTATGTATATGTGTAGGATGTAGCAGTGTATGTATGTGTAGGATGTAGCAGTGTATGTATATGTGTAGGATGTAGCAGTGTATGTATATGTGTAGGATGTAGCAGTGTATGTATGTGTGTAGGATGTAGCAGTGTATGTATATGTGTAGGATGTAGCAGTGTATGTATGTGTGTAGGATGTAAAAGTGTATGTATGTGGTAGGATGTAGCAGTGTATGTATGTGGTAGGATGTAGCAGGTATGTGTGTGGAGGCAGTGTATGTATATGGTAGGATGTAGCAGTGTATGTATGTGTGTAGGATGTAGCAGTACTCACCTAATTGTACTCACCTAATTGTGGTTGCAGGGGTCGAGACTCAGCTCCTGGCCCCGCCTCTTCGCTGTCTGCTACTGGGTCTCTGCTCTCCCTGCTCCATGAGCTTTATCATACCTTGTCTTAAAACTGTGTATGGTTCCTGCCTCCACTATATCATTCTCTAGTCCATTCCACTTCCTGACTACTCTGTGGCTGAAGAAATGTTTCCTGACATCCCTTTGACTCATCTGAGTCTTCAGCTTCCAGTTGTGTCCCCTTGTTTCTGTGTTCCCTCTCTGAAACAACCTGTCACTATCTACCTTGTCAATTCCCCGCAGTATTTTGTATGTCGTTATCATGTCTCCTCTGACCCTTCTTTCCTCCAGTGTTGTTAGTCCTATTTCCCTCAGCCTTTCTTCATAAGACAGACCCCTGAGTTGTGGAACTAACCTTGTCGCAAACCTTGCACTTTCTCTAGTTTCTTGACGTGCTTGACCAGGTGTGGGTTCCAGACTGGTGCTGCATACTCTAGTATGGGCCTGACGTATACGGTATACAGTGTCTTGAACGATTCCTTGTTAAGGTAACGGAACGCTAATCTTAAGTTTGCCAGTCGCCCATATGCTGCCGCGGTTATCTGGTTGATGTGTGCTTCCGGAGACGTGCTTGGTGTTATACTCACCCCAAGGTCTTTCTCCTTTGTTGAGGTTTGTAGCCTTTGTCCACCTAGCCTGTACTCTGTCAGCGGTCTTCTTTGCCCTTCTCCGATCTTCATGACTTTGCATTTGGTGGGGTTAAATTCGAGAAGCCAGTTGCTAGACCAGATGTCAAGCTTGTCCAGGTCACTTTGAAGTCCTGCTTGGTCTTCATCCGATGTGATTCTCCTCATTAATTTCACATCATCTGCGAAAAGAGACACTTCTGAGTCTATCCCATCCGTCATGTCATTCACATATAGCAAGAATAGCACTGGTCCTAGGACTGACCCCTGCGGTACACCGCTCGTCACAGGCGCCCACTGTGATACCTCATCACGCACCATGACCCGTTGTTGCCTCCTGTGAGGTATTCCCTGATCCATTCCAGTGCCCTTCCTGTTATACACGCTTGGTCTTCCATCTTTTACTAATCTCATGTGAGGAACTGTGTCAAAGGCCTTCCTGCAGTCCAAGAAAATGCAGTCAACCCACCCTTCTCTCTCTTGCCTTACCTCTGTTACTTTATCATAGAACTCCAGGAGGTTTGTTACACAGGATTTGCCTTCCCTGAAACCGTGCTGTCTGGCGTTGATTAACCTGTTCTGCTCCAGATGCTCCACCATTCTTTTCTGATGATTTTCTCCAAGACTTTGCACACTATACATGTAAGTGACACCGGTCTGTAGTTTAGTGCCTCTTTTCTGTCTCCTTTTTAAAGATGGGGACTACGTTGGCCTTTTCCATATCTCAGGTAGCTGCCCAGTTTCAAGGGATGTGTTGAAAATTTTGGTAAGTGGCACACTCAGAACCTCAGCTCCTTCCCGAAGGACCCATGGTGAGATATTGTCCGGACCCATTGCCTTTGAGGTATCAAGGTCACTGAGTAACTGCTTCACCTCCCCTCAGATGTGTGTATACCTCAGCACTCGATACATCCTTGTTGGTGATGCACCCGTCCTGCTACCCACTGCCTCCTTCCTCCACTGTGAATACTTCCTAAACCTCGTTGAGCTCTCACATACCTCTTGATCATTACTTGGAGTTCCCCATCTTCCTCCTCAGCCTTATCACCTGATCCTTTACTGTTGTCTTCCTGATGTGGCTGCATCAGTTTGGTCAGACTTGACTTTCGATGCTATGTCGTTTCGACTGTCTGGGCCTCCTCCGTCCTGTGCATACTGTTTCTAGCTCTTCGACTAATCTCCTTGTTCGAAGAGCTAGAAACGAGTATGCACAGGAACTGGAGGAGGCCAGAAACAGTCGAAAACGACATAGCATCGAAAGTCAAGTCTGACCCGAAACTGATGTACAGCACATCAGAAGGAAGACAACAGTAAAGGATCAGGTGATAAGGCTGAGGAGGGAAGATGGGAATCACAAGGTAATGATCAAGAGGTATGTGGAGGAGCTCAACTCGAGGTATTGAGGGAAGTATTCACATGTGTGAGGATGAGGGAGTGGTTTGGATGTAGACAGGATGTGGGTGGATGTAACAAGGTATGTATGTGAGGATGTGAGTGTATGATGTGTGTAGGATGTAGCAGTGTATGTATGTGTGTAGGATGTAGCAGTGTATGTATGTGTAGGATGTAGCAACTATGTATGTGGTGCAGGATGTAGCAGTGTATGTATGTGTGTAGGATGTAGCATGTATGTGTGGATGTGCATGTAGGATGTGTAGGATGTAGTATGTATGTGGGTAGGATGTAGCAGTGTATGTATGTGGGTAGGATGTAGCAGTGTATGTATGTGTGTAGGATGTAGCAACTATGTATGTGGGTAGGATGTAGCAGTGTATGTATGTGTGTAGGATGTAGCAGTATGTATGTGGGTAGGATGTAGCAGTGTATGTATGTGTGTAGGATGTAGCAGTGTATGTATGTGTGTAGGATGTAGCAGTGTATGTATGTGTGTAGGATGTAGCAGTGTATGTATGTGGGTAGGATGTAGCAGTGTATGTATGTGGGTAGGATGTAGCAGTGTATGTATGTGTGTAGGATGTAGCAGTATGTATGTGTGTAGGATGTAGCATATGTATGTGTGTAGGATGTAGCAGTATGTATGTGTGTAGGATGTAGCAGTATGTATGTGGTAGGATGTAATGTATGTGTGTAGGATGTAGCAGTATGTGTATGATGTGATGTAGATGTGATGTAGCATATGTATGTGGTAGGATGTAGCAGTGTATGTATGTGTGTAGGATGTAGCAACTATGTATGTGTGTAGGATGTAGCAGTGTATGTATGTGGGTAGGATGTAGCAGTGTATGTATGTGTGTAGGATGTAGCAACTATGTATGTGTGTAGGATGTAGCAACTATGTATGTGTGTAGGATGTAGCAACTGTGTATGTGTGTAGGATGTAGCAACTATGTATGTGTGTAGGATGTAGCAACTGTGTATGTGTGTAGGATGTAGCAACTATGTATGTGTGTAGGATGTAGCAACTGTGTATGTGTGTAGGATGTAGCAACTATGTATGTGTGTAGGATGTAGCAACTGTGTATGTGGGTAGGATGTAGCAACTATGTATGTGAATAGGATGAAACAGCGTATGTATGTGGGTAGGATGTAGCAACTATGTATGTGGGTAGGATGTAGCAACTATGTATGTGGGTAGGATGTAGCAACTATGTATGTGTGTAGGATGTAGCAACTATGTATGTGGGTAGGATGTAGCAGCGTATGTATGTGGGTAGGATATAGCAGCGTATGTATGTGGGTAGGATGTAGCAACTATGTATGTGGTAGGATGTAGCAACTATGTATGTGGTAGGATGTAGCAACTATGTATGTGGTAGGATGTAGCAACTATGTATGTGGGTAGGATGTAGCAACTATGTATGTGGGTAGGATGTAGCAACTATGTATGTGGGTAGGATGTAGCAACTATGTATGTGGGTAGGATGTAGCAACTATGTATGTGGATAGGATGTAGCAATTATGTATGTGGGTAGGATGTAGCAGCGTATGTATGTGGGTAGGATGTAGCAGCGTATGTATGTGGGTAGGATGTAGCAGCTATGTATGTGGGTAGGATGTAGCAACTATGTATGTAGGTAGGATGTAGCAACTATGTATGTGGGTAGAATGTAGCAGCGTATGTATGTGGGGATGTAGCAACTATGTATGTGGGTAGGCTGTAGCAACTATGTATGTGGGTAGGCTGTAGCAACTATGTATGTGGGTAGGATGTAGCAACTATGTATGTAGGTAGGATGTAGCAACTATGTATGTAGGTAGGATGTAGCAACTATGTATGTAGGTAGGATGTAGCAACTATGTATGTGGGTAGAATGTAGCAGCGTATGTATGTGGGTAGGATGTAGAAACTATGTATGTGGGTAGGATGTAGCAACTATGTATGTGGGTAGGATGTAGCAGCATATGTATGTGGGTAGGATGTAGCAACTATGTATGTGGGTAGAATGTAGCAGTGTATGTATGTGGGTAGGATGTAGCAGCGTATGTATGTGGGTAGGATGTAGCAACTATGTATGTGGGTAGAATGTAGCAGTGTATGTATGTGGGTAGGATGTAGCAACTATGTATGTGGGTAGAATGTAGCAACTATGTATGTGGGTAGGATGTTTCACTGTTGGCGTCAGGGGTAAGCTGTTACGAGTCACCTGTTGTCGGATCTGCGTGCCTTGCTTTGTCCCCTCTCTCACTGCTTCTCGTGGGTGGAAACATTGTTTCTCTCTCTCTTCTGTCGTCTCGTATCATTTTGATTTTGTTTTTGGTAGAGTATGTGTCCTTTTGTGAGCCAGGACATACCTCTCATAACTCTGTGTAACTCTGTTCACAGAGCATTATTTAGACTTAGTAATATTTGACGTCTTTCAGAGGTTGTGTGTGGTGGAGACAGTTTCTATATCTCTGGTCCCGAGTTCAACTCTCGACCTACATTGTTCTGGTATCTACGCACTCTCGTAGTCGGGTTATTTATCGTTGCTGAACTCTTTTTCAGTAATAAGGGAGATTTACGCCTTTAGGGAGGATTTGCTGATGGTCCCCCAGTTGGGGGTCGTTTTTGTCTCAGTTGCTGTTTGGTGAATGTGTCGTCGTATTGTTCAAGTAAACTGTTTGATTGCCTTGATGGTTGAGAAGTTAGCATATTTAGAGACTTTGTCATGTCAGTCAATTTGTAAGTCGAGTCGAGTCTTACCGAGTCATACCGAGTATTACTGACCACACACATATTATTCTTACATTATTGAGTGAATCTCATAGCAACATATCCAAAGGTACTCACGAATTTGATTCGGTATCTCAGGTACTAATCAAATCCAACCCTTTTCTCTCATATATTAAGAATATTCAAGAGTATTGTTTACCTGAAGGGCCCAGATCACCTTTGTAAAGTACAGAGTAAGTATATACAAGTATTATAAGATATACTACAAGTTATATTTAGGAGCTTATCTCCTTTATTATCTACATTAACTGTAAAGATACCCACCTAGACACCTCTGTAATTAAAGATCTCAACGTTTATTTAGTTGGTTTATATTCATCCGTTTGTGATCGTAATGCTCTGTTGGGAAGCCACTTAATTTTAACAGGATAACTGGACTATGCTATACTCTGACATGTTACGAGGCCAGAAACAGGCTAGATGCTAGATATGGATCAATAGGCTGACCTTCTAATATTCTCTGGAGATGTCTATACTTTATAGATAGCTCTTAGTTTTGATTATAATAATATACTTTACAGATGTCGCATTTCGTAACACTCTCCTACTAGGGAATGTGCATTCTGGGAATGTGCTGCTCACCCATCCTTCTCGGGGTTTAGTTCATCTGTGTCCTCGCATCTCAGAAATTATTCAGGTTAGTCAGAGAGGATTTCCTCCCCTTCTTTGACGCCAAGGATGTTTTTTCTAACTGTGCGTTTTGTCTAACTGTGCGTTTTGTCTAACAAAGTATGTGTTTCATCTAACTAGACGTGCCCCAGCCATTGTGTTGCAAACAGTTCATCACATGTACAAATACTGACACCTTGGGGAGCCAGTGACGAAAATAGACATAGTAGTAATAGCAGTAGTAGTGTAGTAATAGTAATAGTAGAAGTAGTAGTAGTAATTGTACTAGAAGTAGTAGCAGACGTATTAGCAGTATTTTTTGTATTGGTGGAGGGCATGAAATGGTCCATAAGAAGAGAGCAGAAGAGCACTGCAGGAGAGCTACTGGCCCACTAGCGTAGGACAAAATCCCCTGCGGGAAAAACCACCACAGGACAGAACCCACCAAGGCAGAAGACATTAAAGACAATGAAAATATAGTAAAGATAAAGAAGCGAGGAGAGGAGAAGGAGACGAAGATCAGGTCAAGTGACGAGTGTACTAAAGTTTAGAGTATTTAACAAGGGAATGAGAAAGGAAGGCAACTAGAGAGACAAAGCCACGACTAAGATTCGTATTTGGAAAGTTGTATATAAGAGAAGCTTCAACAAGACGGCGTCTGTGAAGCCTAGAAGAAAGGTAGACAGTTTTAGCAGAGGACCAGTTAACAGGATGACTGTGATCTCTAACATGGCAGAAAAAAGCAGTGTTAGCGTTGGCAAGTCTAACACTTCTGTTGTGCTCTTTACACAACCCGCACATTGGAAAGAGGAGCTTACGACGACGTTTCGGTCCAATTTGGACCATTTACAAAGTCACACTAACACAAAAGAGTGAGGGAGACAATCACAGAATTGTGCATTTTTTGTTCTTTGTGCTCTTTAAGTCTGTCAGAAAGAGAATGAGCAGCTTCAGCACAGTGCTGGAGAGGACAAGAGGAGCAAGAGTTGGACCAGACACAGGAAGCGTCAGTGACACGAGGGGAAGCATGAGCTAGTTCACTACGAACAATATATTAGTATGAGGGAAAGCAAGTTGGTTATCTAGAGGATGGAAAGTGCCACTAACATTTTGAAGACTGGGGATGTAGGGAAGACAAAGAACAGGAAATAAAGTAAACACGGGAACCATCAACGACAGGAAGAAAAAATATTAACTAGATTACTACGAAGGACGTCAGTTCGACGAGAAGTGAGTTTGATATCTAAATAGAAGGAGGGCAAAGAACAGGAGATTTCACAGGGGACAGGAGTTTGGGAGGAAAGAAAGACCTAAGTGCGAGCTATTGTTTAGCCAGGGCACTGCGACTTTTGTGTTTCTTAATATCTCCCTAGTTAAAGTCTTCTAGGATTGTCAGTTTTGTTTCTCTATTAATATAAGTTAGTGTTGTTATCTCTGTGTGTCTGTGTTGCTTGTTAGTGGATCATACCAGTGTCTGTGTTGCTTGTTAGTGGATCATACCAGTGTCTGTGTTGCTTGTTAGTGGAGCATACCAGTGTCTGTGTTGCTTGTTAGTGGATCATACCAGTGTCTGTGTTGCTTGTTAGTGGATCATACCAGTGTCTGTGTTGCTTGTTAGTGGATCATACCAGTGTCTGTGTTCCTTGTTGGTGATCCTACCAGTGCCTGTGTTCCTTGTTGGTGATCCTACCAATGTCTATGTTCCTTGCTGGTGATCCTACCAGTGTCTGTGTTTCTTGTTGGTGATCCTACCAGTGTCTGTGTTTCTTGTTGGTGATCCTACCAGTGCCTGTGTTCCTTGTTGGTGATCCTACCAGTGCCTGTGTTCCTTGTTGGTGATCCTACCAGTGCCTGTGTTTCTTGTTGGTGATTCTACCAGTGCCTGTGTTCCTTGTTGGTGATCCTACCAGTGCCTGTGTTCCTTGTTGGTGATCCTACCAGTGCCTGTGTTCCTTGTTGGTGATCCTACCAGTGTCTGTGTTCCTTGCTGGTGATCCTACCAGTGTCTGTGTTTCTTGTTGGTGATCCTACCAGTGCCTGTGTTCCTTGTTTATGATCCTACCAGTGCATGTGTTCCTTGTTGGTGATCCTACCAGTGTCTGTGTTTCTTGCTAGTGATCCTACCAGTGTCTATGTTCCTTGCTGGTGATCCTACCAGTGTCTGTGTTGCTTGTTGGTGATCCTACCAGTGCCTGTGTTCCTTGTTGGTGATCCTACCAGTGCCTGTGTTCCTTGTTGGTGATCCTACCAATGTCTATGTTCCTTGCTGGTGATCCTACCAGTGTCTGTGTTTCTTGTTGGTGATCCTACCAGTGCCTGTGTTCCTTGTTGGTGATCCTACCAGTGCCTGTGTTCCTTTTTGGTGATCCTACCAGTGTCTGTGTTCCTTGCTGGTGATCCTACCAGTGTCTAAGTTCCTTGCTGGTGGTCCTACCAGTGCCTGTGTTCCTTGTTGGTGATCCTACCAGTGTCTGTGTTCCTTGTTGGTGATCCTACCAGTACCTGTGTTTCTTGTTGGTGATCCTACCAGTGCCTGTGTTCCTTGTTGGTGATCCTACCAGTGTCTGTGTTTCTTGCTAGTGATCCTACCAGTGTCTAAGTTCCTTGCTGGTGGTCCTACCAGTGTCTGTGTTTCTTGTAGGTGATCCTACCAGTGCCTGTGTTCCTTGTTGGTGATCCTACCAGTGCCTGTGTTCCTTGTTGGTGATCCTACCAGTGCCTGTGTTCCTTGTTGGTGATCCTACCAGTGTCT